>CM062817.1:1161569850-1162113855 GCA_031772625.1 Pinus tabuliformis | reverse complement strand
GGGGCCTCAAAGGAAGTGGCAGCAAATGTCTTTTGCCTTCAAACAATTGGCACTTGTGGCATGATGTTGTGAATTTCTTCACATCAGGAGAACATAGTGGGCCAGTAATAACCAGCCCTTAATATCTTGTCTACAGTGGACTTCCAGTACAAATGTCCACCACAGTCTCCAGCATGGAATTCTTGCTTGATATTGTCAGTTTCACTTCAAGAAGACACGTGCAGCAAAATACCTTCATGGTTTTTCCAGAGTAGATTCTCATCTATCACACAAAAATTTAGATGTTTTCATCATTTTTTGAACCAGACTAGACTTAGTTCTGACAGTCCTGGGGGGCACACAGGTTTTGTAACACATAACAGAATCAGAATACAAGGAGATTGTTCAAAGGCTACATTGATCTTTGGAGTCGCCAGCTCTGTTTCACTGTCCAGTTGGTTAATGTCTAAGGCTTGGAAATTTGCTTCTGTCATTAACTTAGCCAAACCTTGGCCTTTTATCAGCTTTGTAGGCTTTATTTCAATGTCAAATTCAAGTATGTTTGCAATCCATTTTCCTCTTCTACCCTCTAAGTTTTCTTGTGTGAGAATGTCTTTGACAATGGGACTTGGTACATAAGCCACAACATGGGAGTAAAGGATGTAAATCCTGAAGTCTTTAATAGCTTTGATCAAGGCATAGGCTTGTTTTTCCATTATTTGGTACTTTAGGGGGGCATCTCTAAGAGCTCTGCTGAAAAAAGCAATGGGCTTTTCATTCCCTTGGTCAATTCTGTTATAAAACAGCAGCAATAGTATGTTGGGAAGCAAGGAGAAAATGATGAAGTCTCTGTCAAACTGAGGATTAGTTAACACTGGGGTTTGAGTCAAGGCCAATTTTTATACTTTCAAAGGCTTGCTTTGCTTCAACGGTCACTTAACTTTTGAATCTTTCTTTAGCATTATTGTTTAGTAATCTGATTAACTCTGCTAAATTTGGGGATAAACCTTCTCAAAAAGTTGATTTTTCCTAAGAATCCTTGCAGCTCCTTGGACATTCCTTGGGTGAGGCATTTGTAGGATAGCTTGTATCCTAGCTGGATCAATTCTTATGCCATTTTTTGAAATAATATTGCCCTAGAAGTTTCCCTTCTTCCAAGCAAAATAATGACTTCTTGGGGTTTAAGGAAATGCCATATTTTTCTGCATGTTATGAAGATTTGTCTTAAATGTTTCAAGTGTTCTTGGTCAGATTTTGAAAAAGGGTGTAAGATCATCTAAGTAAATGACCAAGAAATCATGAATTTCCTTTGCAAAAGCAATGTCCATTGCTCTCTGAAATGTTGCCCCTGCGTTTTTTCAATCCAAAGGGCATTTTCACATACTTGAAAGTTCCCCATGGGGTAGTAAATGCAGTTTTGTCTTGATCATCAGGGTGCACCTAAAATTTGATTGAAACCTGGAGAAACCATCCAACAGTGATATCCTTGAAGCCCCTACTACCCTTTGAAGGATGTGATCCATTTTGGGTAAGGGGTAGTTGTCTTTGAGTGACACTAGGTTCAAATTCCTTAAGTCTACACAAAGTCTAATCTCACCAGTTTTCTTTCTTTAGGGACCAAATTTGAAATCCACTCAGAAAACCTGATTGGTGCTATGATACCGGCTTTGAACATTTTTTGTAATTCCTTTTCAATGGAAGGAAGGAGCACAGGATTGATTCTTCTCAATTTCTGTTTGAATGGTTTTTGATTAGGCTTGAGGGGAATGGTGTGCTGGATAACAGAGGTATCATAAGACTTCAAGTCCTCATAACCCCAGGCAAAGACATCTTGGAACTCTTTAAAGAGATCAATATATTGGGTTTTTGGTCAGGGGCAAAGCAGCAGATAGCTTTATATTTTAGGCTTGTCAGTGGTACCAATGTTACATTCTTCAATTGTTGCATCTAATGGCTGCATCTTGGTTTCCTGGGGACATCATTTGAATCAAAAATGTCCTCTAGAGGGGTAAGGCCTGCTGGAAGGAGATTGTCTTTGAGTTGTATGATTTCATCTTCAGCGTTGCTCATCTCTTCACAGTCAATTTGGTGTTAATTTGATGAATGTTTTCATTGTTAAAAATGGTTGGACTGAGTAGTTGTTTTGCTGTCTAGGTGACATTGGGTGGGCAGACTGTTGAAACTGTAATTGTGATTGACTTGCTCCATTAACTACTTGAGATTGACTTGCTGTCTCAAGGTCAATAATTAATCCTGTAAACTCTTGTTGCAAGGTTAAAAAGTTGTTTATTTGCATGTCATTCTCAAACACTTGCCACTCTTTGACATTGTTTGGAATAGAAGGCCTATATTTGACCTCTGCTGTGAAACAATTGTTGGGTTGTAGTGGGAATTTGAAGGTGCTGGCAAATGTTGCCAAGCTGTGAGCATGGAGATTGTGGCCCCTTGGAATCTTTGTGATAACAAACTCAGAGAAAGTCTCTAGTATTTCAATTACGCAGACCTATAGGACCTCAATCTTTTGTCATTGGTAACAAAATTTCCTTTCACTTGTTGAATTATTAGATCAGAGTCTCCCACGATGGAGAGTTTAGGTTTTAGTAATGATTTTGCTAGCTTTAGACCCAATAGCAGAGCTTCATATTCTGCTATGTTGTTAGTGCATCTAAACTTCAATCTGTAAGCCCTGCCTTCTGCATAGCCTTTCTCTTTGTTATGTATCCATACTCCAGCTCCTGCCCCTAACTTGTTAACTGAGCCATCAAACTCTAGGACCCACAGACTATCTTGCTGGTCAGGAGATTTTAAATTCTTTTCATGGGATGGCAATGTGAGCATGAGTTGAGGTTTCTTTTCCCATTTGTCTCCTAGGATAATTTCATCATTTGTTTGACAATCTTTGACAACTAGAGGAGGGTTAATGGGTATTGTTGGCCTAATTGAAATTTGGCAGGTGCTACTTGTTTGATCAATGTTTTGTTCTTGTATGAGTGTTTGGGTCTTAATATCACTGCTTGAGAAGCTTGCGCTGTCATTGAAGAGGATGAAGGAGTCTATGTCCGAATGGACAGCATATATTGGAAAATTTTGAGGCTTCTCTTCACTGCTGACCATATACTTCATGAGTGTTTCCCTATAAAGTCTTTTTGGTTGTCCAAATACAGAAATGGTTGCATATGACATGTCTAATTGCAGGGAGCCTTGGAGTTTGGCTCCCCATGATCTTGATAAGAGCATCCCATATTTGGGTGGGATATCAGCAACAACAACATCCATTAAAATGGTTTTGTTGGGAAATTGAACCAAGGACACACATAAATCCTTAATTAGGCCCAAGCATTTGACTTGACTAGAATCAAAAGAAAACAGGTCTTTGTATGGTCTTGTTATATCCAAGTTTAATCTTTCCATGACAGCTTTTGGCATAAGGTTGTGAGATGCACCTGAGTCAAACATTGCATTATGCAGTATTTTATCATGAACATGCAAGCTGACATAAAAAGGTAAAACCCTGTGACTACTGTTTTTCCATCTACCTCTGGGCCAAACAGTAATTCTGGAGTGTCATCTAGCACATTTACATCATCTTTGCTGTTGGTGAGCTGAAGGGATTTTTTGATCTGTTGCTTATATATGTCATGCTTGGCTAGCTCTGAAAGGGGAATTGCTATTTTTAACTTGCCAATCTCTGTTCCTAGGTCAAAGGGTTTATCATTTGGATTTTGGAGTCACGGGTAGCAGTTCTTTCTCTGTTCATTAGATCTTCTTGGTGGATTTCATCCTGATTTTGGAACCTGCCCTTATATTGATGTCTTGAGGGTTAATGTTCGGATTTGGGTGGGAGGATGAGGTTGCCGTGGGCTGTTGTGGTGTGGACAGTAATTCAGTGACTTCCTCAACACTACTTCTTTTGTAGGTAAGTTTGTTTTGTCATTAGGTTCAGTGACTAAGGTTTCTTTAGATTGCTGTTTCTCCTTTACCTTCTCAGGCTGATTTGCATTTACAGTCCGACTTCTTAGTTTGTATTGTTTATGGACTTCATAGACAACAGTATCATACCCTTGTTTAAAGTCAAAAGATTCTCCTGATTGTATTGGAATGTTTTGCTTTCATCCTCCTCATGGTCTTCTTGTGTTAAGAAAACCTGGCTTTTACCATCCAGACCTATTAAGTTGATTTCAGGATCTTCATTGAGCTGATTAGCTGAGGAAGTTTCTGCATAATTTTCTTGAAAAGGGGGTCTGATATCTTGGTCTGCACTTGTTTTTCCTATATTTGGGTTCTGTGTTCTCCTAAAATTTGGGTTTCTAGGAGGATTGTTTTGTGGTGCCTCCCATGATGATTTCCTTTTACTGATTCCACTCTCTCTCCCAATCTCTTCATGCTATTTAGAATTGCATCTAACTTTTGATCAAAACCCGAGGGTTCTTCTTTGAAACCAGTCTTCTTTTCAGCTTTGCCCTGTTTCTTTTGGCAATTAGGTTGGCCTCTACAGTGACTGCAACCCTTTGGGCTTCTGCAAGGGTTGGAGGGTCTCTTTCTCTCAACTGATAGGCCATATCAGAATCAAAAACCATCAGGGAAGTTATAAAGGGCCAAATCAGGAGGGGGCCTTAAGTTCTGGGGGATAGCATTGTATATGTTGTTAAACCTAGCACAATACTCCAAAACCGTTTCTTGGGGACCTCTTTTAATAGTGTTATATTCACCAAGTATATGGTGCGGATCTCTCTTTTTCTCCCATCTGTTGGTAAATTCCTGGTATAGAACTTCAGGGGTTGCAATGGAATTTGCATTTAAGGATCTAAACCAAGTTCTGACATCCCCAGTTAAGCTTTGAACAAAGATTCTCATCCTGACACTGTCATCATCTATTTCATAGGTCTCAAAGTGGTCTTGCATCTTTTTAGCATGCTGGATGGCTGTCAAAGGGCCATGGGAGTCAAAAAATGAGAGTCTAGTTTGGTAGTCTTGGGGTAGAGCTGGAGCATTGGCTGGTATCTGCAGAGGTGCATATCTGTTAGCCATATTTATGGGGTTTATAGGGTTAATAGGAACAAATGGGACAACAGGGATTACAGGTGTAACCGGGTTAAGAGGATGGGTAATAAGTGGGGGAACTGGTTGAGGGAGTATGTGCAGATGGTGAAGATGGGAGAGGAGGGCTTTGAGGTGTTGATGATGAACTAGGGGAATTAGGTGTGGAACGGAAAAGGACTTTACAAGGAGTTGGAATGAGGATAGGTTGGTCTAAACTTATATCTGAATCAGCAGGCTTTTCCTGCTTTTGCTGTCTCCTTATGTTTTTTGGAATGATATTTGGATTATCAACAATGATGGGTTGATCAGGGTCAGGGTTTGCCCTAGTGTGCCTTGGGTTTCTTTTGGGAGCCAGCTTCTAAGTATTCTTTTAGAACTTTATACAGGAGGTTTTGTATGTACAAGGACTAGGTAAGAATTCTGGAATGACTATATATTTTTCAAAGCTAAGATGAAGATTCCCTAGTTAGCTCTTCCCTAAAGCTGTCCCTGTGTTTACAGAAACAGTCCTAAGGCCTCTTGGCTAGTTTCAGGCTTGATGGTAGCTTTTGAAAATAGATAGTAATTGAAAAAATCTTAAGTCCCCAGCGGAGTCGCCAATTATGTTAACACCCAGGTTGTTCCCTATGACTCCCAGGGAATACGGCCGGGGTAACCACTAACCAATCTTTGGATCACTGTTTCTTGCCAAACTGTGATCAGAGAGGGCTCTCTCTTTATGATTTGTAACTGTTTATGATAGGGTTTTAGGCTAGCTATTATGCACAGGTTTTGTTCATGCTTTGGTTGATGAAACTCCTTTTAGATTTCAGTGATGTAGTTTTCAGAGAGGTTGAGTACCATTGGGCAATGGAGTCTGTGGCTATATGTGTTTGAAACTTTGAGATGAAAGAAGGAACTTACAGGGCCATTTGAGTGCTTAGTAGAACAGATTTTTGATTAAATGACTGGAAACAGGTAACACAAACAGTGAAAGCATTTAAGAATTTTCACTTATTGTTTATATATTCCCAACAGACAGGTTTGAGAGGAAAAGACAGAGGTCTCAGGGGCAAAAATTGAATCCCTGAGAATGCCTATCACAGTTAAAGACACAGTTTTGAAATGCAGCAATTAAGAATTACAATTCTATCACTGTATCTGAGGAAAACATGTATAATAGCTCAGTTTGAGTCTAGGGTAATCATGGGTTAAGTCCTGGAACTATCCTTTCACCTTGCTATCAAGTGTAAAACATTTAAACAACAAAAGAGAACAAAAGACTCGAAAAACATATAACAAAGAGATTTGAGAATACTTATTGTTTTATGCAACACCCTGGAATCCTGTAACATTCATCTTTCACCACAATACATCAAAGTACACCAAGCCTTGGAAATTCCATTCTTCCTTTGTATTACTTCTCTGAAAATATTACAGTAAGAGAGAGTTCTCAAAAGAAAATTACAACAACCCTTTCAACTGCTGTGAAGGGTGAATATATACTTGCGGTGATTTACAAAATATCTGAGTTCTGAGTTATCTCAGATTTTACATTCTTACCAACCACGTAAGATATTATGGCCAAAATTTAATACAGCATTGATTACAGAGTACAGGCATTTTAATGCTCTGTCAGAAATATATTTTAGCCTTTGGAAACAGCTAAGTCGGTCGAGATATTCTGAATAAATGCTGGAAGACCTGTCTTTAAGGCTTGTACGCTGTATCCTGGACTTGTCACCTGTGATTGTGACTGCTGCTTGTGGTGAGTCAATGGTCCTGCTGAGTTGGCTCAGCCTCTGCCTCTTCCTTGTAGATATCTTTCTTCAAAATTGTGCCTGCGCATGTATGCTCATTTGCCTGGAGAATTAGCGCTACTGATTCTGGCCTGACAAAATTGTCTGTGTCAAATTTCTCCAGACATCCTGTGTGGGCAGTTGGTGTGCTAAGATTGCCCCTAGAGTTTCATCTGCTTCTGTGAATTTGAAGAAGTTAGGTGGTGTATCAAACAGATGCTCAACTTCATTCATGAGGAAAAATAGGTTCTCCACCCTGTCATACATAGTCTGCCCGGTGGCTGGCCCTGCGTCTGCTGAAGTGCTGGGCGGTTTTGCAATCTCTGCTACTGCATGGGCATCAATTCTCTTATTGTAATTGTCTAGGGTGAGCAGTCTTCCTACACTGCTTAAAATGCTGGGGAGGCCTCTGTTCTGTAGTGCCACGAATTTTTCCAGGAATCTGTTGATTTCAGTCTGCATATCCTGTGTCCTCCTCTCCAGTGTTCCAACCAAGTTCCTCAATGTTATGACTCTTTTGGCTACAGCAATTGTTTCTGTCCTGTTGGTGATTCCCATGACAACTAATTGAGAACTAGTCTTATAGTTCAGAAAATTGATCATCCTAGTAGCAGCTTCTGGCATGTGTCCAAGGCTTGCCCTGGCTCTCTGTATTTCTCTGTTTGCTTTAGTGATGAGCACCATTTGCTCATCCATGGTCTCAATATATTGCCACTGGTTGGCAATGGACCGCCCAATGTTGCTCCATAGCACTCCTTTCATTTCAGCTGTCACTTTTTCTAGTGCAAGCTCTTTCTCTATTTCAGCAATTCTCCTCTTAAGAGCTCTTACCTCTCTCTCCTTGGCTGCTCATTCTGTTTGCTCTTGTCAAACTTTTCATTTACCTTAGCCAAGGTTTTCTTAAGTTCATCCAGCTCTTTCATTTGAGATTCCATGGCTTGGATCTCAGCTTGCAGCTTTTGCATGTCTAAACTAGTAGCCTGTTCGATGTTGTAGTTGTTGTTGCTGTGGATGGCGCTGTAGTTGGTGCTGTAGCTTCTGTTTGCTGAGGAGGAGGAGTAGTCTTTGGAGGGACTTCCTCAAGATTTATTATCACAGGAGGAGGCTGGGAGGGTTGGCCCTCTTCTCTTTGCTTCAGTGCTTCTTGTAGTGCTGCCTTTGCAGCTTCAGTTTGTCCTAGCTGGTCTTGAGTCCTAACCAGCTCTTTGTATAGGGATACCAGCAGGTCTGTAGTATCCTTTTCTTGCCTTTGCTGGGCAACTTCATCTGTTTGTGGATGGATGGTGGCCGGGAGGGGAGTTTGATTTTCTTTCTTAGGGCCGCCATGTCTGCATCCCTTATCTTCAGGAGTTCTTGGATGCCTTTGACATCTTTAGGATCATGCCCTAATCTATAATTACCTCTTCCAAGGACTTGATTCTATTGTCCTTGGCTTGTGATGATGCTCTTTCTAATTCAGCTGAGAAGCTGTGTTATCCAGGCTGCTCTTTAGTTTGTAGTTCTCCAATGTCTCATCTGCCAGGGAGGCATACACCATTTCACCAGTTTGTTTATGTAATTCAATCTTGTCCATAGGGTGTATGTCTTTGGCAAGAACCTCCATGTTGGTTCTTAGATAGTCCGAGGTGGACTGAGGATGCAAAGTTGTGGGCATGAAGTGGCTCATTATCATTTTGCCTTCGCTCACATCGAAAGCAGACATGAGTCTCTGCTGGTTGCTAGGAGTAGTTTTAACAAGTGATCATACAGCTGCACTTTTATGGGATCACTCCTCCTTTTGATGTCAATGAATTGCTGCTTTATACTTGACTACCCTTCTCTATGTTGACCGGAGGAGCTGACCTCTCCTCCCATAGTCATGTCATGTCCACGCTGAGATGAGCTGGCCGAAAGTTCTCCACTGGGTGGGCCCATGCCCATGGCTTGCCTTACTGCTATGTCCTCCTCTTGGGAGTCATTCAGTCTTTGTCTCTTCTCTCCTCTGATGAAGGATGAGGTCTGGGGGGTCTCTCTCTCCCTTTTCCTGGTCAAGTCCTCCTTCTGTGGTGTTTGGAGGACTGAGGTGTCTTCATTGGTGTCTGTCCTGGGAGGCACCTCTGTTTGGGCTGCTGCTCAGTGTAACTAGGTAGATCTGTCCCCTTTTCCTGCTGCAAGGGCTGCTGTTCACTGGACTGTGCTTCTTCTTGTTGCTGCCCCAGTTCTTGCTGTTCCATTTCTTCTTGCTGCTGTAGCAAGGTGTCAACTTGTTCTTCTGTCAATATGGGTGGCTGTTCCACCTGTTTTCCTTTATCTTTGCTTGCTGCCTGGGGTGTCTTCTCAGTAGTTTGCTGCTGTGCTGCTGAAGATTTAGCAGCTGTTCCAATTTGCTTTCTGTAGGAGAGGGGCACCTGTCCACAAGTTTCCAAGTCAGCTTCTTTTTGCACATTCCTAGCTTCTTTCTCAAGTAATTCTTCCTTAGTGACTTGTTCTACTAGTGTACCCTCTTCCCAATCTAGTGCATTGGCATACTTTTCAATTTCAGGTTGTCTTTTATGTGCATAGTTGCCCAATTTGTATCTAATTCTCCTGAGGGAGATAGAATGATTGGGGTCATAGGGAATCCATTCAAAACTGGTCTGCAATCTGAGGCCTTCCAGGATGCTGTCTGCCTCTTTCCACCCTTCCTCTTTCCTGTTATATAGGAAGGAACCTAGCTGGTTTCTTACCTTCAATTGTGACTTCTTGTTTCTACTCTGAAAGTGAAGGTAATCTGAGTTCCCAAACTGCCTGAAATATTCTAAGGCAAAAAGCCTCATGGGGACATACCTCGGCAACCTAAATGGGTTCAATTCACAGCCATATATCCTAATGACTGTGTGGTTCTGGTAGAAGTACCAGTTGCCAATATTGTAAGATTTGTTCAAATGTAGAATCCTCTTCATATCATCGGTTAATCTAGGAGGAGGAGTACCTTGCAGCGCTGTTAGGGCTGGATGAACAAATAAATCAATAAACTCACAGTATGTATAGGGTGATACTGAGGTAGAATGAAAAACAGAGGTCCAGAAAACAACTGATCTTGGGATTCCTTGGGCATTGAGTGGCCTCAAAGGAACAGAGAAGGTAGCTGGCTGGTAGAAAAGGAATAAATGATATATATAAGAGGTGTACCTGAACAGTCTCTCCCTTTTCAAATTCATGAACTGCTCATGGATTTTCTCTGCTATGTAAGTTGCATAATCATACTGCACAGCTGGAGGCTTACCAGGGGCAAATATAGACAACATTGCCATTATGCTGTCATCTACATCTTCCAACCCCCTGAATCCTAGGACATAGCCAATTAGATCCACCAACATTCTGCCCAACTCATTTAGATATTGGTACCCAATAGGAGGGGTTCTGACTGTTTCAGAGCCTGGTGTGACAAACAGTTGGTTGATTTTGACAATCTGGTCACTGGACAGCTTGATCCCTCTGTTAATCAGATTATGCATGGATAGAGGGGTCAATTTCTTGGCTGTTTTGAAGCGCAGCATCTGGTTTATGCTCTCTGGGGTGATCTAGAACAGGACTAGGCCTGTGGGGCTCATGACTGCTCTTTGGCTGGGGTCATAGCATTCCTGGCAGCTATAAATGAGCTCTGGCATAGGATTGACTTGGGGAAGGTTGTATATGGGCAAATTTGACTCCCAAATCCCCAAGATATCTGCCCCACTGAGGTGCTGGGCTCTTAATTCATTCAACATTTGAATATTGTACTTGGTTCCCATGGGGAACCAATCCAGCATTTGGTAGTCCATGTCTCCCAGGGCTTTCCATGCTAATTCCTGGTGAGGAGCATTGATGGGCTTAATATTCAGTGCAATAGGGGTCTCCATAGCTCTTCAAGTTGCAAGAATTGCAGGTGGACAGGTGGAATGGTAAAAACACAGTCTGGAGGCAGTTCTCTGTGGAAACAGTTGATGTTTTGAGTATCCAAGGGAATTCTCTCAATAGCAATTGAAATACTACTGGAGTCTAGTGACAGAACTTCTCTGGGGTCTAACTGAACTCTCCAATCGGGTGAATTGTATCTATTAGGAACTCTGCCGGGAAAACGCAGAATTACAGTGGTTTTATGTGAATTGCAGGTTTCTAAAGCTCTGCAGGTACTTCTTGGCCCTCACAATGACAATGGTGGATGAACAAATGGAAATGAACGGTGCAAATATCGTTTTTATGATTCTACTATCCCTCTGAGCAATTTCAAGCTTAATGGAGGTCGTATGGAGGGCGAAACGGTCTAAATACCTGTAATTCGATGAGCAGAGGTTGAAGCAAAGGTGCACAGTTGCTGCTTGAGGAGGTCGCCCGGGCTAATAGACTGGTTGGCGAAAATTAGAGTGCAAACGGTCATGCAGAGCGTCCAGCAGTAATAACAGTGAAAGTGGTAAAAAACACGGGAAAATTGGTAAATATGGGTTATTTTACCAATTTGGCGCTTTTCTCTGCTGACGTCAGCATGACGTCATTGGTGGGTCATGGTGAGGTGACGTCAGCTGACGTCATCGAGCGACGTGGCAGTGGGTGACTGGTCAAAGGGGCGGTGAGGTGGCAACCCAGTCAGCAGTGAGGTGGACCAATAACAAATGCAGGTACGAGCAGATAAGGACGTGGCGGCGAGTCAGCGATGGGTAGGTGGCAGTCAAACCGCAGCGGTCACGGTTAAGGCCTTAACCGCCGCGGTTTCTCGGGGCGGTTTAGGTATGGCGCAGAAGCTGTCAGACTTGGCTCCGAGATGGTTGATCGATTGACGCGTGGAGGAGGCGTGACAAGGCGCAACGTCACTTTCTCGGAGGTTAAAGTGCCGCCATAGGATGCGCTCCGATATTAATGTGGACCGTCGGATCTGATGGGCTTGATCCGACGGCTGGCGGAGGAGAAAGGTGCGCGCTTCATACTGCGGGCGGAAAAGATTAAAGTTTGTGGGTTTTTATGGGTTTTTCAAATGTTTTCGTTTAACCACTAATGTGGTAGGATTGGGGAACGTGCCAGAGGCGGGTATTAACCTTTGCAAAGGTTTTTATAGGCAAAAGGGGTTTGGAGAGGGGGTTTTATCAATGCAGAGGTGATTTGAGGGTAAATTAACTTGCAGCAAAGGGGGAATAGGGTGGAATAGGTTCACCAAAGTGGCCAGATGCCATTTTGGTCCCTTTTGAAAAATACACGGCTATTATGCCTAGGGGAGGGAATATACATAAGATTTGGGGTTTTATACACCTTAGTGTTAGTATTATTAGGGGTGGGGGTAAGATAGGGGAGGTTATATAGTAGAATTAGGAGTTAATATGAATGAAGGAGGGGAATTAGAAAGGGGGTGTTAGTGATGGACTAGAGAGGGAAAAAAGGAAGTTAGTGATCCTCTTTGCTGTGAGCTCATGGAATTCACCACTTTGTTTGCTGATAGATTTATTGCCTTGGCAAGAGACCTATTGATACCTGTGTAATGGTGATCATATTCTTTCTGCAACCACAACTGCCTACCCAACTATTTTGCCTAGCATTTTTTGTTTCTTCTTGGAGGGGCACTTGGACTTGCAACCCTCAATTGCCTTTTCTTTTCTTTGGCTTTTTCCTTTTCTCTCTATCTACTTCTACCCTTATGTCTTCCAAGGTCCCAGATTAAACTTTTGGGAACCTTTGCTTCTCTACCTGAACTACTTGTCTGCCAAGATTAAGCTGTTTGGACAGACCTCTTTCTCTATTCTACAACTCAAAATTGAAACATGGCATGATCCAGTTTAGACTGTTGAATCATCCACAAAATTTGAAATAAGGTCCTCAATACTTGAAACACTTTACCCAGCTCTTGCTTTCTAGGAAATATGGATCTTTGGGATACCAGAGCAGAGCATATTTGGCTTTTCTCTTGCCAATCATGAAATATGAAACCTATTGGTATAGGTATCCAACAGAATGTTTGATGGCAAGTATCCCGAAACATGGATACTATAGACAGAGAAATTTTTTTATCTCCATAATGTGAAAAACACACAAATGGTACGTATTGCAACTTTATATTTGGAACCAATCAGTTTGTATGCTATTGATGGCTCTGCTCTCATAAAAAAATTGTCACGAGCAACTTTTACGGAGGAAATGATAACACATTATGAAGATACAAAAAGAAACACTTTTTTTAGCCAATTGATAAATCTCAAACAAAAGGGTTCAATGATGGAGCACATTGAGGACTTCCAAAAATTGAACATAAGGGTAAAATATATTCCAAAGGAGCATAGGATTGATGTGTTCATAGGGACTTTAAAGGATAACATCCAACATGAGGTTTTCCTTTGGGAACTTGATTCATTGGAGAAGGCATTCATGTTAGCAAGAAAAATGGAAAGCAAAATTATGGCAAACAGGAAGCCTACCACTCACAACTATAAAGATGGAAGTGTTGTTGCACCTAGCCTTCCACAACCTACAAGGTTGACACCACAAAAATTGGAAGAAAAAAGAGAAAAATGGCTTTGTTACAGTTGTGATAGCAAATACACTAAAGGTCATAAGTGTGTTTAGAAGAAATTATTCTACATAGATTGTGAGGAGGAGGTAGAAAAGGAACACGAAATGTCAAAATAATAGGATATACACCAGGAACAAACCCTAGAGAAAGAATAAATGAATACAATCATATCTTGTAATGCATTGGCTAGAATTACCACTCCTCAAACTATCAAGATAGAAGGACATATCAAGAAGAAAAAGGTAATAGTGTTGATTGATTCAGGAAGTACCCATAACTTTAATCATTGTAAGTTAGCCAAGGAATTGAATTTCTTCTTATATCCAGCACGAGAGTGTCAAGTGATGGTTGCAAGTGGAAGAACCATAAATTTCTCTAGAAAGTGCCATAATATCAAGCTATCCATGGGAGAATATGTATTGAATATCCCAATGCTTTCCCTTCAAATGGGTGGTGTTTATGTTGTACTAGGAGTCCAATGGCTACAATCCTTGGGTACAATAGCTTTTAATTTTCAAGAACTTTTCATGAAATTTTGTGTAGAAGGAAAGGAAGTTGAATGAAGGGGTATTGCAGGGAAACCAAGAAAGATAATCAGCTCTAATGGTATGACAAATATTCTAAAGAAGGAACAACAACGCGTAATTGCACAATTATTTTCACTAGAGGTTCCCACGTTGAAATCATCTCTTTCTCCATATCTCCAAAAAGTCTTGGACAATCATTCCAAGGTATTTGAGACTCCCAAAGGCCTCCTACCTATTCATGATCATGATCATGCTATGCATTTGATTCTAGGAAGTGTTCCTCCAAACATCATGTTGTACAGATATCCATATGCCCAAAACAATGAAATTGAACATATGGTTGTAGAAATGCTAGAGGCTGGTATAATTCAACTTAGTCAAAGTTCTTTCTATACCCCAGTAGTATTGGTGCACAATAAGGATGGATCATAGCGCATGTGTTTGGATTATAGGGAGCACAACAAGCTCACTATTAAAGATAAATTTTTCATTCCTATCATTGATGAATTATTGGATGAATTACATGGATCAATTTACTTCACCAAGTTGGATCTTCGTTCAGGATATCACGAAATCAGAATGAAGAATGAAGACATTCTGAAAATAGAATTAGAACACATGAGGGCATTATGAATTTTGGTCATGCCTTTTGGCCTTACCAATGTACCTTCTACATTTCAAGGTTTGATGAATTCCATTTTCAAACCCTTCTTTAGAAAATTTGTGTTAGTATTTTTTGATGATATACTAATTGAAAGCATGTCTTGGAAGGATCATGTTCAACATGTTGACAAGCTTCTCAAACTATTGGAGGAGAAACAATTATATGCAAAAAGCTCCAAATGTTTCTTTAGAGTACAAGAGGTGGAATAGCTAGGTCATATTGTATCTCATGAAGGTGTTAAGGTAGACACTAGAAAAATTAAAGCCATTAAGGAATGGAAAATCCCCACATCCATAAACCATTTGTGAGGATTTCTCTGGTTGACATGGTATTATCACAAGTTTGTTAAGAATTATGGGAGAATAGAAGCACCTCTAACAACATTATTAAAGAAAGATGCATTTTCATGGACTGTGGAAGCCACAAAGGCCTTTGAACATCTTAAAGAGGCAATGTGCCAAGCACCGATATTGGCTATGCTGGACTTCACAAAAACCTTTATTGTGGAATTTGATGCGTCAGGAAATGGAATTGGTGTTGTTTTAATGCAATATGAAAGACGCATTGCTTTCAAAATTCGTCCAATCAAAGGAAAGTATCTACACAAAGCTATTTATGAGAAGGAAACGTTTTCAATACTACATGCACTTAAGAAATGGTGACCCTACCTAATGGGAAGACACTTCAAGGTAAAAACAGATAATGATAGTATTAAATACTTTTTAGAACAAAGATTCTCCTCTCACGCACAACAAAAGTGGGTCATTTATCCAATCTAGTTGGATAATAGAAACCCATTATTCTTATTGTTGTGCCCTTAAGTTATTATTGTTATGTCAGCTTTGATTATATTGTGACCCCTTAGACTCCTATATATACAAAGGAGGTTTAGTCATTTGTATCATCCAAGAATTTCTCATTTGTGTAATGTAATGGAGGTTTCCCCCTCAAAGAGGCTGATTTTGAAGGCATTCATCTATCTTTTCTTCTATTTGTGATTTGGTTGCATAAAAAGTAATCAAACTTTATTAACTGCCTCAACTTGACCATTAGCCTGTGGATAATAAGGAGTTGAGCTATCATGATGAAGACCCAACTGGGCAGACAACTCTACCATCATGTGCTAATGAAAATGTGATCCATGGCCAGTCATAATGGCTTGAGGAACACCAAAACATGCTATGACATGGTTAAAAAGGAACTAGGAAGTAGTGATACCATCAACACTATATGTAGGCATCGCCTTGGCCCATTTAGTAAAATAGTTGATGGGAACGATTATATAACCATGCCCCATGGCTGAGCGAGGGTTACATGTCATGAAATGAATGCCCCATTTAGTGAATGGGCCAACAGTAACTACTAGGTGTAAAGGTGTGGGTGGGGCGCACTGCTTCCGATTGAAAAGATGGAATTCACGGCATTTTTGGACAACAGAATATTGTCTTTAAAGATAGAAGACCAAAAATAATAGGCATGGAGGATTTTATGAGTAGTGGCATATCTTGACATATGACCAGCATAGGCACGAGAGTAGAAATCATTTAAGACCCGTTCAACCTCTTCTAGGCTAAGACACTTGCGAAGGACATAGTCCACACTGACTCGATACAATGTATCACCAAGGATCTGATGGGGATGTGACTGACACCGGATAAGGCATCGGTTGGATCGAGACAACTCAAATCAGAAGGTTTGGGTTTAGATATAAACAATAATATCTCCATACCATGGGTTGAGAGAGCTAATCAGAAACAAAGTTTCAATGGGAATCTGCTCAGTAAAATCAGTCAAAGTGCGTGCAGATGAAAGAGCACAAATAAACCCAACAAAAATGAGCGATTTATTTGATTTGGTAGTTGTAAACTCAAAATAAAACTCCTTTAAGATAAAGATCCATTTGGAGTATTTCCCCCCCAGTAACTGACGAGTCAATATATAGGTCATGGGGTTGCAATCAGAAATCATTGTGGTTTTATGTAAAAGGATATAGTGTCGAAATATTTGGATGGCATGGATTACTACCAAGGCAAGCTTCTCGACATGCGCATATCGAGACTCAATATCGAGAAGGTTTCTGCTTAGATAATAAACCACGTGCTCACTCCCGTCATCGTCATCCTGAACTAACACCATAGCAATACTAGTATCAGTTACAGCCTAGTATAGGAAGTAATTGTGTTGATAATTGGGGGGATGTAGTAAAGGAGCACTGATAAGCATGTATTTCAAAACATCAAAGGATTTCTGTGCAACTTCATCACAAATGAAAGGGATCCCCTTCTTAAATAAGTGAGTAAAACCCTTGGCAAGTTCAGTGTAATTAGGGACGAATAGATGGAGAAAGTTAGCCTTTCCCTGTAGGCTCTGCAATTGCAACAATGAGATAGGGGGGTAAGCTGAAAATGGCCTCAACTTTCAAAGGATCGATTCAAATACCTTCGTGAGACACCACAAAACCCAATAGTTAGCTAGACTCAACACAAAACACACACTTGTGCAGATTAAGACGGATGTTGTAATGCCAACATCACAAAAAGATGGATCTTAAGTGATCTGGTTGGTCATGACGCTTAGTAGAATGAGCTGGTAAGTTGTCGAGGTAAGGCTGAAAAATGCGCTGAATGTCGTGAAATGCATAAGAAATTTCTCGTTGGAAGGTAGCGCCAACATCCTTTAAACTAAAAGGAAGTTTTTTAGAAGCAAAAGTGCCCTAGGGACAAATAAAGGTTGTTTTATGTTGATTAGCAGGTGAAATGTTAATCTAGTTATAACCAGAAAAACCATCCATGAATGCGAAAATGTCATTCCTAGAGCATTTGTTGATGATTTGATCTATAAAAGGAGTGGATAATTGTCTTTGGGACATGCATGATTGATATCTCAGTAATCAACACAGACATGGATCATGCCCTTCTTTTTGGAAAGAGGGATGATGTTGGACACACAATCTATCAATGGAATAGGATAAATAAAACCCGCTTTTAAAAGCTTCTCCACTTCTGCTTTGATAGCAGCATCCTTTCAAGGGTGAATGGGGTGAAGTCATTGGCCAATAGGCTTGATACTAGGATAAGTCGAAATCTCATGAACCAATATTGTTGCATCGTTACCAGGCATTTCCTCATATGACCATGTGAAGACGTCTTGAAATTATTTAAAAAGTTGAGTGTAAACCCTGATCTCATCTTGAGAACAAGAAACCCCAATATGAATTTTCTTAACAATTCAAGGTTTAATGGAAATGTCAAGAGGCATAGTAGTAGTGATGTTCCCCCTACTACCCTCCAATAAGACTTCATGCACCAGTACAGGTGTTTGAAGTGGAGGTGTGGGACAATGAGAAGCAAATGCTTCAAGATAGGAAGGCATCTCATCAAGGCTGGGAAGAAATGAAGAATGATGGTGGAGAAAATTCTATGGAGTTTCGTTTAGATATACGACCTCGACAATACTCTCGTTGGTGGGGAATGTTTCGTTCAAAGGATCCAAAGGATCCAAAAAAACAATCCAAGGAGATGGCATGTAAGTGTCCAGGTTCATACAGAAAGTTGTATGATTTTCTGAAGTGGCCATGAAAGCCAAGACAATTTCTTGATAATTTTTCTCCAATGGACTTAAAGATATGGAGTCGCAAAATGAATCAATTTGATTTGGGGTAGGGATAATCCAAGGATCCATAAAAGCTGATATCATACTGATTGAATTAAAATGTGGAGGCGGGAGAGTAAAAGTACCCATTAAAGTAGAGTCTTTGAAGAGACCTACACCCACACTCTCATAAGGAATTTCAAAATTTCCCACGTAAGGCACATTGTCATTCGATGAACCAGAAGAGAAGAAAGATAGTTGATCAATGGTGACAATTTTTCATTCGTGAGGAAAACAAAGCACCTAGTACAAAAAAGAAACCACACAAAACATAACGTGCATCAAACTTCACCCGAGAAGAAGGTTGTAGTTGAGATTTGCATCTATAACTTCCACTTCTAATTCAATGGTCTTTCTTTCCAATGTAATCGAAAAGTTCATAAGAATACCATATGGACATGAGCCTCTACCATTAGAGGCCTCCAAACTATTTGGGGACTAGTTAAGAGAAGGAGAACCAATGGCCTTCTAACACGAAAGATACATGATGCATGTAGAAGCACCTTCATCAATAACAATGTGATGGATCGTCTTTCCTTTGATAAGAACCTATATCAGAAAAGAAATTTGGTGAGGAATATGAGGCATGTGGTTTTCAAGATCAAAGGTAATCAGACTCGAATCTGCAGGATCAATAACACCTATAGAAGAAAACAATGACTTCTACTACGTTGGACAGGTTTGAAGAACCTCCAAGGTGGACATCATCGAAGGTTCTTGAGCTAAATATTCAAAAATATTGTAGTGCTGTGCAACTCTAACATTCATATTAAAATATTATTTCTAAAGAATACCCTTGGGAGGTGGTTGGATTATAGACTCACTATTAGGGTGCTCAATATGGAGTAGACCAAAACTAGACTAAGTAGAAGTAGAAGGGATATCCACAACTTCTTTCTCCACCATCTGCTTATGCGTGGTTTGATAGTCCTTAGTTTGAGTAGTGATCGAGATAGTTGATGAACCTTGTATCATGAGAAGTTGGGAACAAGAGGAGGCAGAGGAGTGCAGTTGGTCTACCAACTACATCTTCTAAGATGGAAAAGGCCCTTTTAATACAGCTAGAGTCCCTTTCAACAAACGATTAACTTCAGAATGTTAGGGAAAATCATTGGTGTAATGATATTCCTCATAGATGAGGAAAGGATATTTCAACTTTCCTATAGAAACATCATTAGCAGATGACTTGGATGGATCCTGTTTTGAGGCATCGGTTTTAGCTTTACCGTTTCCATTTTTCATAGCTTTAGAGGCCTTATCTACTACGGTAGACTAAACAACATGTAGCTCATAGGTTGTATGAGGACTGGATGAATTCTTCAAAGGATTATTGGAACTAGTGCTTAAAATAGATTTATGCTTCGAAGAAACTATGGTTGAAGTATGAGACATGGAACCAATCACACCATCAAAAAGTGGTGCACGAGGAGACTTTGATGTTGTTAAATCCGAAGATGGTCTCAGAGCATGAGGCAACATCTCATACAATGTGCCAAATTGCAAATAGACTAAGTCTAGATACTGGGCATGGGCGACAGCCTACTCTTTAGTAACACATCCACCCATAGTTATTTCCTTAGAAATATTGTTAACGGATGATTTTGTGAACCATTCAGTCAACAACTGATCAGAAATCTCGAATTTGATGAGGCAGCGCCGACGTCTCCATTCATGGATATGATTCAAAATGTGGTTCGTGGTGTCTTTCTTAAGGGATGTGAGCAAATGAGTGCTAGTTTCATATCGAACCGACAATTGGAAGTGGGTGAGGATGGCCACAGTGAGAGAGTTGAAGTCAGCATAGGTACGTCGAGGCAACTCGATATACCATTTTGTGGTAGCACCTATGAGAGTTCTCTCAAAGAGGTGAAGATGGATCAAATCATCGACATATGAATTGGAGGAGCACTATAGGTGATATGTCATCACATGGGCTTGCGGGTCCCCCTTAACCTTTCCTTTGAATTTAGGGCAATCGCTTGGAATTTTAGTTGGAACTGGAAGCCAATAAGGCAAATGAAGAATGGGATCATTCGTGAGTTTCAAGACATCGTGCAGCTCCAATGTAGCGAAGAAAGGCAATTGCGTGCTAAATGACAATTGTGTGCCCTTGTTGCTGCAATGTTTGACCTTGCTACTACGAAGGTTTCCCTTGCTGCTGCAAAGGTTGCCCTTGCGGATGTAAACGTTGTCCTTTCTACTACAAGGGTTGCTAGATAGTTCCTTGGGATATACCCTATGGGTATTGATAGTTCTCAAATTGAATATGACCATATCCACCAGGAATAACAGATTGACAAGGCTGGACATAAGCTCCTTCTTGAGGAATGTAAGACGGATTAACCAAGGCTTTTGAACCATATGGGAAATAAGCCTGTTGGATTGGAAACTGAGCCATAAAAGGCTGCTGATATTGGATGTTACCTGACCCATATGGACCAACAAGGTTAGGAATACCACCATAATAACATTGGTTCACTCCAACCATGTGAGTTTGTAATCCACTCACATTGGCTATACCTGACACAAGAGGAGTATTTCGATCATGACCCCTACGAAGTGGCACTTTCTATCCACTTCATGGAGGAGTAGAAGAACTAACTAAGACCTGGCCTGAAATAGTTGGTTGTAGCATAAGCATAAGTTGAAACGACAAGATAGCATATGACAGAATCATAGGTTGAACAGGAACTGAGATGAAAATAGTTTGTACAGAAGTTAGAGAGGGTGTGTTTGGAATGAACTGACCAGATGTAAGCATAAAATTTGAAGAACAAATGGAGTTTTGATGAAATGATGAAGCACTAGTACCTGAAAATAATTGAGCTAAGGTGTTATAACCATGTGGCAACATGGGTCCACTAGTTTCAGGAAAACTGAGAGACGAGACTCTCTCTATGTAAGGAAAGCCTTCTAAAGGAAATTCATATCCTTGCTCATCATTGACATGAGGAGTATGGGTAGCAGAAAATTTTGAATGACCCAGAGAAAAGGTTGGGATTTCACCTTCTAACTCCATAGATGGAAACAACTGGTGATGAGGAACTCGAGATGCACTAGGAGATAACTCCAAAGGAATACCAGGCTGATCGTAAGGAATGTAAGGACGTGGAGGAGAATTCACAAAAGAATCGAATAACGGATTCGACGAATAGGTATCAAGCCTCTGTGAACTATCAGGATTCTGCAGACTCTTAGGGGTTTGAATAATATTATCAGGGCTATAAGGATCAGATTCTTGAGGTGACTAGGAATCTGATGGAGGTGGACGAGAAGACAGAGGTTGGATACTTGGAATAATCCCAAGTTCAAAACCTTGATCTTCATGTGACTGAGGAAGCTTCGAATGAACTCCTATGGAAGACCCTTAAGTATGAGACAATGAAAGGGAACTATGAGATGAACTCAATCGTTCAGCCACGATTACTTCCTCTCAAAAGTAGAAAAGGAAAGGAGATTCATTAAGGTCTTTTTAAAAATCTTGAAATTAACAAGGAATTACTCAATATTGGTCTAAGAAGCAACTACTTGGGTTCGACATGTTTATCATGGGTAGTTATTTTTAGAAACAAAAACTTTTCCTTTTCATCTTTTAAGAGTCAAGAAAAGGATGAAAAGGTGACTCTAGTCACTTTCGATGGTTTAGCGAGCTTGAAAAGACAATTTGCTCAGTCATTTTTTCAAATTTAAAGAGTCAGAAAAGATCGAAATGACTACTCAGGTTAATCTAGGTAAAAGGAGTACCAAGTAACTATGAACTGCAATATACGCCTCAACAAATAAATTTACCAAGGACTTGAGGTATGTGCAGGCAATCTCCCCGAATGTTGTGTTTACTATATCATGTTTACAGGGTGGTAGACTCGGCTTCCTATGGATAAAGGTTTGCAAGCTATGGGGGTCTCCCTCTATATATGCGACAATACAGGGAGCACAAGTCTGTGCTAGCGTTGTCTAATGTCGAAGCAAACGACAACTTCTAAGTTTTATAGACGACGGAATGCTCTCTAGCCTACACCATTAATTGTGAACATTAATGTTTCAAATGCTCCTTAGATTAATTGATATATTTTGATGTTAGTCTTGGAATTATGTTTTGATTTCAAGGCCTTAACGATGTTACGTGTTCCTAAAATGCAACTAAATGATGAAATTAAATCCTTGAATTCGATGAAAGTTATCTATGTAGGGAAGAAAATCACCCAAATCATTCATCAAACCAATGCAAAAGTGTGCCCATGACAATATTCAAACGCTAAATGGAAAAAATGAAACCTAATATTTCATATGATAAGAAAATGCAATGCCAAAACAAACCTTAAATGAAAACCACCTTAAGATATAATGATGATTTTTTTTTCCATTTTACTTTAGTGCAATTAGTGTAGTCTAGTGAAAAAAGTAAAAGGGAATGTAAGAAAGCCAACAAACATGAAAATATCTTTCACATTGAAGACTTGAATGCAACAAAAATGCTTCGAAAACTACTGAAAAGGTAAACACTTACACTTTCACTTTTTGAAACACAAAACTCAAAGCAAGCACTTCCTTTCGATTCAAATGAGACAATCAATTTGTAATCTATTGTTTGTCAAATAGAACTTAAGCGACTTTCATGGTATCTACTTAATCCAACAATAATGGAAACAATTTAAGACATAAGAACCAAAAGTTATCTGCAAAGGATGTCGAAACACACAAAATAATCTTTAACAAAGGTAATTGATCTCTGATGAGAAGACCAACGAGCGGATGAAGGATGACCTAGAAGACCTAGAAACCCTAAAAGGATAATCAAACTTCAAACATACTCAAACCAAGTTAAAAGGTAATTGCAATCATACAATAAAAGAGTCAGCTAAAGACACACTGGTAAATCACTGGGAGAAGGCAAAAGAACTGAAAACAAGAACAAAAACCCTAAATTTCTTTAACTTCTGCAATCATCGCACCTGTTAAGATAAAAGCAGAAATCATCGTTATTATAATCAACAAACCCGCGATATCATCGTGACTGTTAGGGCTAAAAATGCAATGGGCGAGAAAAATAAAGAAAAAAACACAAAATCTTCAAGAACAACTCAAATCAACAACCTTCAAGCATCTACCAGAAAGTGAGACTGACTACATACAAGCAATGAAGTCTAAGAATGAATGGTTGATCAAACTCGCCAAAAGACAAGGGGAAGAATTAGAAGGAAAGGATCATAAGCTCCCCAGCAGAGTCACCATTTTGTTGACAAGGTTAATCCTCTTTGTGGACAGAGACGATCCCTCTAGCTAAATGAGTGGGTCTAGCAATTGAAGTGACAATAAACTAAACATGTTCCTAGGTTATAGTTGAAAAGAAGAACAAAAGAGATGGCCTACGTCGTTCTTATGCTATTTCGATTTCCTTTGTTGAGGGCCTCGAACCGCTTATGTCACTGACTTGTTCTTGCTTCCCTCAGTGTTTATGTACTTGCACAAGTGCTCAGGAAACAACAAAGCATGCCAAAACCAATAGCAAATCTAATAATAACCTACTTAACTGATGAAGGAATGTCAAGCTAAATAATACATGAACATATATATTTTGGGAAGATGAACCAACAGTTGTATATTATTAGGAAATAAAGGGAAGCTTACAACCAAAGCCTTGATGTTGAAAGGTTTTCCTTGAGTGGTAATCCAAGTCCAAACCGAGAACTCTCCAAGCACTCCTTCTCCAAGTCAAATGAATAGCCTCGAGGCACAAGCTTAGAATAAGGGTGCAAATAAACATAGACCAGCCATTTGGGAATGAGAGAGGATGAATTTGTAGGCTGGGAAATGGACTTAGGACTTCTCCAAATATAGGATTAGACCCTCATATGAAGGAGGTAGATCATAGGGATAAGACAAAGAGGCCAATTTAGGAGAATTTGACCTCATCTATGTAAAACAACCTCCAACTCACCACTCTGGAAGCTTCTAGATCACAAAGCTTCTCATCTCCTTTGGGAAAATTACCTTTTTGGGATCATCGCGAGTATTCAAGGGAATAGAGCAACGCCATCACCGGTCAAGTACAGTGAAACATGGTACCATCGATGTTTTAAGCCTCATAATATCGATGACCCTCATTTTATGGTTTTAAGATTTTTTCTTCAGGGAAAGCTCAAGTATTTTCCAATGAAACTTTTATGAGGGATCTGAGTTGTATAAATGGATGAGTATACTATATAATGGTCATGATTTAGGCACTTCGAGCTATGTCACAGGTAGGTGTAGGAGGTGTGAAAAAATACTGTGTAACACTTATATACCCATAATGTCAGACAAAGTCAAGGTTAAGAAGACTTCCTACATGCAAATCACTCGTTCTTTTGGAATTAGGGTTTCCAAAAGTGTCCAAAGTAATTCTTTCCCAATTCCTTTCTTTTACCTTTTACCTTGCTATAATTGAGTCTTATTATGTGCTATCACATCATCCAACTACTAGTTGGATAAACAAATCAATTGTTACCTTGTCACGCTAATACCCAACATGTTACCCTGTAATTGTTCACAGATGTCAACCACATGTTCCAAATATCAAGGCAATAATATCTATCAATTTGAAATTAACCTTCACCAACACTAAAATTCATTTCATAATCCATATTCAACTAATGGTCATTAGACATAACACTACAAATGTCACCTACTTACACTCAAGTACATGTCAGCTATCTCAACACATATGTATTGGTATAGTCATCTTAGAAGAAGATCATTGGAACACATACTCATATTATACAATTCCTCACACATTCAACCAAATTGCAAACATACCATGTTAGATAAATCAACTAAATTACATAATAGACATGAAACACTCAACCACCAAATAGACAACATAATCAAACAATGAAGCACCAAGTATTAACATATGAAAACTCATACCTTAATGTGTCTCAGGGGAGGCTGTCTTGTCTACACAATCAATCTAGATTAGCATGGTATAACTTCACAATGCATAAGTTCAAACACAAATAGGATCATCATATCCCTAATAGTAACTAACTAAAATGTTCACATCATAAGCTCATAAAAATTTGTCATTCATGCATAACAATCACGTATGAAAAGTAAATATAGATTAGTACAACACCATATCACAAATATGTCGGCTCATATATGAATATCATAACCATAACCATCTGCATATGCCAATCTAGGTTAACACAATACATATAGAATAAAGATATTAAACGAAATAACCCAAATCATCAGGTTACTAGCATATAAAAACAACAAGTTACATATCGTGCTCATCAACAACATATAACCTAATCGTCAACTGTCATATAACAAAAAAACATTAACCTATAACATAATCATCATTTTATCTAACCTAAAAAAAATAGCAACACATACAACCACATCTTACTATCATTCCTGAATATCTAACTCATGTGCATATGACTACACTAATCAACTAGAATATATCATGTATGTAAGCATAATCATCAATAGAATGAAAGGCATACACATAACCATAATTCATATAACAATCCTTAACCTACATACCTACATGCCCAACATACAAACCTGTATGATGACATGCTATTGCCTCAAAGTCCATGCTGCAACTTCACTTTGATGGTCTGCATCTCCTACTCTATCTCATCCAACACATTAGCCTCATAACATACCAACAACATCATGATTACCTAATTGCATACAATGAATTCACAATGCATGGCTAACCTGCCATACATGCATAACCATAACCATGAAAATTCATGCATAACAACTCTGACTATCCAGAAATGGCAAGGCTAGGCTGAAAACATTGTCACACATAGAAAAACCCATGTCATGACAAAAAAGAACCACATGCAATACCATGCATGCCAAATCTAGCAAGGAAATCACACATGCAAATCAATACCTGCAAAGAATCCTGTTGTAACTCCTTGATCTTTCTCTTCCTTGCTTTCTCCTTCCAAGTATGCGACACTCCTTTGAGAGTGCTCCAAGAAAACTCTATGTGTCCAAGAGCATGAGAGAGAGAGAGAGAGAGAGAATAATGAGAGATGTCCAAAACTAAGCAAAATATCACACTTACTAAGCCTCTCCATTGATCCTCAAAATCCTTTTTATAAATGGGGCCTGTATTTTCTTCATTTTCCATTATTGTCCTTCAATTTCCTCCTCACATGCATCCTGTGACCTTTAACCTTCCTTTTCTCCTAATTTTCATTATTCTCATAAATAAAATGCCAAATAATGCCTCTTTTCCTTTCCAAAGCCTTTTCCATTTCCTTTTCCAATTTCGTTAGCCATAATAATTGAAATGAACACCCACTAGGATGTTTTTCCCATCATTTAGCTTGGAATATGTGTCCCATCAACCATGGTCTTATATATTTTCCACGACTTTTTATCTAGGGCTACTAAAAAAAATCACCAAAAAATAAGTTCGATCACAAAAAAGTGAGGAACTATCAATGACGTGCACACTGACTATCAACATGGTTTGAAAATTGCACAGGTACTATCTTAGTGGACTATGCAACTCCTATTTAAGCTTGCATGAATGAATTATTTCATGAATACATTATGGACTAAGCATGTGTGAGTTGGTAACCTTGACACTTATGATCCAAAATAAAGCTTGAAGACTTAACAAAGCATCAACTGACAAAGAAGTGAATATGGAATGATCGATTGTAAGATCCATGATAATTTAAAAAATTCAAGTATTGGAAAAAATTTGGAGGGTATTTGTCACAGCGAAAATGCCTCACTATCTCCCGGATCAAGACCTATGCTACCTCACTAGATGAATTTCTAGACTTCAATGGAATGAATTCACCCATCTTGGTCAACCACAACAATAATAGAATCATTGTATATAGATGTCCTCAAAAAACCTATAATGAAACCCATGGAAATGACCACCCATTTCGACTCTGGAATCGAAATCGATTGCAGTAAGCCACCTGGATGCTTACACTTTGCTTTTACCTCTTGACAATCCAAGCATCTCACAACAAACTCTGCCACCTCTTTCTTCAAATTTGGACAATAATAGAACTTATTTAGAGTTGTCAATATCTTTTGATATACCCAGTGACCTGAATATGGGTTAACATTAAATTCCCATAAGATAAGCTTCTTGAGCTCGCTAATATTGGTCACATATAGAATGTCCCTAAAGGTGACCAAACCATCTACTATGAGATTATAGTCCACATCCTGGTCAGATGTCCCTTGTTGCTATAACCTCTGCTTAAGCTACTGGTACTTGTCATCCTATTGTCCTACCTACAAGATCAGATTCTGTAAATATTTCCCATATGAACTCATAGCTACTATGTGATTTACTTGCCCTCTTCTGTTAAGAGCATATGCAACCTTGTTCTCTTTCCCCTTAATGTACATGATCTCGAAGTCAAACTCATTGATCATAGCCAATCACTTAGATTTAATGGAATTCATATTAGGTTGGTCAAATAAGTATCTCAATCCACTTTGATCGCTCATCAAGATGACCCTCCTTCCAATAAGATAGTTTCTACACATATTCAATGCGTGAATGATTGCTACCAACTCAAGATTATGCATCACATAATTCTACTTGTGCTTATTTAGTTTCCTCGATTCATAACACACTACATGTTTTTCCTACATCAGAACCCCACCAAGTCTTCTCTTGCAAGTATTTGTACATACCACAAACTCTTTGTTCATATATGAAATATTTAGAACTAGAGCATTCATAAGAAACTGCTTTAGTTGCTCAAAACGTGGTCCACATTCCTCTATCCATTCAAATTTCTTTCCTTTCCTCTGCAATGATGTAATAGGATAGGAAATCCACGAGTAGTTCCTGATGAACCTCCTGTAATAACCTTCCAATCCCATGAATGATATAACATCATCCACATTTCTAGAAGTTGCCCATTCCATGATAGCTCTTATATTTTCTAGATCCACTATTATGCCTTCCTTGGAGACAACAATGTACAATGTGAGATGAAACACAAGAAACTACATATGTATGCGACTTTTCAGAAAAGAAAACACATATAAAAGGTAAATGGAGGAAGATTGAAAGATGAGGCCCAAATCTAAAAGAATAGGTAGAGAGATCAAGTCAAACAAGATTCCAAAAGAATGAAAAACTAGTAAAATAACAAACCAAAATCCCATAGCAATCGAAAAAACCCTTCTCAGAGATAGTTTGAAAGTATTCCCTAGTGGAGTCACTAATTTTGTTGGTGGGAAAGATTCTTGAGAGCTAGAGTTGAAACATCCAACAAAGAGGAATACTAAAACAATAAAGAAAATTGATGCAAGCATGCCAAACATTCAATTTCCCAAAATTTTTGATAAGGTACATACCTGAGGGTCCTATGTTTGAGGTAGATCACGTAGGGTCCAAACCCTCTGCTTCCCCAAGAATGTGTAGACTTGCATATCAATTACAAAGGCATAGAAAACTAATATAATTCAAATTACATACATATAGATATGTTGGATCATCATATATAACATTATAAATTAGCACTCATAAGTTGAAAACTTATTTCAGGAACAAGGCATGAGCTTATTTATTAACGAATAACAATAATAATAGGAAACCTAAAACCTGATCCAAGCCAAAGGTAGTGACGAAACCTTCCTTGGGATCTATCCATCCTGAGCTAACATAGACTTCCTCTATAATAAATGAAAAGGAGATGCTAGATAGGAGAGTTGAACATCTCTGCAAGAATTAGAGAAATTTTGAGGTTTGAAATGGTCCCCAAAACAAAAATGTACAACCAAAATCAATTTTGTAAGAACTTATAGGATTCAATATGATGATGTCAACCATGGGGGATGCTTCACCATTTTTGGAGTTAAAAAGTAAAAAAATAAAAAAATACTTTTTCATCTCATATTTTCAACTTATATCCCCATGGTTTTACTCAAATTTCAAGGAGCACTTGTAGGGTGAAAAATTTAGTTCCTCATCCAAGCAGTACCCTTGTTGCATACTTTCAATGGACTCTACTACGTTGAAAATGTGAAATACATGAAAAACATGATTTCAATCATGTTTTCTCATGAATTACTCATTTTTCATGTATCAAGGTCCATTGAAAGTATGCAACATGCATACTCCTTGGATGAAGAATTAAATTCCACATCCAATGAGTGCTCCTGCTCGAAATTTGAGTAAAACCATAGGGAGAGAAGTTGAAAAGACGAGTTGAAAAAGTAGTTTTTCTTTTTTCCCTCTAAAATTTGACGAGTAATCTAATATTATCTTATTATTTCCACTATTATTTTGTGATATTCCTTAGGAAGCCCATTTTAAACCTCAAAATTTTACTAATGGAAACAAGGGTTTCCTATAGATTGGGAGTGTAGGAGGCACAACAAAAATTAAAACCTTATCTAGGGGAATTTGGGTATAGTATTGATACCCCTCCTCTCATCTATCTTAGGTATACCCAAGGGGTTTATATATAGCACCTCAAATTGGTTATTTCAGTTAGGTCAAAGGCTCTCGTAGGTGGGCTTTCAATAAAACCCATAAACCCTGCCTGAAAAATTAGCTTTTCATTTATTTTTTCAAATTTGAAAATTTTGTACATGGATATAGTTCATAGGAATAATGTATGTACACATTTTTGTAGTGGTAAGAGTCACGTATGGATTTAAAAAAATATTTTTTAAGATCAAGTCAAGTTTGTAAGGGAAAATGGGGCTTCCCAGGCCATACAAGAGCATCTAGTTTACAGGAGTGTTGACAGATGTTATAACACTTCTTTAATTCTGTAGGAAATAATATACTTACATCCTTCTTATTTTTCTTATGCAACCATGACTTCGTTGTTGTGCTATATAGTTTGTTAGAACTATGAGTTGCATTTTCAAATGTGTTTGCTAAATTCTCCTCACTAGTTGTATCCTCTTTTGCACTCATGTGCCTCTTCATTGACATTCTTCCCTCTGCTTTACTAGTTTTTGGTCCATATTTATGAATTTCAGATGGTCTATGAACATGTTTTGGCTTATACTTATCCATGCTACTAGTAGTTGGTTGATATTGTATTTGTATAAATAAATTTGATAGACTTTTCAACACCACTGCATGTAATTCTTCTTGGTTACATTGGGACTCAATAATTATTTCATTGTCTACCTTGAAACTTTAGATTTTCCATCTCCCTTCCTTTGTCTCATTGGATTCATCTTCTTTATTATGTGAATTATTTTCTAGGTTCTATCATATCATTCTGCTAAACATTTCGATTATTTTCCACTATTGGAAAGTCTTCCTATTTGTTGAAACAACAAGAAAATATTATTTTTAATAAAATAATAAAAAATTAAAATATCTCTCTTTTCCTTTGTTACAACGATGTCGATGTGTTGGAACTGATCCACATCATACTCACATAAGGGTTAGATAAATCCTAAAAAACTAATTCCAACAATTTTACTACATTAAACCCTTAATAATAACTAATTTCAACTAAAACATTCTCTTTTGAGCTTATTGATTCCAGGTGCAAAAAGTTAGCACTAATAGATTCATTTTTGTGATGTATTTGTAGCCCTCTAGGTATAGTGTTTGAACAATAACTATGATACCACTTTATAACACACCAATCCCCCTTAATACCTGATGAGCCTCATCATTGGGTAATTATATGGGACTTAATTGGTCTTAATTCACCTCCTATATTAGTCAAACCAACTATTCTCACAACTTATTGCATACTTTTGATTATATTTTGTTTATGAGATGAGTTAGAGTTGGATATTTTTCTTTGTGGTCTAATGTCCATGTAATGTAGGAATAAAGGATAAAAGCAAGGAACTATGCCAAAGACCTTGGTCAAAACTTGAATGGGACAAGGGAGAGGAATTATAGGAGGTAAATCCTCCTCATTTACTACCAAAGATGAGTTCTGTTTTGAGCCGACACTGAGTTAACTCAGAAGCTGAAGCTCTTGGGTTAGGGCCCAACTCGAGAAACGAAAGCTCCTCTTTATTGTACATGTATGCTAGCATAGATTTCTCATTCTGTTCATTTTCTTATGTGGCTTCCTAGTTTTATGTTCATTTGCTTAAGTAGCTACATTTTCATTACAATGGTATAGCATAGATTTATGGTTTTTCTATTCATTTGCTTAAGTATCTGCATTTTCATTACAAAAATATGGTGTAGATTCATGGTCTAATTGTTCATTTTCATAAGTAGCGACATTCCCATTACAGTAGTGTAAATTAGATTGGTTGTGCTTTAGTTTACTTCCATTTGTGCCTTCTTTCAACTCACAAGTTAGCTAGGAGAAAACAATCACCATGAGGTTATCAGCAGGTGTCTCAGCCTCACCTCCTCCCTCTGGGACCATGACTTGAGGAAGAGATCCTTCAGCAACCCCAAAAACATAGGTTTCTAGTTCTCACATGAGCTTTAGAGTTTGTTGTTTGATGCAGTTACTTGTTTCATTTCATTAGCATCGTTTTCCCTCACTCTCGGTCCACCTACACCTTCACTGGCTTTTCTGTCATTTTCATTTGAAACCTCCTTCAGCACATTATTCATGCATCATTTCCTCACGATCCGATCCATTAGTTTACCCAATGACCATCACACACAAAGTCTTCCACCTATTTTATGTGCTCTAATCTCCACCGTCAATCTATCTCTTGATCCAACACCTATCACGTCATCTCAATACTTTATGTGCCCCAATCTCCACCGTCGATCTCTCTATCCTGATCCGATGGCTATCACGCAATATCGAGCAGATTCTTGCACGACCATTATCTACCCGACAACACAACTGAAACAAGGTTTTCCTGTGCTACGTGTCACCCAGTTAGGTTAATCTTATGAAATTTCAAAATAAAGCTTACAGCTTTGAGGGCACGCAAGAAACTACTTACTGCCTCTCATCTCTACCATTCATCTTCTTCGTTACCCTATTTATCCATTCATTCACTTAATTCCTCTCAATAAGATCTCCATCGTTCATCTGCTTCGTTACCTTATTTGTTCACCTATTCACTAAATCACCCACAATAAGATCTCCATCGTTCATCATGTTCATTAACCCTATTCATCCATCTATTCACTTAAGCCATCATGATAAGATCTCCGCCATCCATCTTTTGTTTATGGATCGATCCAATGGTCCCTATGCACTACTGCATCCTTATGTCCTCCTTTCACCAATTTTGATCTCTGACTTCTCTTCCACTTGAAAATAGATTTAGTTTAGTTCCTTAGTTTACACCTTAGTATAGTTTAATGCTCTTTACCTCTACAACTTAGATAGCAGCATTAGGTTAGTGTTGATTTAGAAATATTCTTTAGCATAGTTGTTTATATGGTTAGCTAGGTTATGGTGTGGTAATTAGCATTACATGTTGTTTTCTTCATTATTGCAGTAGAGTAGCTCTCTCTTAGAATAGATTTGCTCTTCTTCCATCAAAGAATAAAGCTTCTTGTAACCCTATAGAAGTCTAGCTTGGAACCCTTGGAGTCTCTTGCCAGATGAGCAATGACAACAGGCAAGACCTTCACTTTTACTTGTGCATACAGCACTTTCACCTCCAAGTTTGTATGAACCCTGGGCTAATAAGTAAAGCTGGTAGCCCTGGGAGTTGCAGAATTCTTGTTGCAATACCTAGGCTCATCACTTTTTGGCATTGTTACCAGGGAGGTGTCGAAGTAGAATGTGATTACTGCTTTCTTCTTCTACTAGTCTCCAACTTTCTTTTCTTCTACTTCTTAACCCCAATTTTCTTCCATTACTTCATTTCTGCAAAAAGTAATATAGTAGCTTCCTTTCTTTCAGTTGTCGTTATCTTCTTTCCTTTCCATTCTGCAAGTAGAATTTCAATTCAGCAAGTAGTTTCTTCGTTAGTAGCTTCCTTTCTTTCATATGTCATTATCTGCTTTCCTTTCTCTTGGTTAGTTTCTTTTTGTTAGTGGTTTTCATTCAATCGACAATTTCATTTATGCAAAGTACTTTCTAGCTTTAATAAAATCTCACAAAAACCAACCCAAAAAGATTTCATTTTATGCCTCGTAGGAATATGGAAAATTTTGCAAAATTCTTGTCAAATATCCCCACTGCATCTAACAGTCAACCTTCTCTCTTCGTCGGTGATTGTGAATTGGAATACTCTTTAGTTGAGCAACCTTACATATTGGAAGAACCTACAAGGGAAGAAGAAGAGGAAGAAACCATTCCTACTGAACCAATGGCTGAAAGCCGGAATGACAGAGGGAATAGAGAGAGAATTGAGGATGCCTTACCCATCAAGGAAACCAATGGGGACACTAAGATGAAGAATATAAACCTAACAGCTCTACCTCATTTCCATGGCCTAACCACAGAGGGCCTTGACACTTTCCTATTTGAGTTTGTTGTTATATGCCGAACCTATGACTATACAAATTATGAGAAAAATTTTAAACTGTTTCCATCTACCCTCAAAGATGCATCATTGCACTGGTTCACAGGTTTACCTGGAGATAGCATCACAAATTGGGCTTAGATGCAACAGTATTTTAACAACAAATATAGGGACTACTGTTGGTCAAAGGACACTAAAGATGATATTTTCAGGATGACCATAGGCTAGGATGAATCCTTAGAAGACAGTGAAGAAATATTCCAGCTCAGTTACAAAAGGGCCAGGTGCACACTTGACCTTAATTCGCTAAAGTTGGTCCACATTAGACGAGTAAGGGAGGATCTTCTGGATACCTACATATGATAGCAGGAGGAGATATCTACCAATTTTCCTATGAGGATATTAAGACTGTCTTTAGAAACCATTCTACAGCAACCAGGAAAAAGGGTAGGGGTAGTCAACCTATGGCCAGTACATCATCATCCAACTCATCCATCAAGGGTGAAATTGGAAATATCCTGGAAGATTTCAAAAGTGATATGCTGCAAGCCCTTGACTTACAGTTGGACACCATGAGCATCAGAAGGAAGCAAGAGGAAGCAAAAAGAGCCCTGACCATCTTTTGTCCTAGATGCACCAGGTGGCATCCTAGGAACCAATGTCCATTGGACTGTATTAGGATTTGCTTAGTCTACGAAGAAAACCCCTCCACAGATAAGTGCCCTTCTTTACCTGGACCCAAAGTTGTATATCAAGGAGCTGAAGGGGTAACTGAGAAGCTTTTCTACATCAACCAAAGGAGACCTCCTGGGCCTAGACCATTCGAGCAGGGTATGCAAGGGTCATCCCATGCATATTACAACCCCAACCAAACCACAACTATACCTTCTTGGGGACACCATGCTCATCCTTCCTGGTCTACACCCCCTCCTTGGTCCTATACATCTGAGTATCATTCCCAGCTAGCCAGCCAGTCATTTCAACCTTATGTTCAGCGACAACATTAGTTGAGTACCCCACTCCAGGGGTGGAGGCCCCAATTCAACAATGTTCTAGGCCTCTTACCTCTACCACCTACCTAACCATAACTCTTGCACTCTGCTCCACCCAAGTAACCCCAGACGCCTACCTAGCCAAATACGAACCTGAACAATAGGCAGGCTCAACAAGTATATAGTGGAGAGACATCATACCCAGCTTATGCTGTAGAAATCTAGCAGATCAACCTAATATCTGGGAGAATTCTTCCTAATAACCAACCTCCCTCTCCACATAGGTAGGTTGACTAAGAAACATAGGAAAGCAGCCTTAAAGTAAATCCACCCTTTCCTGAGAGAATAGCTCAACCACTCCAGCCTACCCCAGAAGAAACTGAACTTTTGGGAGAACTAAAAAATCTATGTGTAAAGATATTCCTTCTCCAGGAAATCAAAGATGTTCCCATTTACAATAAGTTGATTAAGGAGAAGTGTTTCAAGCATCCAGGAAGAAGAAAAAGGGATGCCCCTACCATTAATGTCATTGGGTAGCTGTCCGACTTAATGTTGGGGCGAGTCAAAAATATTTGGACCCTGGAAGCCCTGTAGTAGATGTGCACATCAGTGGCACCATTGTCCCACAGACTCTGATTGATCTTAAAGCTGCCATTAATGTGATGACCAAGGACACCATGCTCAAGCTCAACCTCCAAGGGTCATTGAGGAAGACCACAATAGTTCTGCAACTTGCATACTGTTCCACAGTCACCCCTGAGGGAATTGTTATTTTGGGAAGTTTTAGTGTCTACGGATAAACAATTAAACCCCTAGACTAGTAGCTAAGTCTAGAACAACAATGCAAAGCATTCTCTACTTTTTCTATAACTAATAGATTAAATAAGATAGTAAAGAAGACTACCTAAAGCTTTCGCTTACTCCTTATCTCCCTTGACCAATTCTATCGCCCCTTTCCATACTTCATCTGCTTGAAAAGTACCTGCACATAGACAGAAGACAAAAAATGATCAAAGCATGTGATAATGATCTATTGATTAAACATAAAATGGAATCAAGTGCATAATACACATATGAAAGCACCAATGAGAAATACAAACATATGGAAAAAGCTTTGAACACTTTATTAGTAAAAGGAAGAGTTACAACCCAATTTGCTTGATTCAGTGTCACTCCTTCGGTTCAATCCCATCCTCTCCTCATAGCAAGCAAGACATTTTGACATCATTAGAATACTTGAAACCAACTCAATTCTCATACTAACAACATCTCCCTATAATTCAATGATTTCCAACCCCTGATCACTTAGATGAGTGGTATTTTCTAGGTGAATGAAGGAAGTTATCCCATAAATGGTGATAATGAATGCCCTCCCAAACTTCGGATTTAGTTCCATGGAGGAAGGGATAAAGGGATTGATGTTCCTTAACTCCCTTCCTCATCCAGTTTCGAGCCCAGAGGAGTGGATACCCTTGGAAAACTTCTAGAGGCATCCTATGGATAAGAATATTCCAAACCCCAATGCATATTTCACTCAAATTTGCCCAGCGCAGGCCAAAGAGGGCTCAAGTGCACCGTAATGCACCTTGGCAGTGTAGTGGGCTGCACTGCAGTGCGTCGTGATAAAGGAATGCCTGCGTTGATCTTCTTATAGGTAGTTTTTGGATGATTTTAGTCATGGAATCTCTTGGGAAGGAGGCATTATTAATGGTTGACTTCATTAGGGCATGTAACAATTGAATTAGGGTTTGATGGGCCCTAATACTATTGATCTGTAAGTCAGAGTTGATGTGCCCAAATGGATCTGTAATAGTTTCCCCCTAAAGCATGAAGTCATAAATATGTATGCCGAGTGAAATGCTTTACTATGTGGAGAGGAGGTTTCAAAGTCGAAGGTGACATGCATTAATTACACTACATATATCATGATAATTTGATTTTTCCTCATGAACTTGCTGAGGGAAGGCATACCCATGCTCAGCTTATAAACTTTCATTACATGTACAAACGGAGCCGTCTACAGATATAGACCCATGAATGGATGACCATGAATGTAAGGCCATTTTACATTTGATTTAGTACTCTTGAAAATATCACAACCCGGATGGTTGAAACTAGATCTGGGGTCTTCATTTGCGTTCAATATTTCACTCAAGTACAAGTCTAACCATGTGAATAGATGATCTGAAGTCGAACATGGGAAGACATCGTCTCATTACCAACCAATGATGTAAGTCGTTAGCAAAGGCAAGAGGAATCACTGATAATGATGATGACCCTCAAGGTACTACAGTACATTTTGCATGGTGTGAACAAATGATTTGATGTTGAACACCATACAAAGTCTTCCAGTCAAAGGCCAATGATGTCAACCTATTGCCAGAAGCGAGAAACCTACCATTGATGTATGCAACCATCAAGGTACTGAAGGGGTGTTTCTAAGTCAACTTCTTGGATAATGTGCTGATGTCGACAAGAAGCAAATCATCGCAGGAGGGCGTTGATGTATCCCACATCAACGACATGAAACAAGGTAAATGATTTTGGAGATGAAAATCAAGTGACGACAGAAGGTTCAGGAATGGAAGTCATGGAAACGAAGGTTTATGGTATTGCAAAGGATGAAGTTTGAACTGAATGAATTCTCTTGAGCATGTCGACAACACTAAAATGAATTGGTAGCATTGACCCAAAACAAAGTAATGGATGGTATGATAGACCAACGGTGTGATAAATATCAAGCTAAATGACCCAACCCACATAGTCACGATGATGAGGTGAAAGTGTCATGTTCAAGAGCGACTTGCTAACATAAAGTGTTCTCCCCTTTTTCCCATTTTCCCTAGTCATTGCTGACCAGTACCTCTTTATTTTTATCAAGCTCGAGAAGTATAACCTATTCTTGTTGTATAATTCCACCCTTTGGGTGAATCCATCATTATTTGATTCTTTAATGAGCTTAGCGAAGGTGAAACTCGGTCTTGTCTAGATGGACAAGTTTGTCTAAATTTGATGTTTTTAATGAGTTTAACGACAAAGATAAGTTGGTCCTTTTCATGTTTAGAGAGTTTGAAAATGGACGAAAAGGAAACTCCAAAAGTTCTTTTTCGTAGATTTGTCTCTCAAGTCTGAAAAAGCATAAAACAATACGGGAGAGAACCTATTGATCATGTTCAATCAACGTATTCCTTTTTCATAGTTAATCTATCTCAGCCTGAAAAAGGGTTAAACTTATACTAAGTAGATATCAATTCTAATCCGTTAACAAGCTAGAAATGACAAGTGCTCGACAATATTTTCACGTTTAGACAGTCTAGAAGGAGATGAAAGAGGACTCCAACAGGGTTACTTTTTCATTTTTAACAAAGCTCGAAAAGGAGATAAAAATTTGTTTTGTGGTCAAAGATGTTCAATTTACATTTCAGCATGTCAAATTCAGCATGTCAGTTGTCAATCATGCTCAAAACACCATTAGAAATAGATTAAAAATACCTGTTTCATGGATAAAATGAATAAAAACTAATGTTTACTCTATTAATGTGCAAGAAATAAACATAAAAACAAGTTTTACCATTCATTTTTACCATTTCACATTTACCCTTTGATTTTGGTGATTTGGAGCAGTTTTTACCTCGAAGTTCACCAGCTGATTGTGAAAGATTCAGTGGAACATTCCTCGTGCCATTCGGACCAAGTAGGAACTATCGCTATTCTCTTTCATTTCATATCATTCATTTTTAGTTTTAGGTAAAAATTTTGAGTTTTTGGGGCCCCTGGGGTTTCAATTTTCCAAATTGGGATCAATGCACCCTTTCATCATTGAAAGGTGCACTACAGTGTACTCACCTAGAAGGCTTCTTGTATTGCAACACAGTGTCCCTAAGGCTGGGCTGCACTGAGTGCAAAACCCAATTTCATTCAGCTATTTTCACCCAAAAATTCTTTTGTTTTTTTGCAAGAAGTGGATCCTAATTTTCCTTATGGTTGTATTTTCAGGTATTCATTGGATCAGAATGACGATTAAATGGAGGGAACAAGAGCACGAAGAATAGGATATGATTGACCTAAATAACCAGGGAATGTTGAGGCCCTAAGGAATTGTGGTTTGCTCAAATATTTCTGATTATTTGGTATCAGGCAGCAAATTATGCTTTTGTAGTTCCTCATTCATTCATGGGATCCTACTGATCAAGCATTTCATGTTAGAGACAAAGTGGTCCCAATTACCATTGATGACATATACTTTCTTACAGGACTGTCGATGTGGGGTGTCCCCATCTAGCTTTCTAGATTTTCCAAAGGGGGTGAATCCGTGAGAGATCACATACGACAGTTCTATCAGCTAGGTGCACAGCCTAGCAGGGATAGAAAGATTAACATCGGGGATGTTAGTGATTTACCATTAAGGATGATCCTCTTTACCATTGCTAAATTGGCTAGCAACGTGACACTACATTTGGCAAACAGGTCATACGTGCAGTATGCATTAGAGTGTTTAGAGCCAAAAGTGTTTAGCTGGTGAGAGGCAGTACTTTCATCCTTGAAAGAACAACTGACCAAGGTGAAAAGTAGAAAGACAAAGAAATTTGGCTATGGGTTGATCCTGATTTCTTTCTCCTTTGTGAGAATTTCACTTATGCAGCCACAACTTGTTTCATTGGGTGTATCTGGACCTAGGAATCCACGATTGCAGAGATGGGTAGATCTTATGGCTAGGCATGCTGGTCAACCATTGATTACATTTACCCCTGCATTCCTTGAGTGGCTTGATCGACAGGATATGGCCATCACAGAGTGTCCATATTCAGGGATGGATTTCCGTGGAGATTCAGACTTGATGTTACCAGTTGGAGCATAGTGGTGTGCTATAGGTAAATTGTTTGACCAAAGTGTTTTTTATTTTAAAGTTTCTACATTTTTTTGTGTTTTTTGATTATTTCTAAGACTAAACAAAATCATTTTTTATGTATGCAGACGTTGGACCTGCTTGACCTGTGGGGCACCAATGAGAGGTAGGTGGGCCAACACAGAGACTTGTTGGGAGAGCAGTTATTTGATACTTAAATTTAGTCGAGACACTGACTGAACTATAGGACCACATATAGGGTTTGACCCTAGGCATTCCAGATGTCTGGATTGAGGAGTTGCCTATGCGACTGCAGCGCCACACCATTGTCGTTCCGAGTTGTTGGATGATGCTTTTTCACATGATAGCACAGGTTGTGACCTGTTATCATGAGAATCACTAGTCTACTTAGATGTTTTCTGCATACATTCTAAGTTTTTGGGTCAAATGACCAATTTTTGTCTTCAAAACAAACTGTTTGTAAAAACTTTTAAAACAACTATCTATTTTACTTTCAAAGTTTTATTATGGTTATGTAATGCAATCCTATTCAACTAATGATTTGAATTTAAAATATTACTTTACATATGTCGCAAATGTCTATTTAACACATAATTCGCTAGAGTATTGGCTAATGTGTTTAGATTTCTATAAATATGTTGATATTGAATAAACTCAAAATACCTTTCCAAAATACAAAATCTAAGGAACATGCAATGAATTGCTGGGTTTTAGATGGTATAAATGGTAGTAAGTTGTAGTACAACGAGTTGTGAGTCTAGCCTAATGATGATTCTGCGTATGCCAAGTGAAATGGCATTACAGAGAAGTTCAATCAATGTGCTATACTCAGAGATATTGTTCGTTGATTGACCAATAAAAATCCCTCTAAAATCACTAACTCACTGCTTGGAGCAAAAATGGCTCATGCTGCAGAGGATAGGTTCTACATACTATAACTAGCCCCATCGACGTAACCAACAAATGGTTCTGAAAAGTTCGACATCTGCAACAAATACAAAGTGGATTACTTAACCAAATAGAAACTCTAAAAGAAACACACACACACATGCAATCAAAGCATATATATAGTGAGTTTTACTATACTTAACTAAGCATAGTAATGTTTAAGGTACAGCCCATTTCGGGGCTGTGACAATGGAATCCCATCATAGTCTACTAACTCGTAGGAACTTTTCGTCAAAACACACTTAACAATATAAGGGACCATCCATAGCGGTTCAAATTTTCCTTCTCCAAGTTTATCGGACTCCTGATCGTAAAGCAAGAAGGTCACCTTCTGAGAAGACACAAGGCTTGACATTTCTATCATATTATGCCTTAATATGTTTCTTACGCACTTCGTTAGCCAATGTGGCATCACGACGGGTTTCATCTAGATGGATTAACTGCGAGAAATGTGCTTCTTCCTCAGAAGTGTCAGGTAATAGGTCAATTGCGAGTTTGAGAGACGAGATTTTGCATTGAATCAATAAGACTGCTTCCAAACCATACACCAACTGAAAGGGTGTGAATCTGGTCGCATTTCTCACCGAGGTTGGATATGCCCACAAAGCCGAGTACATGATTAAATGCCAATTTATTTTATGAACTCTAACCATTCTTTGCAATATGCGCTTAAGGACTTTGTTGATGGTCTCAACTTGTCCATTAGCTTGCGGGTAGTATGGAGTAGAACTATCATGTGACAGTCCCACCTTGGTAGTCAACTCAACCATCATGTGATTGCAAAAATGTGATCCATGATCCATAACTATGGCTTGTGGTACACCAAACCTGGAAACCACATGGTTGAAGAAAAATAAAGCAATTGCTTCGCCACTGTTGTTCAATGTTGGCATCGCCTCGACCCATTTGGTAAAATAGACAACGGCGGCTATAATATGCCCATGCCCCCCGGTCAAGGTGGGGTTACATGTAATAAAGTCAATGCCCCATTTGGCAAATGGGCCAACAACAATGACTACATGCAATGGTGCAGGTGGTAATCTAGTTTTTTGGTCATATATATGGCACACATCACAACTTCTGATAGCAATAATGCAATATTTGAATATGGTTGGCCAGAAGTAACTATCACGGAGAATTCTCTGCACGGTAGCATACCCAAATAAGTGTCCACCACAAACACCCGAATGACATTCATTCAAAGCTTTCTCAGCTTCTTCATGCTTGAGTCAGATACGTAAAATCATATTGACACCACGACGATAAAGCGTATCACCAATGATCAGATAATCTTTGGCTTGGTATTTTGTACGTCGCTATTCAGAGTGAGAGGTATTAGGCTGGAAAGCTTTGGTCTGGAGATAGACCAGTATATCTCCATACCATGGATTAGTTGACAAGTTAAGAAACATAGACTTATCTAATATTGATGCTTCTGATGTTGAATCATTAGACGATGAGGGAAGGTCACCAACTAACTTGGCGAAAACAAGTGATTTCTTTGATTTAGATTTGATGAATTCCAAATAAAACTCTTGTAAAATAACTATCAATTTTGAATATTCCCCCCCGCAGCAATTGATGTCACAAAATGTATGTCATAGGGTTGTAATCCAAAACAATAGTAGTTTTACAGAGGAGGATGTAATGACAAAATCTCTGCACAGCTTGAACGATTGCCAAAGCTAACTTTTTGACATAGGAATACTTACTTTCTATATCATTGAGATTATGACTCAAGTAATAAATAGGATGTTCAATTCGACTCTCTTCTTGGACTAAAACCATGCCAATGGTTGTATCTGCAGTGGCGAGATACAGGTAATACTCTTTTTGATAGTTTGGGGCATATAATAATGATGCTCTAATCAGGGAATATTTAAGAGCATCAAAAGAATCTTGCACAACCTGATCCCAATGGAAGGGTACCCTCTCTTCAATAGATGAGTAAAACCTTTAGCCAATTCAACATAGTTTGGAATGAAACTCCTCAGACAGTTTGCCTTCCATTGAAGTCTTTGTAACTATAATAAGTTTAAAGGTGGAGGCCAGTCAAGGATTGCCTAAAGCTTAATTGGATCAAGTTGAACTCCATCTTTTGAGACCACATATCCAAGAAATTGACTAGAGCCAACACAAAACACACACTTGTTTGGATTGAGTCATATCTTTTAGTGTTAGCACCATAAAATATTGCTCTCAAATGTTGCAGGTGGTCAGTCCGCTTTCATGAATGAGTAGGAAAATCATCAAGATAAGGTTGAACAATGTGTTTGATGTCATGGAAGGGATAATTCATCGTCCTCTGAAATGTAGCCTCGACATTCCTCAAACCAAAAGGTAACTTTCGATAAGCGAATGTTCCCCACGGACAAATAAAAGTTGTTTTAGATTGGTCCTGTGGGTAGATATTGATTTGATTGTAGCCAAAAAATCCATCCATAAATGAGAAGATTTCACATCCGACACATTCCTCAATAATCTGGTTGATAAAGGGTGTAGGATAATTGTCTTTTGGACATGATTGATTTACATCCCTATAATCAACACACACTCGAATTGTCCCTTGTCTTTTCATAGCTGGAACAATGTTAGATACCCAATCGGTAAGAGGTACAAAGAAAATGAAGCCAGCACACAAAAAAATTTCAACCTCTGCTTTAATGGCAACGAATTTCCTTGGATGAATAGGTCGAAGCCACTGTTGTACTGGTTTGACATCAAGGTACATTTTGATTTCATGTTCAACAATACTTGAGTCAATTCTTGGCATCTCCTCGTAAAACCATGCAAACATATCTCTAAATTCATGAAAGAGAGCACGGCAATTATCAAGTTCTAATGGAGAACAAGATTTGCTGACATGAATGTTCTCTACAATGTTAGGCTTGGCCGAAATGTTTATAGAAATTGTTTCTTCTATGTTTGAAAAATTATGCTTAGAATCTACAGTATTAACAGAATTCGACAGGAAATCAACTATTGATGGGTGGTTTAGCTCATTTGAATAATCTTCCCATGGTTTCTCTCCTATCATCATTGATTGGATGATTCCTTCATCCGTAGAATGTATACGTGAAAAAGGGTCTGAAGAGGTACCATATTCTAACGACCTATCTACCAATACAAATGTTGAGTGTGGATTTGGGTTTGCCACACAAGCCCAAAAGATTGATTGCTATGATTATTCAATGGGGCTTAACGACATCACCTTAATATTACTATCAACTTCAACTTGGTTGGTAATCCTACTTAAATTAGATGAGGTGGAGGAAATCATGTTTCAAGTCTCTACTCTTGCAACTTCCACCAAATCAGATGGTGACGGTAGGGTAAAAGTTCCAATTAGGGAAGGATCTTTAAAGAGACCTACTCCAACACTCTGAAGTGACAGTGGGGGTCCGTGTACCAATGGAATGCTTCCTGTAGCTTGTGAACTATTGGCAAAGAAGGCTAGCTGATCAATGATTGTGATTCCACCCTTAAAAGGGAATGCAATAGTACGAAATTACGTGGAAACCATAGCATCCATAGCATATACCCAAGACCTTCCCAATAAAATGTTGTAATCGAGGGGTCCATCAACTACCTCAACTTCAATAGTAATTGTTTTTTCGCCAAGTTTGATTTGTAGGTTACTAAAAATCCTGCATGGAGTATATGTTCTTCCATCAAAATCTTTCAACGAGGTTGGTGATCATGACAACGACAGTGAACCAAGTGTTTTCTAGTATCTCATGGACATAATACAAGTAGATGACCCCTCATCAATAATAGTTCAGTGAACATTCTTATTGAGAGCTTTTACTTGGATTAGGAAAGCTAATTGCGCCGATAACTGTGGTGAATATCCTGCATGGTTAAAAACCACAAGATTTGAATCCATAAGATCTATTCCACCTATTGCTGGCAGTAACCTGCTTTTGGGAGGGACAATTTTGCAACACCTGGAGTGTCGACATATCAAAAGGTGATTGAGAAATATCTTCCACTATGTTATAATTTTGAGCTGCTCGAGCTCGAGGGTTGAATGTAGATTTATGCACAACTCCCTTTGGTGGTTTTACTATCAATTCAGGTACAATGGGTGAAACAACTTCCAATGAAGTTGAAGTCAAAGGATAAGGTTGATCAATGGCCTGAGTATTTGAAAATGATGAATTTCCATAATATTTGTTTCTTGTTGACACCAAAACTTCATTTTGTGGCTTTGTGATGGATAACATGCATACTTCAGATGTGGAAGCATGGTCTATTGAAACCAAATGTGTCTCTAGGGTTGGAAAGAGATCAGTCAAAACTACCGATATGTTTGAAGTCTTTAAAATTTTAGAGACCTCAGAGCGATGTGGACAATCTCTTGTAAAATGCTCATCATTACATTTCAAACATGGATAACGAGGTTTCCTTGCTAAAGTAGAGGAATCAGATGATTTATCTGGAGGGGAATTTTCTTGTTTCTTTTTTTTCCCCTTTTTCTTGCTCCCTGGTTGCCTTGGATTTTTTCCTTTTTCAGATGAAACAACATTAATCTCGGAGGCAAGAGTATTTTTTGATGCATTGGTAGTTTGATTAGAAACATCAAGAGTTTGACTAGATGGTCTTCCTGCTGTTTGTGTGCTTGAAGAACCGATCACACCATCACTGGCATGAGAGTCCTTACTCGATTGTGGAGGAGGAGGAATAGTGAAAGCTAGTCAAGGTGCATTGGGAATTTTATCATAAAGCATGCCAGATTGAGTGTAAATCAAATCCAAGTATTCGACACAAGCAATAATATTCTATGAAAACTCCACCTTTTGCCACATCCTTGGTGATTGATGGCAACAAGGATTTTATGAACCACTCAGCTAGAACTTGTGATTGTGGTATAGTAGTAACAATAGGTGTAGTGGGAATAGCTGACACAATTTGCATTGGTTGTGTTGGATATGCAAGCCTTGGTTGAACTGGCATTTTTGGTTGCCCTTGAAGAACTCTAATTCCAAATTGACCTGAATACTGTGGGATATTACCATATGGTAGTCCCACAAAATAAGGAGGATACGGTGAATAAGCATATTGCTCTCCATATGGTGGCAATCTAGTATTTAATGGATACATAGGCCTTTGTTGATCCGATTGCCAAGCTTGATACTGATTTGCAGGATCAAACTATTGAGTTCCCATTAGATAATAACCAGGTAGAATTCCAGTTGAGGACATGGGTGATGACCATGGTGTAGAAGCAACCCTTGAGTGGGTTCCAGACAATGATTGGTAACCAATCGGGATGGACGATTCACCATATAGGTGCGACTTAGGTGTGGTAGAAAACATCAAAGAGGTTACAATGGAAGATTATGCTGCAACTGCATCAGATGATACAGTCTGAAGGTGTTGATGGTTGTTCAACCATAGTTAACTAACCCAAAAGTTGTCCTAAAGAATCGACGGGTACTTGAAAAGAAGCAGGATCAAATGAAGTGAAAAAATCAGGAGTATTAGGGTAAAGATAAAGCCCAGTTCCAAAATGAAACGGGGTTCCAGGTGTGGAATCTTCTTCCAATTCCTCCTCTATAGCAATTAAACCTGGTGGAAGAACTTCACCATCAGGTCCGTAAAAGATTTCTGGTGTTGATGAAGTTGAAGTTTCAATAGTTACTGATTTCTGAGGGGTAACCGGTTGATCATCTTCCGGTAAAGTAACAACTTCCGAATGTTCAAATTCAAAATCCAGATGTTCGGGTAAATGAACAATTCTAGAAAGAGGTTCTTGAACAACTTCAGGTTCAGTTGTAACTTCTGTTTGAACTGGGATACATTCTGGATCAACTTTTGGTTGAACTGATTCAAGTTCAGAAGTACTTTCTTGTTGAACAACTTCAGTTACTATTTCACTAGGATCAGTGCTAATGTCCTCATGTAATTGTGAAACTTCTTCTTCAGGAATAAATGTATTGGAAATAGTTGGAGTAACTAGAGTCTCTGTACTTACTGAAATAGATGACTTAGGTAACTCACATCAAGAACTAGGAGTTCTTGATGTACTTGACTCAGTTAAGTGAGATTCCTTTGCCTGAATTAGTGTCGCTTTGGGAGGCAAAGGCAGTTTTCTCGCTGTTCTCCATGAATGACGGGGTATGGGTTGATGTTCCTCCGTGATTGCTGATTAATTTTATAATCAAGAAACAAATAAACAAAAAGGAGTATACTAGGTAAAAGGTTTACCAAGCAACTGTGAACTGCAGAATACCTCCTGGCGAACTAAGAGGTACAGGCAGGAAATCTCCCCGAATGTTGTGTTCGGTGTATCACAGTTTACAAGTAGACCAACTCAGTTACTTAAGGATGGATAGAAACCTAGAGTTGTCCTCCCATATATACCAAAAGATACATGGAGGCCTAATCCGTATAAGTGTTGTCTAATGCAAAACTGCATAGTGAGAGCATTCCCATATACATTACGTATTGTAACACCGCCCTATATACCCAAAGGTACATGGACAAGCTATGTTATACTCATGTACGTGGAATGTGGTATCACACTCAGGATGTATTGCAAACAAGTTAACGAAAGCTGCTTTGTTTTATGACGCCAGAACATGTCTCTAGCCTAGAACCACTAAATGTTCTCGTTAATGACAATGCTCCATTAGGTAAATCGATGTTTATTTTAAGCTGATCTTGCTTAGGAATTTTCCTTTCAAGTTCACCACATGATGTATTCTAAAATTCCTACGAATGCAACTATCATGATAAGAATTATTTCCATTCAATTTAATGGTGAAAATCCTTGCTACTTAGGGATAGAGCAATCAGATTCCTTTTGATCAAAAAGAAAAGAGTACAATATAAATGAAAACTACCTACACTATTCCTATCAGTGCACACAAACTTTTCAATGCAACGTGCATGTATTTCTTTTCGGTTTCCCTTAATGTGAATGAACAAAAAGGAAAACTAATGCACAATCGATCAATAAACTCATTTCATAAAAATGACGATTTTGCGACAATTTCCTTTCAAGGAAAGGAAGACTTTACAACACTTTCATTTTCAAAGAAATGAGGAATTACGATACTTTCAACGAAAAAACCAATCATATGTACACATCAATCAATTGATCTTTCATGAATGAAGACTTTACGACAATTCAATTTTCAAAGGAAAAGATGATTTTACGACACTTTCTTTCGACAAAGATCAATCGACCAAAAAAGTAACTTTAAACTATAGATTGAAAATGAAAAAGTAAATACATAAGAAACATTTATCAATCCTAGTCTAAGTAGGGCCAAATAAGGAGATGAAAAACTATTTTCATAGACAAGACATCATTGACATTCAGCAAATCATTCAAAGAAGAGAAAATTGACAAAAAACTTTAGCTCCTTGATGGGAAACTGACCTTGAAGGGATCAACTTAGGCTACAACGAGAGATAGTGCACTGGTTCTATGCAGGAAGTGCATTGCAACGCACTGTGTCCTTCATTAAGCTACGCTCGTGACAGTAAGCCATTTTTGAAGGCAATTTGACATAGTTTTGACTCAATTTTCAATGAAATAAGACTGAAATTCAATCAACGACCACAAGTACCATATGTAAAAATGTCTTAAGAGGCTAATAAGCTACTAAGATGGATAATCGCTCACTAGCGGAATCACTAATTTGTTTTGGGAATTTTTAGTCTCTACGGATAAACACTTAAACCCCTAGACTAGTAGCTAAGTCTAGAACAAAAGTGCAAAGCACTCCCTACTTTTTCTATAACCAATATATTAAATAAGACAGTCAAGAAGCCTACCTAAATCTTTTGCTTTGTCCTTATCTCGCTTGACCAATTCTGTCAGTCCTTTCCGTACTTAATCTACTTGAAAAATACCTGCACATAGACAGAAGACAAAAACCGATCAAAGCATATGATAATGATCTATTGATTAAACATAAAATGGAATCAAGTGCATAATACACATATGAAAGCATCAATGAACAATACAAACATATGGAAAAAGCTTTGAACATTTCATTAGTAAAAGGAAGAGTTACAACCCAAATTGCTTGATTCAGTGTCACTCCTCCAGTTCAATCCCATCTTCTCCTCATAACAAGCAAGACATTTTGACATTATTACAATACTTGAAACCAATTCAAGTCTCATACTAACAACATCTCCCTATAATTCAATGATTTCTAGCCCCTGATCACTTAGATGAGTGGTCATTTATAGGTGACTGAATCAAGTTATCCCATAAATGGTTATAATGAATGCCCTCCCAAACTTACGATTTAGTTCCATGGAGGAAGGGATAAAGGGATTGATGTTCCTTAACTCCCTCCCTCATCCAATTTCGAGCCCAAAGGAGTGGATAGCCTCGGGAAACTTCTAGAGGCATCCTATGGATAATAATATTCCAAACCCCAATGCATATTTCACTCAAATTCACCCAACGCAGGCCAAAGAGGGCTGAAGTGCGCTGCAATGCATGCTAGCAGTGTACCGGGCTACACTACAGTGCACCCTGAGAAAGGCCTTCCTGCGCTGATATTCTTAGAGGCAGTTTTTGGATGATTTTAGTCATGGAATCTCTTGGGAAGCAGGCATTCTTGATGGTTGACTTCATTAGGGCATGTAACAACTGATTTAGGGTTTGTTGGGCCATAATAGTACGTATATGTATGTCAGGGTTGATGTTCCAAAATGGATTTGTAACAATTCTGGAGGATGTGATGGTCTCCATTGACTCCTGGGAGTACGTAGATTTTCTAGTTCTCCAGCCTAAAGCTAAGCTTACTGGTTACCCTCCCATCCTTGGGAGGCCATGATTGCCATAGTTGATGCTTACCTTAGCTATAGAGCTAGGAATTTGACCATCAAGAATGGGCATATGTCCAAACAATTAGTCCTATAACTTCCTTCTCAACCTTCCGGAGATCATGATTTACCTTTATGGTTGGAGGAGGAGGAAGAAGATGAGGTTTATTCTACCCAACTTTATGCTATGGAAGCAACCATAGGAGGAGGACAGCAAGATGAGGATGACTTAATTGAACACCTACTCCAAAGTCCAACTCCTAGTTCACTATAATTAGAAAATGATGTAAGCAAAACCTAGAACAATCATCCAATTGACATATGCTTGGCCAATTCCAACCCGCTCCATGTCAAAAACATAGAATTTGGCCCAGAGAAAACTTAGAAAATTAGTCCATCTCTCTCTGCTTTGGAAGAGGAAAAGCTATGCAACATGTTGAGGGAAAACCTAGAAGCCTTCACTTGGAGTTATAAGGAAATAAAGGGAGTACACCCCACAGTGTGTACTCACCACATATAAATCAAAGAAGGTTGCAAGCCAGTCAGGCAACCACAAAGGAGGATGAATCCATCTCTTAAAGACATAGTCATAGAAGAACTAAAAAAACTGCTAGATGCAGGATTCATTTACCCTATCTCAGACAGTGAGTGAGTCTCTCCTTTAGTGTTAGTTCCCAAGAAAAATGGTAAGTGGAGCATTTGTGTTTATTATAGGGAGTTGAACAAAGACACAAAGAAGGATCACTTTCCTCTACCCTTCATTGACCAAGTGCTACATGGCCTGGCAGGGAAGAACTTTTTTTCCTTCCTAGATGGATTCAGTGGGTACAACCAAATCCAAATCTACCCAGAAGACTAGGATAAGACGACATTCACCTGTCCTTGGGGTATTTTTGCCTATAGGGTCCTTCCTTTTTGCCTATGTAATGCTCCTGCCACTTTCGGGAGAGCACTCTTGAGTATTTTTGCTGAATTTGTACATGATGCTGTGGAAATCTATAGGCATGACTTTATGGCTTATGACTGTGATTTTCAAGAAGCCCTAACTAACCTAGGCAAAGTATTGCACAAATGAATTGAAATGAACCTGTCTCTTAGTCCAGAAAAATGTGAATTCTTAATGACTGAAGGTACTGTACTAGGTCATTTAATATCTCAGCAAGGACTACAGGTGGACCCAAACAAAATAGCAATCATCCAAAGGGTCCCACCTCCACAAAAGTAGAGAGATGTTAGGAGTTTCTTAGGCTTAGCTAGATACTACTAAGTGTTCATAAAAGACTTTAGCAAGTTGGCCTCTCCTTTGTTTGGGTAGTTGGCCAAAGATTCTGAGTTTATATGGTCAAAGAGATGTCAAGAGGCCTTAGACATTCTAAAGGGTAAGTTAACCACTGCACCAATCCTTAGAGGCCCAAACTAGGCCCTCCTTTTTCATATTCATGTTGATGCCTCACACAAAGCCATAGGAGCAGCCTTAGGTTAGGAAGAGGATAAATTGTCCTATGCCATCTATTTTATCAGTAAGAACATGTCAAAGACTTAGCTAAACTAGACTGTGACTGAAAAGGAACTCCTAGCTGTTGTGCATTCATTAAACAAATTTAGGCATTACATTACATCTTATCAAAAATTTGTGCATACTGATCATGCTGCAATCAAGTATTTAATGAACAAACTAGATGTGAATGCTAGAATTATAAGATGGTTTCTTTTATTATAGTAGTTTGATCTAACTATTGTTGATAAGCCTAGTAAGGAAAATGTTGTTGTAGACTTTCTATCCAGGATGAATCTTCCTATAGGTGAAGAAGGAATGGTGGATGACCAGTTACCAGATGAGCATTTGTTTTCTATTTCAGTTCTCTCCCCATGGTTTTTTGATATAGCAAACTATTTGGTATCAACACAATTCCCACCAAATTTGACCTCCAAAGAAAAGAGCAAGATAGTGAGGAAAAGTGCCCCCTTCACCTGGATTGGGGGCAATCTATTCAAACTTGGCCCAGATCAATTATTGAGAAGGTGTATAAGGGAAGAGGATGTTATTGACATCCTTCTGACCTGTCATGATGGGCCTTGTGGAGGTCACTTTGTAGCAAAGAGGACTGCATTGAAAGTGTTGCAAGAAGGATGTCATTGCCCTACTCTTCATCAAGATGTGAAAAAGTACATTAGTCAGTGTGATCAATGCTAGAGGATGGGAAAGCCTACTCCAAGAGATGAAATGTCCTGACAACCTCAAGTGACTTTCAAGCCATTTGACAAGTGGGGCATGGACTTCATTGGGCCTATCAACCCTCCTTCAAAGAAAAAATAGTACATCATTGTGTGCACTGATTATTTGACTAAGTGGGTTGAAACCAAGGCAATTAAGGTAGCAACAGAAGAGAAGGTGGCTGAGTTCCTAAGGGAGAATATATTCTACAAATTTGGGTACCCTAGAGAGCTAGTCACAGACCAAGGCAACCAGTTTACCTCCAACATGATTGAATAATTGCTCAGCCATCACAAAATCAAGCATAAGACCTCCACTCCTTATCATCCATAAGATAATGGGCAAGTGGAGGTGACCAACAGGGCACTGGAGAACATCTTAACCAAGGTAGTGAGAAACAATGGGAAGGATTGGGCAGGGAGACTAGTTGAGGCCACCTGGGCCTATAATACAACCTGGAAGACCACCATTGGATAAACACCCTATGAGCTGGTCTATGGGAAGAAGGCTTTGTTGTCCATTGAGTTTGAATATAACACATTGAGGATGGCAGCCCAATTATATTTGGATCTTAGTCATTCATATAAAGAAAGATTATTCCATTTGAATGGCTTTGATGAATTCCAAATGTAAGCCCTCCTACATACATAGATAGTTCAGCTTCAGAGGAAGTTTTGGCATGACAAACATATTAAGGAGAAGCAAATTCAAGAGGGAGACTGAGCATTGTTATATGATTCTAGGTATCAATACTTCAAGGGAAAGCTAAGGACAAGATGGCTTGGACCTTATGTGGTGGAAATATGCCATGACAATGGTTTAGTGCAAATCAGAACTATAGATGAAGAAGCAATTCCATTTCTAGTTAATGGACACTGATTGAAAATGTAAAAGAGGCCTTTATCAAAACAAGAGTTCATTGAAAATATCAATAAGACAGTGATGATGGTGGAGAAAGTTCTAGCTCCTCCCTCATCAAGGCACTAAAAAAGAGAAAAAAAAATAGCGATTCAGGTGAAAACCTTCGTGAGGTGCCTAAGTCCCATCTTTGGTTTGAAATCCTCAAGAGGCGGCCCAAGGATGAGAAAAAAATGAAAAAGAGTAAAAAGATCCCTCGATGAAAATATTCCTTGAGGCACCCAGGGTAGATATCTAGGGTGAAAACTTCTCTGAGGCATCCTAGGTGTTTTTCAAAAAAAAATATAATAATAAAAGAAAAAAAATAGATAATTATTATTTACATGTGGGTGAGAAAGACAATCAAGGAGCAAAGAGAAGATCTAAAGGGAACCCTACCTCACATATATTCATCTCCTCCACTCCTTACCATGCATCCCTCCATCAATTCCATTATTTCTTACTTCATTGCTTCAATTTAAGGTGAATATTGTGTTTTCTATAGGATCCCTTGTATTCCTATAGGATCCCCTGAATGGTAGATTGGTTAGGTCCCCAAAATTCATTCCAGACATGATCGAACCCCTCACATCATCCATTACCATCATCCCTACATCCACACACTCTCCTAATCCCTTTGTCCATTGATTGCAGCATCCTCACATCCCCAACCAGCAATAGGACATCCTGTAGGAAATCCTTTGGTAGCCTATCCCACAGAATATCAATCATCAGCTACAATACTTCACTAGGATGATCCAAGAGCTCCACAATAGCAACAACAACATCAGATCTTCAGTCACGAACACCTGCAAAAGCCAATAAACCATCATCAGATAGCAGAGGAGGAAGAAGAATGACCATCAGCAATAGCTCTGATCTTCGACAACTGTAGTGTGCCAGCGGGACCACAGGTAAGTATCCCACTCACTCACTCATATGCATCATTTGATCAAAATTTGTAAAGGGTACAAGGTAGTTGGTTTATAAGTGAAAATGTGGAAAGATGAAATTCTTTAATATGTCAAAAGAGAAAGCAATACTCCGAAAATAGTGATGTAAGGTGGGGCCCCAACCTGTATTAAAGTTCGAGCGATAGCACAGGATTTAAGTAAATGTGGTTTCGAGAGGCAGATAAAGTGCTATGTGGGGGAGCAACAAGCACAACATATAACTCAGGCTCAACCCCCGTAGTTGACCATGATGTCACAGTGTTTGACCAAGATCTACCGCCTGAGATTGCTACGGGGGTTCAAGCCTGATCACCATCGTGTACACTCCCTACCACCGCAGTAGGCCACCACCACCGCTCCACTCCATCTCATCTCCTCCACGTCATCTGCCACCCTCATTCATTACCGTCCACCTCATTAACCATACCCTGTCACCTCATTTTTTGTTCAATAGATGTAGTGTTGTTATGGAAACTATTTTAGAATGCTTGAATAATTAAGACTTGGGGTATAAACACCAGTTCACTAAAGACTTAGCATACCCTATTTCTTGATGCAATCACTCATAGACTCTAGAAGCAAAGTAAAAGAGAGGAATTCCCAAAAGTTGGCTCACCATGGGTTGATTAGGATCCTCATTAAGGATGCCCTCCAAACCCTCAGGATCCCTATAACATGGTTAGTCTTCATAAACTTACTAGTACAGGATGACATCAAAACCCTTAGCCATGATGTTAGTAACTTTGTAAGTGAGGAGGAGGAAAAACAAGAAAAATATGATACAGAGCTAGATGGGGATGAGATGGATGAATGAGAAACAAATACAGAGGAACATGATGAAAGAGAACACAAGGAGGATGATGCTGAAATAGAGGAGGAAATGAAGGAAGAAACTGATGGAGATGAGAAAGAACAACAAAAGGAAGAAGAGAAGAAAAACAAAGAGGTAAAATGCATGGCTGAGAGGACAGCTACAGGTAAAGGAAAGCCAACTAGAATATATGGCCAGCCTCTCCTTATAGGCCATCCAGTGTAGGATTCCATCTAAATCCTATGCTCTTTACCTCAGAGAACAATGGCTACAATTTCATATTAAAACACTAGCACAAAGGGGCACCATGCCATTGCAGGACTGCAGGAAGTTTATTGATCTTTTTTATCAAAGTGCACTAGAAGATAGGGTCAAAATGGCTGAGCTTTACTTGCACAACATGGCCTCATAGAAATGAATATTTGCGATCCTAATGTAGAGCTAGGAGTTCTACAATTAATGGCTTTGGCATCATCGATGAACCATGAGAAGTCAAGGGCTATAGAGATGAAAATAATATTGGCTAGAGAGAAAAATGAAACTCTTTGCATCAGAGCTGAACAATCAAATCCCATGGACCTAATCAGCACCCATAATCTAATTGCAAATGATCCTCAGTTGGCACCTATATATCATACTTTCCAAGAGCAAGAAATTTCACATTTTCAGAATATGTTTAGGTTGCTAAGAGATGAAAATATACAGGCCTACTAAGGGAGATGGAAAACACTGCCACACAGCTTGAAGGTCAGAGAATATCACTCCCCTCAAAGCTTGAGAGAGGCACTCAACAGGACACCTATGTATAAGCAATCAATGCAAAGGTTGAAGGTAAATTGGATAGGCCTAAAACTCAGCCTACCACTGCTCCTAGGGATGCTGGAAGGAAGAAAAGAATAAGAGGAAAAGAGATAGTGGGAATAAGTAGAAAGGAAAGCAGGATTCTATAAACAAGAAGAAGAGACCAAAGTAGAAGCATGGGATGTCAGAGGGGCTAACAGATCCATGAAGGACATGGACATTGACTAAGTTTCTTAGAGGACGAGCAACACTTTCGGTAGGGGGGTGATGATGAGCCTCATCATTGGGTAATTATATGGGCCTTAATTGGCCTTAATTCACCTCCTAGCTTAGTCAAACGAACTATTCTCACAACTGATTGCATACTTTTCATTATATTTTGTTTATGAGATGAGTTAGAGTTGCATATTTTGCTTTGTGGTCTAATGTGCATGTAATGCAGGAATAGAGGATGAAAGCAAGGAAAAATGCAGGAATAAAGGATAAAAGCAAGGAACTGTGGCAAAGACCTTGGTAAAAACTCGAACGGGACAAGGGAGAGGAATTATAGGAGGTAAATTCTCCTCATTTACTACCCCTCCATTCGAAAATTCCTCGATCAGCTTGGAGTGCAAACAACCAAATAATGAGGACTAAAAGACAGTCGAGCAAGTGAAAGTGACAGAAATCAATTTATCTTGAGTGGGGAGCCAAGCCTCCCTATTGGGAAGGAAGTCGTTCATGACTTCAGATGTATAAGTAGAGAGGCTTAGGACCTCAGTAGGATTCAAATTCTTAATGTAAAACTCTACTTTATTTCTGAGCTGCAAGACTTGTGACAGTTTGTTATGTAATCCATGGTTTTTATAATAAAGATTAGTTTTGTTTTGAGCCAACACTGAGTTAACTCAGAGGGCTGAAGCTCTTGGGTTAGGGCCCAACTCGAGCAGCCAAAGCTCCTCGTTTTTGTATATGTATGCTAGCATAGATTTTTGGTTATGCTCATTTGCTTAAGTAGCTTCCTGGTTTTCTGTTCATTTTCTTAAGTAGCTGCATTTTCATTACAACAGTATAGCGTAGATTTATGGTTTTTTTGTTCATTTGCTTAAGTAGCTGCATTTTACCATAGATTCATGGTTTGATTGTTCATTTTCTTAAGTAGAGGCATTCCCATTACAATAGTGTAGAGTATATCAGTTGTGCTTTAGTTTACTTCGATTTGTGCCTTCTTTCAACTCAGAGGTTAGCTAGGAGAAAAAGATCACCATAAGGTTGTCCGCAGGTGTCTCAACCTCACCTCCTCCCTCTGGGACCATGACTTGAGAAAGAGACCCATTAGAAACCCCAAAAGCATAGGTTTCTAGTTCTCGCATGAGCTTTGGAGTTTGTTATTTGATGCAGTTACTTGTTTCATTTCATTATCATCGTTTTCCCTCACTCTCAGCCCACCTGCACCCTCACTGGTTTTTCTGTCGTTTTCATTTGAACCCTCCTTTTACACATTCTTCATGCATCTTTTCCTCACCGTCCGTTCCATTAGTTTACCCAATAGCCATCGTACATGAAGTCTTCCACCTACTTTATGTGCTCTAATCTTCACCATCGATCTGTCTCTTCATCCAACAACTATCACGTCACCGTAATACTTTATGCCCCAAAATCTCCACCGTCGATCTTTCTAGCCTGATTCGACTGCTCTCGTGAAATCTCATGGGGATTCTTGCACGACTGTTATCTTCCTGAGAGCACATGAGAAAAGTGGTTTTCCCATGCAACATGTCACCCAGTTAGGCTAATCGCGCGAAATTTCAAAATACAGCTTATAGCTTTGAGGGCACGCGAAAAACTGCTTATCGCCTCCGAAAACCTACTCCATCATTTCTGCATGTTTCTTTCGCGAGATCTTCGTCGTTCATCTGCTTCGTTACCCTGTTTTTCCATCCATTCACTTAATTCCTCGCGATAAGATCTTCGTCATTCATCTGCTTCGTTACCCTATTCGTTCACCTATTCACTAAATCGCCTGTGATAAGATCTCCATCGTTCATCATGTTCATTAACCCTATTCATACATCTATTCACTTAATCCATCATGATAAGATCTCCGCCATCCATCTTTTGTTATTGATCGATCCAATGGTCCCTATGCACTACCGCGTCCTTATGTCCTCCTTTCACCAATTTCAATCTCTGACTTCTCTTCCACTTGAAAATAGATTTAGTTTAGTTCCTTTGTTTACAACTTAGTATAGTTTAATGCTCTTTACCTCTACAACTTAGATAGCAGCATTAGGTTAGTGTTGATTTAGCAATTTTGTTTAGCATAGTTGTTTAGATGGTTAGTTAGGTTATGGTGTGGTTTAGCATTACATGTTTTTTTCTTCATTATTGCAGTAGAGTATCTCTCTCTTAGAATAGATTTGCTCTTCTTCCATCAAAGAATTACGCTTCTTCTAACCCTATAGAAGTCTAGCTTGGAACCCTTCGCATCTCTTGCCAGATGAGAAATGACAACAGGCAAGACCTTCACTTTTACTTGTGCATATAGCACTTTCACCTCCAAGTTTGTACGAACCTCGGGCTGATAAGTAAAGCTGGTAGCCCTGGGAGTTGCAGAATTCTTGTTGCAATACCTAGGCTCATCACTTTTTGGCACTGTTACCGGGGAGGTGTCGAAGTAGAATGTGATTACTGCTTTCTTCTTTTACTAGTCTCCAACTTTCTTTCCTTCTACTTCTTATCCCCAATTTTCTTCCATTACTTTATTTCTGCAAAAAGTAATCTAGTAGCTTCCTTTCTTTTAGTTGTCGTTATCTTCTTTCCTTTCCATTCTGCAAGTAGAATTTCAATTCAGCAAGTAGTTTCTTCGCTAGTAGCTTCCTTTCTTTCATATGTCATTATCTGCTTTCCTTTCTTTTTGTTAGTGGTTTTCATTCAATCGGCAATTTCATTTCTGCAAAGTACTTTCTAGCTTTAATAAAATCTCACAAAAACCAACCCAAAAAGACTTCCTTTTATGCCTCGTAGGAATATGGAACATTTTGCGAAATTCTTGTCAAATATCCCCACTGCATCTAACAGTCAACCTTCTCTCTTCGTCAGTGACTGTGAATTGGAATACCCTTTACTTGAGCAACCTTACATATTGGAAGAACCTACAAGGGAAGAAGAAGAGGAAGAAACCATTCCTACTGAACTAATGGCTGAAAACCAAAATGACAGAGGGAATAGAGAGAGAATTGAGGATGCCTTCCCCATCAAGGAAACCAATGGGGACACTAAGATGAAGAATATAAACCTAACTGCTCTACCTCATTTCCATGGCCTGACACAGAGGACCCTGGCACTTTCCTATTTGAGTTTGTTGTTATATGCTGAACCTATGACTATACAAATGATGAGAAAAAGTTAAAACTATTTCCATCTACCCTCAAGGATGCATCATTGCACTGGTTCATAGGTTTACCTGCAGATAGCATCACAAATTGGTCTTAGATGCAACAGTATTTTAACAGCAAATATAGGGACTACTGTAGGTCAAAGGACACTAAAGAAGATATTTTCAGGATGACCATAGGCTAGGATGAATCCTTAGAAGATTGTGAAGAAATATTCTAGCTTAGTTACAAAAGGTCCAGGTGCACACTTGACCCTAATTCGCTAAAGTTGGTCCACATTAGAGGAGTAAGGGAGGATATTCTGGATACCTTACATATGATAGCAGGAGGAGATATGTTAAAATTGGCAACCAGGGAAAAACTTCATGTGGGTCATCTTAGTCATGGCTAATAATATTTTTATTAGATTCCTCTCGTCGAGAGGTGTAACATTGATATAAATATCATCCAATTCCGATAAGTATTCATGGAGATATGAATTTATTTTGATTATGGAATTATTATCAAGCCGACCTACAACTCATGTAGGCTCAGAAGCCCAACAGTCGCATCTATTCAACCACCAACGTTGTGTATAAATATAAGAGGACTTTTCCTCATTTAGACTCACTCATCTCATCACATCTCTCTCTCTACTGCGCATATATGAGTCTCTTCTCTACTGCGCTGCAATGGGTCTCTCTCTCTCACACATGTGAAGCCGGAAACTGCTGAAACTGAAGCTGCAACTGCAGAAGTAAAGATTGACTTGCGTGTCCTAGAATATCTCCTCTTTGGAACTGCATTGTAGGTTCATCTGAACCTCCTTTGAAAGCCGCAACTTTTTGTGGTGGAATGAAGTCAATCCGACGAACGGTTCGCAAGATATCGACTGCCCTAGTTTGAAGCCGGAAACTGCTGAAACTGAAGCTGCAACTGCAGAAGTAAAGATTGACTTGTGTGGCCTAGAAGATATCCTCTTTGGAACTGTGCTGTAGGTTCATCTGAACCTCCTTTGAAAGCCGCAACTTTTGGTGGTGGAATGAAGTCAATCCGAAGAACGGTTTGCAAGATATCGACTGCCCTAGTTTGAAGCCGGAAACTGCTGAAACTGAAGCTGCAACTGCATAAGTAAAGATTGACTTGCGTGGCCTAGAAGATCTCTTCATCTGAACTGCGCTGTAGGTTCATCTGAACCTCCTCTAGAAGCCGAAACGTTTGGTGGTGGAATGAAGTCAATCCGACGGTCGGTTTGTGAGATATCGTCTGCCCTAGTTTGATAATGAAGCCGCTAATGCTGATGCTGTTGATCTAGGGTTTGCTACTGCAGATATGAATCAGATATATTGTACTATTTCTCTCTGCTGAATTGTTGAAGATAAAAGAATATTTGATCAAAGGGTTTCCCCACACATTGTGGGGTTTGTCCCTGGCTAGCCGCCACATCTTGTGTCTCTTGTCTTGGTTTGTTTTCTGTCGATCGTTTAATGTTCTATCTGCACTTTACTTTATGTACATGTGATTGCTAATCGGTGGAATGTAATAAGAAAAAGAAGTAAACTGTTATAAGCATAGAACATAGGATAACTTAACATGGTATCAGAGCTGAGGTGAAGACAAAGCCCGAGCAAGAGCAAGAGCAATCATTGAAGAGAAGATTGGCAAGGCTATCCTAAAAGAACTATGGGGTCCTCAACACTCTTTCCTGCCGAAGACAAGCTCCGTGAGAAAGCTGACTATCACAGATGGAAGATGTCTATCGATCTAACCCTTGAAGATCAAGGAGTGCTGGACCATGTAAGAGGCAATATTGTTGAGCCTTCATCAAATGCATCTGCTGCTGCCTGGAACAAATGGAAAAATGGAGAAGTCAAAACAAAGAAGATCATCCGGGACTCTATCGACAAGCGCTTGGTGACCTACATCTCTGATCTAGACACCTCCAAGGAAATCTACGACAGACTGGTGAGTTTTTTTAAAGTTAATGATGCAAATCAAGTTTTGTTTCTTAGAAGTAAGTTGAGGGTAAAGATGAAAGTATGCAAGCATACTTCTTAAGAATCACCGAGATCAAGAACGATCTCCTATCTATTGGGGAAACCATTACTGACAGAGAAATGGCACTCACAACTCTCGGAGGATTACCATCTGAATGGTATGTGTTCAGGACTACTCTTCTGAACAATAATTTAATTCCTGGTTTCAAGGAATTAATGGCTAGATGCATTCAAGAAGAAACAAGGGAAGAAGTGCAAGAAATGCCCATGCCTAAAGGTCCTCCTGCTGCCTTTTCTTCTCATGCAAAGAAAAGAAATAATTCCGGGACTAAATCAAAAGGAAAGGTTGGACCTAAGGCTAGAAGAAAATGACGATGTTACATTTGCGATAAAGCAAGTCACTATGTATGAGATCATGAGCATCATGATGAATGAGATCATGGACATAAAGGGCAACATGAGATCATGGACATATAGGATAGCATGATGATGATGAACACTAGTTTGAGCAACATTATGATGGATAAAATCATGGACATGGGCAGCATGATGATAATCATGATTAGAGAAGCATGGTACAGTATGCAATGGTGCAACTCGAAATCCCTCTGATGGCAATCAAAGGAATGACAAATTCAACAGCAAAGGTAAGAGGAGAGTTGGGAATCAAGGAAGAGGACAAGCATTCAAGAAGGCTAGAAATTCCAGGATGTATTAAATGCACCTGACCTCAAAAGGAACCTAGTGTCCATCTTGGCAATGGAAGACAGAGGCTACAAGGTAACCTTCAGCAATGGAAAGGTATGTATATGGAAAAATAATGTTAAAGATGCCTTTACTCTTGGGTTTAGTGTTGATTCATTATATCAGGTCCGCTAGGTGTCATGTCTTGTGACACAACTCTTTAGTCCGAACTTTGGCATCAGAGGTTTGCCCAACTTCATTACAAAGCTCTACCCGATGTAAGACAGATGGTAATAGGGATGCCCGAATTCCAAGTAGAGAAAGATGGTGTATGTTCGGGATGTGCCAAAGGAAAGCTCAAAAGGGGACCATTCCCCTCAAGCCAAAGCAAGACCTCCGATATATTATAATTGGTTCACTCAGGCATACCTGAGGTTGGCATTAAGAGGGATACTACTACACCACATAATCCTAAGTAGAATGGTGTGGTGGGAAGGAAGAACCGCACAATTATGGAAGCTGTCCGGGCCACGCTACATGATCAAAGTCTTCCTAAGTTTCTATGGGCTGAAGCTGCAAACACTGCCGTATATGTACAAAATCGATGCCCTCAACAAGCATTGGGTTCCAAGACTCCTGAAGAAAAATTCACTGCCGGTCAAAGGGAAGTCATAATTAGTCATGATGTCACCTTTGACGAAGATATGGCTCTCAGCAAGGTGATCAATCTTCCGACTTTGAGGAGCTCTCAAGAAGCCGACACCAGGGAACCGAAAGAAAAGGATGATGAATCAATGCCTGATGTAGAAGAACCCATGGATCCGATTGATCCTCATCCACATGAGCCTTCCTCTTCTAGGAAGAGGCCTTCATGGCTTAGGGGGATACTTGATGATGCTAAAGGACATGTTGCACCCTGAGGAACCTTCCGTCAAAGTAAGAAACTTAATAGGTATCAAGGATACCTGACCATCATGAGCACAATCATACAAAATGAGCCTTCGTCATTCTCAGATGCCGTCAAGCATCAAGTATGGAAGGATGCTATGACTGTAGAATATGAGTCTATTATGGAGAATGATGTCTGGGAAGTAGTTCCCAGACCCTGGACAGGAAAATTGTTACTTCAAAATGGCTTTACAAGATAAAGCATGCAGCAGATGGAAGCACGGAAAAGTATAAGGCTCATTTTGTTGCTCGAGGTTTCTCCCAAAAGGAAGGTATAGACTATGATGAGATATTTGCACCTGTTGCCAGATATACGACCATCCGCTCGATCATAGCCCTTGCCGCTTCACAAGGATGGAACCTACATCAGATGGATGTCAAGACTGCGTTCTTGCATGGCTCGATCAAAGAAGAGGTCTACGTGGAGCAACCCGAAGGATTTGAGATTTCTGATCGAAAATCTCATGTATACAGGTTGAAGAAAGCTCTCTATGGGCTCAAGCAAGCACCCCGAACATGGTATGAGAGGATTGATAGCTACTTGATGAAGCTGGGATCCACTAGGAGTGAAGCCGATCCTAACCTTTACTTTAAGGTTGAAGATGACAAGCCTCTCATACTGGTATTGTATGTGGATGACCTCTTTCTAACAGGTGCAGACCCTCTCATTCACAAATGTAAGAGGGAGCTGGCCTCTGAATTTGAAATGAAAGACCTAGGACTGATGCACTACTTCCTAGGACTTGAAGTATGGCAGAAGCCAAGGGAAATTTTCCTATCTCAAGGGAAATATGTGGTAAAGATATTGGAAAGATTTGGTATGATGGAGTGCAAGCCTGTGACTACCTCAAGGATCTTAACTTTTAGAAGTTATATGGTAGTGATGTCGGACCAGATTTGGGAAATGCCTCTGAGTTTCATAAACTCATTCGCATTGATGTTCTTGGTGAACCTCCGTCCGAACATATTTTTTTGCAATTAGAATTGTGAGCTCATATTTGGTTGAGGCTCACTGGATTGATGCCAGGAATCTTCTGAGATGTCTTCCAGACACAATCTCTCATGGATTAAGATACACTGTCGGAGATGTGAGACTACTTGGATATACTGATGTTGATTGGGCAGGAAGTGTGGTGGACCGTAAGTGCACTTTCGGGTGCTGTTTCACCTTGGGATCTGCTTTGATATCCTGGATGAGCAGGAAGCAGAAGTCGGTGGCTTTGAGCACCGCTGAAGCAGGATATATTGTTGCTAGCATAACCTCGTGTGAGGTAGTCTGGTTGCGAAAGCTCTTCAGTGAGCTGTTTGGATTTACACTGGATACCACTGTGATTCTCTATAACAACCAGAGGTGGGATTCGATTATTGAGGAATCCCGTATTCGTCGATTGCTCCAGCAGATAGACATTATCTTGGATATGGTAAGTTGATGAGCAAGGAGGCTCCATTGCATTAAGATGATGTACAGGTTGATACACCTTGTCAAAGCCCCGAGGAAAGATCTAATCTGTGATTTTCCCAAACGACTTGGAGTCGGTAAGAAACCCTTGTGCAAGGGTCCTGCATGTTGCATACATTGAGCTCTGGGAGCTCTGAGGGCTTGCGGTTATTACTGGAGCAACATACGACCACACGGTGACTCACCCTCCACTGGTGGTGCACACTGGAACAAGATGATTCGCTCTCTTGTGGGACAAGATGATTCGCTCTCTTGTGGAACAGGATGATTCGCTCTCCTGTGTATCAGGATGATTAGTTCTCCTGTGAGGCCTGGATTGATGTGTTCTCCATGGCGATTGTAGCAGGATTGATTTGTTCTCCTGTGACGCCTGGATTGATGTGTTCTCCATGGCGGCCTGGATTGATGTGTTCTCCATGGCAATTGTAGCAGGATTGATGTGTTCTCCTGTGAGGCCTGGATTGATGTGTTCTCCATGGAAATTGTAGCAGGATTGATGTGTTCTCCTGTGAGGACAGGATTGATTAGTTCTCTTGTCGAGGCATCCTACCCATGCAGTCTGGGACTCATGGGAAGTACCTCTCATCTGATCAATGAGAAGGGAAATGAAGTTAGGGACCATAGTAGTACCGATGGACGCATCGTTGTAACTACCCTACTCCCTATGCTAGGATGACCTCCATTGATCTGGGATCAATGATACTGGTCTAGGACCAGTGGTAGAAGTTGTACCATACTATGACGCTGACTTCGGGTCGGTTGAGACTGGTCTGGGACCAGTGGTACATACTCTGAGACTGACTTTGAGTCAGTGGAGGATGATATTGGTCTGGGACCATTGGAGTTGTACTCACTATGACGCTGACTTTGGGTTGGTTGAGACTGGTCTGGGACCAGTGGCACATACTCTGAGACTGAATTTGGGTCAGTATGATACATCCTCGATCATTTCTTCTTCTTCATAATTCGGACAAAAGCAGAGTAGAACAGAACAATGCAAGAGCAGAGCAGAACAGAACAAAATAGTACAGATCAGTGCAGGGCAGAACAAGACAAAGTAGAACAGGAAAAATAGAGCAGAGCAGGGCAAGGGTCAGGCTGTACAAGGCAGTGCATTTGATGGATGAATAGTAACAACCGATAGACAGATTGCAGATGAAGTTCTCCATGGTTGAGAGGGAGTGTTAAAATTTGCAACCAGGGAAAAACTTCATGTGGGTCATCTTATTCATGGCTAAAAATATTTTTGTTAGATTCCTCTTGTCGAGAGGTGTAATATTGATATAAAGATCATCCAATTCCGATAAGTATTCATGGAGATATGAATTTATTTTGATTATGGAATTATTATCAAGCCGACCTACAACTCATGTAGGCTCAGAAGCCCAACAGTCGCATCTATTCACCCACCAACGTTGTGTATAAATATAAGAGAACTTTTCCTCCTTTAGACTCACTCATCTCATCACATCTCTCTCTCTCTACTGCGCAGATATGAGTCTCTTCTCTACTGCGCTGAAATGGGTCTCTCTCTCTCACACATGTGAAGCCGGAAACTGCTGAAACTGAAGCTGCAACTGTACAAGTAAAGATTGACTTGTGTGGCCTATAAGATCTCCTCTTTGGAACTACGCTATAGGTTCATCTGAACCTCCTTTGAAAGCCGCGACTTTTGGTGGTGGAACGAAGTCAATCCGACGAACGGTTTGCAAGATATCGACTGCCCTAGTTTGAAGCCGGAAACTGCTGAAACTGAAGCTGCAACTGCAGAAGTAAAGATTGACTTGCGTGGCCTAGAAGATCTCCTCTTTGGAACTGTGTTGTAGGTTCATCTGAACCTCCTTTGAAATCCACAACTTTTGGTGGTGGAATGAAGTCAATCCGACGAACGGTTTGCAAGATATCGACTGCCCTAGTTTGAAGCTGGAAGCTGCTGAAACTGAAGCTGCAACTGCAGAAGTAAAGATTGACTTGCGTGGCCTAGAAGATCTCCTCATCTGAACTGCACTGTAGGTTCATCTGAACCTCCTCTGGAAGCCGAAACTTTTGGTGGTGGAATGAAGTCAATCCGACATTCGGTTTGTGAGATATCATCTGCCCTAGTTTGATAATGAAGCCGCTAATGCTGATGCTGCTGATCTAGGGTTTGCTACTGCTGATATGAATCAGATTTATTGTACTATTTCTCTCTGCTGAATTATTGAAGATAAAAGAAGATTTGATCAAAGGGTTTCCCCACACATTGTGGGGTTTGTCCCTGGCTAGCCGCCACATCTTGTGTCTCTTGTCTTGGCTTGTTTTCTGTCGATCGTTTAATGTTCTATCGACACTTTACTTTATGTACATGTGATTTCTAATCGGTGGAATGTAATAAGAAAAAGAAGTAAAATGTTATAAGCATAGAACATACCATAACTTAACAAGATATCTAACAATTTCCCTATGAGGATATTAAGACTGTCTTTAGAAACCATTCTACAGCAACTAGGAAAAAGGGTAGGGGTAGTCAACCTATGGCCAGTACATCATCCTACAACTCATCCATCAAGGGTGAAATTGGAAATATCCTGGAAGGTTTCAAAAGTGATATGTTGCAAGCCCTTGACTTACAATTGGACACCATGAGCATCAGAAGGGAGCAAGAGGAAGCAAAAAGAGCCTTGACCATTTTTTGTCCTAGATGCACCAGGAGGCATCCTAGGAACCAATGTCCATTGGACTGTATTAGGATTTGCTTAGTCTATGAAGAAAACCCCTCCACAGATAAGTGCCCTTCTTTACCTGGACCCAAGGTTGTATATCAAGGAGCTGAAGGGGTAACTAAGCAGCTTTTCCACTTCAACCAAAGGAGACCTCCTGGGCCTAGACCATATGAGCAGGGTATGCAAGGGTCATCCCATGCATATTACAACCCCAACCAAACCATAACTATACCTTATTCGGGACCCCATGCTCATCCTTCCTGGTCTACACCCCCTCCTGGTCCTATACATCTGAGTATCATTCCCAGCTAGCCAGCCATTCATTTCAACCTTATGTTCAACAACAACATCAGTTGAGTACCCCACTCCAGGGGTGGAGGCCCCAATTCAACAATGTTCTAGCCCTCTTACCTCCACCACCTACCCAACCATAACTCTTGCACTTTGCTCCACCCAAATAACCCTAGATGCCTACCTAGCCAAATACGAACCTGAACAATAGCCAGGCTCAATAAGTCTACAGTGGAGAGACATCATACCCAGCTTATGCTATAGAAATCTGTGAGATCAACCTAATATCTAGGAGAATTCTTCCTGATAACCAACCTCCCTCTCCACATAGGTGGGTTGACTAAGAAAGATAGGAAAGCAGCCTTGAAGTAAATCCATCCTTTCCTGAGAGAATAGCTCAACCACTCCAGCCTACCCCAGAAGAAACTGAACTTCTGGGAGAACTAAAAAATCTATGTGTAAAGATCTCCCTTCTCCAGGCAATCAAAGATGTTCCCACTTACAATAAGTTGATTAAGGAGCAGTGCTTCAAGCATCCAGGAAGAAGAAAAAGGGATGCCCCTATCATTAATGTCATTGGGTAGCTGTCTGACTTAATTCTGGGGCGAGTCGAAAATATTTGGACCCTGGAAGCTCTATAGTAGAAGTACACATCAGTCACACCATTGTCCCACAGACTATGGTTGATCTTAAAGCTGCCATTAATGTGATGACCGAGGACACCATGCTCAAGCTCAACCTCCAAGGGTCATTGAGGAAGACCACAATAGTTCTGCAACTTGCATACTGTTCCACAGTCACCCCTGAGGGAATTGTTGTTTTGGGAAGTTTTAGTGTCTACGGATAAACGATTAAACCCCTAGACTGGTAGCTAAGTCTAGAAAAACAATGCAAAGCATTCTCTACTTTTTCGATAACTAATAGATTAAATAAGATAGTAAAGAAGACTACCTAAAGCTTTCGCTTACTCCTTATCTCCCTTGACCAATTCTATCGCCCCTTTCCATACTTCATCTGCTTGAAAAGTACCTGCACACAGACAGAAGACAAAAACTGATCAAAGCATGTGATAATGATATATTGATTAAACATAAAATGGAATTAAGTGCATAGTACACATATGAAAGCATCAATGAGAAATACAAACATATGGAAAAAGCTTTTAACACTTTATTAGTAAAAGGAAGAGTTACAACCCAATTTTCTTGATTCAGTGTCACTCCTCCGGTTCAATCCCATCCTCTCCTCATAGCAAGCAAGACATTTTGACATCATTAGAATACTTGAAACCAACTCAATTCTCATACTAACAGCATCTCCCTATAATTCAATGATTTCCAACCCATGATCACTTAGATGAGTAGTATTTTATAGGTGAATGAAGGAGGTTATCCCATAAATGGTGATAATGAATGCCCTCCCAAACTTCGGATTTAGTTCCATGGAGGAAGGGATAAAGGGATTGATGTTCCTTAACTGCCTTCCTCATCCAGTTTTGAGCCCAAAGGAGTGGATACCCTTGGAAAACTTCTAGAGGCATCCTATGGATAATAATATTCCAAACCCTAATGCATATTTCACTCAAATTTGGCCAGCGCAGGCCAAAGAGGGCTCAAGTGCACCGTAATGCACCTTGGCAGTGTAGTGGGCTGCACTGCAGTGCACCCTGATAAAGGCCTCCCTGCGTTGATCTTCTTAGAGGTAGTTTTTGGATGATTTCAGTCATGGAATCTCTTGGGAAGGAGGCATTATTAATGGTTGACTTCATTAGGGCAAGTAACAATTGAATTAGGGTTTGATGGGCCCTAATACTACTAATCTGTAAGTCAGAGTTGATGTGCCCAAATGGATCTGTAATAGTCGCCCCCTAAAGCATGAAGTCATAAATATGTATGTCGAGTGAAATTCTTTACTATGTGGAGAGGAGGTTTCAAAGTGGAAGGTGACTTGCATTAATTACACTACATATATCATGATAATTTGATTTTTCCTCATGAACTTGCTGAGGGAAGGCATACCCATGCTCAGCTTATAAACTTTCATTACATGTACAAGTGTAGTCGTCTACAGATATAGACCCATGAATGAATGACCATGAATCTAAGGCCATTGTACATTTGATTTAGTACTGTTGAAAATATCACAGCCCGGATGGCTGAAACTAGATCTAGGGTCTTCATTCTCGTTCAATATTTCACTCAAGTACAAGTCTAACCATGTGAATAGATGATCTGAATTTGAACATGGGAAGACATCGTCTCATTACCAACCAATGACGTAATTCGTTAGCAAAGGCAAGAGGAATCACCGATAATGATGATGACCCTCAAGGTACTACAGTACATTTTGCATGGTGTGAATGAATGATTTGATGTTGAACACCATACAAAGTCTTCCAGTCGAAGGCCAATGATGTCAACCTATTGCCAGAAGCGAGAAACCTGCCATTGATGTATGCAACCCTCAAGGTACTGAAGGGGTGTTTCTAAGTCAACTTCTTGGATAATGTGTTGATGTTGACAAGAAGCAACTCATCGCAGGAGGGCGTTGATGTATCCCACATCAATGACATGAAACAAGGTAAATGATTTTGGAGATGAAAATCAAGTGACGACAGAGGGTTCAAGAATGGCAGTCATGAAAACAAAGGTTTATGGTATTGCAAAGGATGAAGTTTGAACTAAATGACTTCTTTTGAGCATGTCGACAACACTAAAATGAATTGGTAGCATTGACCCAAAACAAAGTAATGGATGGTCTGATAGACCAACAGTGTGATAAATATCAAGCTAAATGACCCAACCCACATAGTCACGATGATGAGGTGAAAGTGTCATGTTCAAGAGCGACTTGCTAACATAAAGTGTTCTCCCCTTTTTCCCATTTTCCCCAGTCATTGCTGACCAGTACCTCTTTATTTTTACCAATCTTGAGGAGTATAACCTATGCTTGTTGTATAATTCCACCCTTTAGGTGAATCCATCATTTTTTGATTCTTTAATGAGTCTAGCGAAGGTGAAACTTGGTCTTGTCTAGATGGACAAGTTTGTCGCAATTTGATGTTTTTAACGAGTTTAACGACAAAGAGAAGTTGGTCCCTTTCATGTTTAGAGAGTTTGAAAAGGGACGAAAAGGGAACTCCAAAATATCTTTTTCGTAGATTTGTCTCTCAAGTCTGAAAAAGCATAAAACAATACGAGAGAGAACCTATTGATCATGTTCAATCAACGTATTCCTTTTTCATAGTTAATCTATCTCAGCCTGAAAAGGGTTAAACTTATACTAAGTAGATATCAATTCCAATACGTTAACAAGCTAGAAATGACAAGTTCTCGACAATATTTTCATGTTTAGAGAGTCTGGAAGGAGTTGAAAGAGGACTCCAATGGGTTACTTTTTCATTTTTAACAAAGCTCGAAAAGGAGATATAAATTTTCTTTGTGGTCAAAGATGTTCAATTTACATTTCAGCATGTCAAATTCTGCATGTCAGTTGTCAATCCTGCTCAAAACACCATAAAAAATAGATTAAAAATACCTGTTTCATGGATAAAATGAATAAAAACTAATGTTTACTCAATTAGTGTGCAAGAAATAAATATAAAAACAAGTTTTACCATTCATGTTTACCATTTCACATTTACCCTTTAATCTTGGTGCTTTGGAGCAGTTTTTACCTCGAAGTTCACCAGTTGATTGTGAAAGATTCAGTGGACCATTCCTCGTGCCATTTGGACCAGGTAGGAACTATCTCTATTCTCTTTCATTTCATATCATTCATTTTTAGTTTTAGGTAAAAAATTTGAGTTTTTGGGGACAGAAAGATTAACATCAGGGATGTTAGTGATTTACCATTGAGGATGATCCTCTTTACCATTGCTAAATTGGCTAGCAACGTGACACTACATTTGGCAAACAGGTCATACATGCAGTATGCATTAGGGTGTTTAGAGCCAAAAGTGTTTAGCTGGTGCGAGGCAATACTTTCATCCTTGAAAGAACAACATACCAAGGTGAAAAGCAAAAAGACAAAGAACTTTGGCTATGGGTTGATCCTGATTTCTTTCTCCTTTGTGAGAATTCCACTTATGCAGCCACAACTTGTTTCATTGGGTGTATCTGGACCTAGGAATCCACGAATGCAGAGATGGGTAGATCTTATGGCTAGGCATGTTGGTCAACCATTGATTACATTTGCCCCTGCATTCTTTGAGTGGCTTGATCGATAGGATATGGCCATCGCAGAGTGTCCATATTCAGGGATGGATTTCCATGGAGATTCAGACTTGATGTTACCAGTTGGAGCATAATGGAGTGCTATAGGTAAATTGTTTGACCAAAGTGTTTTTTATTTTTATTTTAAAGTTTCTATATTTTTTTTTGTTTTTTGATTATTTCGAAGACTAAACAAAATCATTTTTTTATGTATGCAGACGTTGGACCTGCTTGACCCGTGGGGCACCAATGAGAGGTAGGTGGGCCAGCACAGAGACTTGTTGGGAGAGCAGTTCTCTGAGACTTAAATTTAGCCGAGACACTGGCTGAACTATAGGACCACATAGAGGGTTTGACCCTAGGCATTCCAGATGTCCCGATTGAGGAGTTGCCTATGTGACTGCAGCGCCACACCATTGTCGTTCTGAGTTGTTGGATGATACTTTTGCACATGACATCACAGGCTGTGACCTGTTATCATGAGCATCACTAGTCTACTTAGATGTTTTCTGCATACATTTTGAGTTTTTGGGTCAGATGACCAATTTTTGTCTTCAAAACAAACTATTTGTAAAAAAATTTAAAACAACTATCTATTTTACTTTCAGAGTTTTATTATGGTTATGTAATGCAATCATATTCAACTGATGATTTGAATTGAAAATATTTACTTTACATGTGTTGCAAATGTATGTTTAACACATAATTCGCTAGAGTATTGGTTAATGTGTTTAGATTTCTGGAAATATGCTGATATTGAATAAGCTCAAAAAACCTTTCCAAAATACAAACTCTAAGGAACATGCAATGAATTGCTGGGTTTCAGATGGTATAAATGGTAGTAAGTTGTAGTACAACGAGTTGTGAGTCTAGACTAATGATGATTCTGCGTATGCCAAGTGAAATGGCATTAGAGAGAAGTTCAATCAATGTGTTATACTCAGCGATATTGTTCGTTGATTGACCAATACAAATCCCTCTAAAATCACTAACTCACTGCTTGGAGAGAAAATGGCTCATGCTGCAGAGGATAGGTTCCCCGTACTATGACTAGCCCCATCGGCATAACCAACAAATGGTTATGAAAATTTCGACATCTGTAACAAATACAAAGTGGATTACTTAACCAAATAAAAACTCTAAAAGAAACACACACACACATGCAATCAAAGCAAATATATAGTGAGTTTTACTACACTTAACTAAGCATAGTAATGTTTAAGGTACAACCCATTTTGGGGCTGTGACAATGGAATCCCATCATAGTCTACTAACTCGTAGGAACTTTTCATCAAAACACACTTAACAATATAAGGGCCCATCCATAGTGGTTCAAATTTTCCTTCTCCAAGTTTATCGGACTCCTGATCGTAAAGCAAGAAGGTCACCTTCTGAGAAGACACAAGGCTTGAAATTCCTATCATATTATGCCTTAATATGTTTCTTATGCACTTCATTAGCCAATGTGGCATCACGACGGGTTTCATCTAGATGGATTAACTCCGAGAAATGTGCTTCTTCCTCAGAAGTGTCATAGGTCAATTGCGAGTTTGAGAGATGAGATTTTTCATTGAATCGGTAAGACTGCTTCCAACCCATACACCAACTGAAAGGGTGTGAATCTGGTCGCATTTCTCACCGAGGTTTGATATGCCCACAAATCCGAGTACATGATTAAATGCCAATTTATTTTATGAACTCCAATCATTCTCTGCAACATGCGCTTAAGGACTTTGTTGATGGCCTCAACTTGTCCATTAGCTTACGCGTAGTATGGAGTAGAACTATCATGTGACAGTCCTACCTTGGTAGTCAACTCAACCATCATGTGATTTCGAAAATGTGATCCATGATCCATAACTATGGCTTGTGGTACACCAAACCTGGAAACCACATGGTTGAAGAAAAATAAAGCAATTGTTTCACCATTGTTGTTCAATGTTGGCATCGCCTCGACCCATTTGGTAAAATAGACAACGACAACTATAATATGCCCATGCCCCTGGGTCGAGGTGGGGTTACATGTCATAAAGTCAATGCCCCATTTGGCGAATGGGCCAACAACAATGACTAGATGCAATGGTGCAGGTGGTAATCTAGTTTTTCGGTCATATATATGGCACACATGACAACTTCTGATAGCAATAATGCAATATTTGAATATGGTTGGCCAGAAGTAACTAGCACGGAGAATTCTCTGCACGGTAGCATACCTGGATAAGTGTCCACCACAAACACCCAAATGACATTCATTCAAAGCTTTCTCAACTTCTTCATGCTTGAGTCAGCTACGTAAAATCATATTGACACCACGACGATCAAGCGTATCACCAATGATCAGATAACCTTTGGCTTGGTATTGGGTACATCGCTGTTCAGAGTGAGAGGTATTAGGCTGGAAAGCTTTGGTCTGGAGATAGACCACTATATCCCCATACCATGGGTTAGTTGACGAGTTAAGAAACATAGACTTATCCAATATTGATGCTTATGATGTTGAATCATTAGACGATGAGGGAAGGTCACAAAGTAACTTGGCGAAAACAAGTGATTTCTTTGATTTAGATTTGATGAATTCCAAATAAAACTCTTGTAAAATAACTATCCATTTTGAATATTTTCCCCCCAGCAATTGACGTCACAAAATGTATGTCATAGGGTTGCAATCTGAAACAATAGTAGTTTTACAGAGGAGGATGTAATGACAAAATATCTGCACAGCTTGAATGATTGCCAAAGCTAACTTTTTGACATAGGAATACTTACTTTCTATATCATTGAGATTACGACTCAAGTAATAAATAGGATGTTCAATTCGACTCTCTTCTTGGACTAAAACCATGCCAATGGTTGTATCTGTAGTGGCGAGATACAGGTAATAGTCTTTTCGATAGTTTGGGGCATACATTAATGATGCTCTAATCAGGGAATCTTTAAGAGCATCAAAGGAAGCTTGCATAACCTGCTCCCAAGGGAAGGGTACCCTTTCTTCAATAGAAGAGTAAAACCTTTAGCCAATTCAGCATAGTTTGGAATGAACCTCCTCAGACAGTTTGCCTTCCATTGAAGTCTTTGTAACTATAACAAGTTTAAAGGTGGAGGCAAGTCAAGGATTACCTAAAGCTTAATTGGATCAAGTCGAATTCCATCTTTTGAGACCACATATCCAAGCAATTGACCAGAGCCAACACAAAACACACACTTGTTTGGATTGGGTCATATATTGTAGTGTCGGCACCATAAAAATATTGCTCTCAAATGTTGCAGGTGGTCAGTTCGCTTTCATGAATGAGTAGGAAAATCATCAATATAAGGATGAACAATGTGTTTGATGTCATGGAAGGCATAATTCATCGTCCTCTGAAATGTAGCCTCGACATTCCTCAAACCAAAAGGTAACTTTCGATAAGCGAATGTGCCCCATGGACAAATAAAAGTTGTTTTAGATTGGTCCTGTGGGCAGATATTGATTTGATTGTAGCCAAAAAATCCATCCATAAATGAGAAGATTTCACATCCGACACATTCCTCAATAATCTGGTCAATAAAGGGTATAGGATAATTGTCTTTTGGACATGATTGATTTACATCCCTATAATCAACACACACTCGAATTGTCCCTTGTTTCTTCATAGCTGTAACAATGTTAGATACCCAATCGGTAAGAGGTATAGAGAAAATGAAGCCAACATGCAAAAGTTTTTCAACCTCTGCTTTAATGGCAACGAATTTCCTTGGATTAATAGGTCTAAGCCATTGTTGTATTGGTTTGACATCAAGGTACATTTTGATTTCATGTTCAACAATACTTGAGTCAATTCCTGGCATCTCCTCGTAAGACCATGCAAACATATCTCTAAATTCATGAAGGAGAGCACGGTAATTATCAAGTTTTAATGGAGAACAAGATTTGCTGACATGAATGTTCTCTACAATGTTAGGCTTGGCCGAAATGTTTATAGAAACAGTTTGTTCTATGTGTGAAAAATTATGCTTAGAATCTACAGTATTAACAGAATTCGACAGGAAATCAACTATTGATGGGTGGTTTAGTTCATTTGAATAATCTTCCCATGGTTGCTCTCCTATCATCATTGATTGGATGATTCCTTCATCCGTAGAATGTATACGTGAAAAAGGATCTGAAGAGGTACCATATTCTAACGACCTATCTACCCATACAAATGTTGAGTATGGATTTGGGTTGGCCACACAAGCCCAAAAGATTAATTGCTATGATGATTCAATGGGGCTTAACGACATCACCTTAATATTACTATCAACTTCAACTTGGTTGGTAATCCTCCCTAAATTAGATGAGGTGGAGGAAATCATGTTGCAAGTCTCTACTCTTGCCACTTCCACCAAATCAGATGGTGACGGTAGGGTAAAAGTTCCAATTAGGGAAGGATCTTTAAAGAGACCTACTCCAACACTCTGAAGTGACAGCGAGGATCTGTGTACCAATGGAATGCTTCCTGTAGCTTGTGAACTATTGGCAAAGAAGGCTAGCTAATCAATGATTGTGATTCCACCCTTAAAAGGGAATGCAATAGTATGAAAGTACGTGGAAACCATAGCATCCATAGCATTACCCAATACCTTCCCAGTAAAATGTTGTAATCCAGGGGTCCATCAACTACCTCAACTTCAATAGTAATTGTTTTTTCGCCAAGTTTGATTTGCAGGTTACTCAAAATCCCACATGGAGTATATGTTCTTCCATCAAAAGCTTTCAACGTAGTTGGTGATCATGACAACGGCAGTGAACCAAGTGTTTTCCAGTATCTCATGGACATAATACAAGTAGATGCCCCCTCATCAATAATAGTTCAGTGAACATTCTTATTGAGAGCTTCTACTTGGATTAGGAAAGCTAATTGCGCCGGTAACTGTGGTGAATATCCTGCATGGTTAAAAACCACAAGATTTGAATCCATAAGATCTACTCCCCCTATTGTTGGCAGTAAAACCTGCTTTTGGGAGGGACAATTTTGCAACACCTCGAGTGTCGACATAGCAAAAGGTGATTGAGAAATATCTTCCACTATGTTATAATTTTGCGTTGCTCGAGCTCGAGGGTTGAATGTAGATTTATGCACAACTCCCTTTGGTGGTTTTACTATCAATTCAGGTACAATGGGTGAAACAACTTCCAATGAAGTCGAAGTCAAAGGATAAGGTTGATCAATGGCCTAAGTATTTGATAATGACGAATTTCCATAATCTTTGTTTCTTGTTGACACCAAACCTTCATTTTGTGGCTTTGTGATGGATAACATGCATACTTCAGATGTGGAAGCATGGTCTATTGCAACCAAATGTGTCTCTGGGGTTGGAAACGGATCAGTCAACACTACCAATGTGTTTGAAGTCTTTAAAAGTTTAGAGACCTCAGAGCGATGTGGACAATCTCTTGTAAAATGCTCATCATTACATTTCAGACATGGATAATAAGTTTTCCTTGCTAAAGTAGAGGAATCAGATGATTTCTCTGGAGGGGAATTTTCTTGTTTCTTTTTTTTTACCCTTTTTCTTGCTTCCTGGTTGCTTTGGATTTTTTCCTTTTTCAGATGACACAACATTAATCTCGGAGGCAAGAATATTTTTTGATGCATTGGTAGTTTGATTAGAAACATCAAGAGTTTGACCAGATGGTCTTCCTGCTGTTTGTGTGCTTGAAGAACCGATCACACCATCGTTGGCATGAGAGTCCTTACTCGATTTTAGAGGAAGAGGAATAGTGAAAGCTAGTCGAGGTGCATTAGGAATTTTATCATAAAGCATGCCGGAATGTGTGTAAATAAAATCCAAGTATTCAGCACAAGCAATAATATTCTATGAAAACTCCACCTTTTGCCACATCCTCAGTGATTGATGGCAACAAGGATTTTATGAACCACTCAGCTAGAACTTGTGATTGTGGTACAGTAGTAACAATAGGTTTAGTGGGAATAGTTGCCATAGTTTGCATTGGTTGTGTTGGATATGCAGGCCTTGGTTGAACTGGCATTTTTGGTTGCCCTTGAAAAACTCTAATTCCAAATTGACCCGAATACTGTGGGATATTACCATATGGTAGTCCCACGGAATAAGGAGGATACGGTGAATAAACATATTGCTCTCCATATGGTGGCAATCCAGTATTTAATGGATACATAGGCCTTTGTTGATCCGATTGCCAAGCTTAATACTGATGTGTAGGATCAAACTATTGAGTTCCCATTAGATAATAACCAGGTAGAATTCCAGTTGAGGACATGGGTGTCAGGTGATGACCATGGTGTAGAAGCAACCCTTGAGTGGGTTCCAGACAATGATGTGTAACCAACCGAGATGGACGATTCACCATATAGGTGCGACTCAGGTGTGGTAGAAAACATCGAAGAGGTTACAATGGAAGATTATGCTGCAACTGCATCAGATGATACAGTCTGAGGTGTTGACGGTTGTTCAACCATAGTTAACTAACCCAAAAGTTGTCCTAAAGAATCGACGGGTACTTGAAAAGAAGCAGGATCAAATGAAGCGAAAAAATTAGGAGTATTAGGGTAACGATAAAGCCTAGTTCCAAAATGAAACGGGGTTCCAGGTGTGGAATCTTCTTCCAATTCCTCCTCTATAGCAATTAAACCTGGTGGAAGAACTTCACAGTCAAGTCCGTAAAAGATTTCTGGTGTTGATGAAGTTGAAGTTTCAATAGTTACTGATGTCTGAGGGGTAACCGGTTGATCATCTTCTGGTAAAGTAACAACTTCCGAATGTTCAAATTCGAAATCCAGATGTTCGGGTAAATGAACAACAATTCTAGAAAGAGGTTCTTGAACAACTTCAGGTTCAGATGTAACTTCTGTTTGAACTGGGACAGATTCTGGATCAACTTTTGGTTGAACTGATTCAAGTTCAGAAGTACTTTCTTGTTAAACAACTTCAGTTACTATTTCACTAGGATTAGTGCTAATGTCCTCAGGTAATTGTGAAACTTCTTCTTCAGGAATAAATGTACTGGAAATAGTTGGAGTAACTAGAGTCTCCGTACTTACTGAAATAGATGACTTAGGTAACTCACATCAAGAACTAGGAGTTCTTGATGTACTTGACTCAGTTAAGTGACATTGCTTTGCCTGAATTAGTGTCGCTTCGGGAGGCAAAGGCAGTTTGCTCGCTATTCTCCATGAATGACAGGGTATGGGTTGATGTTCCTCTATGATTGCTGATTAATTTTATTATCGAGAAACAAATAAACAAAAAGGAGTATACTAGGAAAAAGGTTTACGAAGCAACTGTGAACTGCAGAATACCTCCTGGCGAACTAAGAAGTATAGGTAGGCAATATCCTCGAATGTTGTGTTTGGTGTATCACAGTTTACAAGGAGACCAACTCAGTTACTTAAGGATGGATAGAAACCTAGAGTTTTCCTCCCATATATACCCAAAGATACACGGAGTCCTAATCAGTATAAGCACTGTCTAATGCAAAACTGCATAGTGAGAGCATTCCCATATACATTATGTACTATAAAACCGCCCTATATACCCGAAGGTACAAGGACAAGCTATGATATACTCATGTATGTGGAATGAGGTATAACTCAGGATGTATTGGAAATAAGTTAACGGAAGCCGCTTTGTTTTATGAAGCAAGAACATGTCTCTAGCCTAGAACCACTAAATGTTCTCGTTAATGACAATGCTCCATTAGGTAAATGGATGTTTATTTTAAGTTGATCTTGCTTAGGAATTTTCCTTTCAAGTTCACCACATGATGTATTATGAAATTCCTAGGAATCCAACTATCATGATAAGCATTATTCACGTTCAATTTAACAGTGAAAATCATTGCTACTTAGGGATAGAGCAATCAGATTCCTTTCGATCAAAAAGAAAAGAGTACAATCTAAATGCAAACTACCTACACTATTCCTATCAGTGCACACAAACTTTTCAATGCAACATGCATGTATTTCTTTTCGGTTTCCCTTAATGTGAATGAACAAAAAGGAAAATTAATGCACAATCGATCAATAAACTCATTTCATAAAAATGACGATTTTGTGACAATTTCTTTTCAAGGAAAGGAAGACTTTACAACACTTTCATTTTTGAAGAAATGAGGAATTACGATACTTTCAACGAAAAAACCAATCATATGCACACATCAATCAATTGATCTTTCATGAATGAAGACTTTACAACAATTCAATTTTCAAAGGAAAAGTTGATTTTCCGACACTTTCTTTCGACAAAGATCAATCGACCAAAAAACTAACTTTCAACTATAGATTGAAAATAAAAAAGTAAATAGATAAGAAAGATTTATCAATCCTAGTCTAAGTAGGGCCAACTAAGGAGATGAAAAAATATTTTCAGAGACAAGACATCATTGGCATTCAACAAATCATTCAAAGAAGAGAAAATTGACAAAAAACTTTGGCTCCTAGATTGGAAACTGACCTTGAAGGGATCAACTTAGGCTATAGTGAGAGATAGTGCACTGGTTCTATGCAGGAAGTGCATTACAACGCACTATGTCCTTCACTAAGCTACACTGGTGACAGTAAGCCATTTGTGAAGGCAATTTGACACAGTTTTGACTCAATTTTCAATGAAATAAGACTAAAATTCAATCAACGACCACAAGTACAGTATGTAAAAATGTCTTAACAGGCTAATAAGCTACTAAGATGGATAATCGCTCCTTAGCGGAATCACTAATTTGTTTTGGGAATTTTTAGTGTCTACAGATAAACACTTAAACCCCTAGACTAGTAGCTAAGTCTAGAACAAAAGTGCAAAGCACTCCCTACTTTTTCTATAACTAATATATTAAATAAGACAGTCAAGAAGCCTACCTAAAGCTTTCGCTTTGTCCTTATCTCCCTTGACCAATTATGTCAGTCCTTTCCGTACTTAATCTGCTTGAAAAATACCTACACATAGACAGAAGACAAAAACCGATCAAAGCATATGATAATGATCTATTGATTAAACATAAAATTGAATCAAGTGCATAATACACATATGAAAGCATCAATGAACAATACAAACATATGGAAAAAGCTTTGAACACTTTATTAGTAAAAGGAAGAGTTACAACCCAATTTGCTAGATTCAGTGTCACTCCTCCAGTTCAATCCCATCTTCTCCTCATAACAAGCAAGACATTTTGACATTATTACAATACTTGAAACCAACTCAAGTCTTATGCTAACAACATCTCCCTATAATTCAATGATTTCTAGCACCTGATCACTTATATGGGTGGTCGTTTATAGGTGAATGAAGCAAGATATGCCATAAATGGTGATAATGAATGCCCTCCCAAACTTACGATTTAGTTCCATGGAGGAAGGGATAAACGGATTGATTTTCCTTAACTCCCTCCCTCATCCAATTTCGAGCCCAAAGGAGGGATAGCCTCCGGAAACTTCTAGAGGCATCCTATGGATAAGAATGTTCCAAACCCCAATGCATATTTCACTCAAATTCGCCCAACGGAGGCCAAAGAGGGCTCAAGTGCGCTGCAATGCATGCTAGCAGTGTACCGGGCTACACTACAGTGCACCCTGATAAAGGCCTTCCTGCGTTGATATTCTTAGAGGCAGTTTTTGGATGATTTCAGTCATGGAATCTCTTGGGAAGCAGGCATTCTTGATGGTTGACTTCATTAGGGCATGTAACAAATGAATTAGGGTTTGTTGGGCCCTAATAGTACTGATATGTAAGTCGGGGTTGATGTTCGCAAATGGATTTGTAACAATTATGGAGGATGTGATGGTCTCCATTGAATCCTGGGAGTACCCTGTAGATTTTCTAGTTCTCCAGCCTAAGGCTAAGCTTACTGGTTACCCTCTCATCCTTGGGAGGCCATGGTTGGCCATAGTTGATGCTTACTTAAGCTATAGATCTAGGAATATGACCATCAAGAATGGGCATATGTCCAAGCAATTAGTCCTATAACTTCCTGCTCAACCTTCTCGAGAGCATGATTTACCTTTATGGTTGGAGGAGGAGGAAGAAGATGAGGTTTATTCTACCCAACTTTATGCTGTGAAAGCAACCATAGGAGGAGGACAACAATATGAGGATGACTTAGATGAACACCTGCTCCAAAGTCCAACTCCTAGTTCACTATCATTAGAAGATGATGTAAGCGAAACATAGAACAATCATCCAATTGACATATGCTTGGCCAATTCCAACCCAGAAGACTAGGATAAGATGAAATGAACCTGTCTCTTAGTCCAGAAAAATGTTGAATTCTTAATGACTGAAGGGACTGTACCAGGTCATTCAATATCTCAGCAAGGACTACACGTGGACCCAAACAAAATAGCAATCATCCAAAGGGTCCCACCTCCACAAAAGTAGAGAGACGTTAGGAGTTTCTTAGGCTTAGCTTGATACTACTGAGTGTTCATAAAAGACTTTAGCAAGTTGGCCTCTCATTTGTTTGGGTTGTTGGCCAAAGATTCTGAGTTTATATGGTCAAAGAGATGTCAAGAGGCCTTAGACATTCTAAAGGGTAAGTTAACCACTGCACCAATCCTTAGAGGCCCAAACTAGGCCCTCCTTTTTCATATTCATGTTGATGCCTCACACAAAGCCATAGGAGAAGCCTTAGGTTAGGAAGAGGATAAATTGTCCTGTGCCATCTATTTTATCAGTAAGAACATGTCAAAGGCTTAGCTAAACTAGACTGTGACTGAAAAGGAACCCCTAGCTGTTGTGCATTCATTAAACAAATCTAGGCATTACATTACATCCTGTCAAACATTTGTGCATACTGATCATGCTGCAATCAAGTATTTAATGAACAAACTAGATGTGAATGCTAGAATTATAAGATGGTTTCTTTTATTATAACAGTTTGATCTAACTATTGTTGATAAGCCTAGTAAGGAAAATGTTGTAGTAGACTTTCTATCTAGGATGAATCTTCCTACATGTGAAGAAGGAATCGTGGATGACCAGTTACCAGATGAGCATTTGTTTTCTATTTCAATTCTCTCCCCATTGTTTTTTGATATAGCAAACTATTTGGTATCAACATAATTGCCACCAAACCTTCCCTCCAAATAAAAGAGCAAGATAGTCAGGAAAAGTGCCCCCTTCACCTGGATTGGGGGCAATCTCTTCAAACTTGGCCCAGATCAATTCTTGAGAAGGTGTATAAGGGAAGAGGATGTCATTGACATCCTTCTGACCTGTCATGATGGGCCTTGTGGAGGTCACTTTGCAACAAAGAGTACTGTATTGAAAGTGTTGCAAGTAGGCTGTCATTGGCCTACTCTTCATCAAGATGTGAAAAAGTACATTAGTCAGTGTGATCAGTGCTAGAGGATGGGAAAGCCTACTCCAAGAGATGAAATGTCTCGACAATCTCAAGTGACTTTCAAGCCATTTGACAAGTGGGGCATGGACTTCATTGGGCCTATCAACCCTCCTTCAAAGAAAAAATAGTACGTCATTGTGTGCACTGATTATTTGACTAAGTGGGCTGAAACCAAGGCAATTAAGGTAGCAACAGAAGAGAAGGTGGTTGAGTTCCTAAGGGAGAATGTATTCTACAAATTTGGGTACCCTAAAGAGCTAGTCACAGACCAAGGCAACCAATTTACCTCCAACATGATTGAAGAATTGCTCAACCATCACAAAATCAAGCATAAGACCTCCACTCCTTATCATCCATAAGATAATGGGCAAGTGGAGGTGACCAACAGGGCACTGGAGAACATCTTAACCAAGGTAGTGAGAAACAATGGGAAGGATTGGGCAGAGAGACTAGTTGAGGCCACCTGGGCCTATAATACAACATGGAAGACAACCACTGGATAAACACCCTATGAGCTGGTCTATGGAAAGAAGGCTTTGTTGTCCACTGAGTTTGAATATAACACATTGAGGATGGCAGCCCAACTATATTTGGATCTCAGTCATGCATATAAATAAAGATTATTCCATTTGAATGGCTTTGATGAATTCCAAATGTAGGCCCTCCTACATACATAGATAGTTCAACTTCAGAGGAAGATTTGGCATGACAAACATATTAAGGAGAAGCAAATTCAAGAGGGAGACTGGGCATTGTTATATGATTCTAGGTATCAAGACTTCAAGGGAAAGCTAAGGACAAGATGGCTTGGACCTTATGTGGTGGAAATATGCCATGACAATGGTTTAGTGCAAATCAGAACTATAGATGAAGAAGCCATTCCATTGCTAGTTAATGGACACTAATTGAAAATGTACAAGAGGCCTTTATCAAAACAATAGTTCATTGAAAATATCAATAATACAGTGATGATGGTGGAGCAAGTTCTAGCTCCTCCCTCATTAAGACACTAAAAAGGAGAAAAAAAATAACGATTCAGGCGAAAACTTCCGTGAGGTGCCTAAGTCCCATCTTTGGTTTGAAATCCTCAACAGGTGGCCCAAGGATGAGAAAAAAATGAAAAAGAGTAAAAAGATCCCTCGGTGAAAATCTTCCTTGAGGCACCCAGGGTATATATCTAGGGTGGAAACCTCTCTGAGGCATCCTAGGTTTTTTTCGAAAAAAATATAATAATAAAAGAAAAAAAGACATAATTATTATTTACAAGTGGGTGAGAAAGACAATAAAGGAGCAAAGAGAAGATCCAAAGGGAACCCTGCCTCACATATATTCATCTCCTCCACTCCTTACCATGCATCCCTCCATCCATTCCATTATTTCTTACTTCATTCCTTCAATTTAAGGTGAAGATTATGTTTTCTATAGGATCCCTTGTATTCCTATAGGATCCCCTAAATGGTAGATTGATTAGGTCCGCAAAATTCATTCCAGACATGATCTAACCCCTCACATCATCCATTACCATCATCCCTACATCCACACACACTCCTAATCCCTTTGTCCATTCATTGCAACATCCTCACATCCCCAACCAACAACAGGACATCCTGTAGGAAATCCTTTGGTAGCCTATCCCACAGAATATCAATCATCAGCTACAGGACTTCACTAGAATGATCCAAGAGCTCCACAACAGCAACAGCAACATCAGATCTTCAGTCACGAACACCTGCAAAAGCCAATAAACCATCAGCAGATAGCAGAGGAGGAAGAAGAATGACCATCAGCAATAGCTCTGATCTTTTACAACTGTAGTGTGCCAGCGGGACCACAGGTAAGTATCCCACTCACTCACTCATATGCATCATTTGATCAAAATTTGTAAAGGGTACAAGGTAGTTGGTTTATAAGTGAAAAGGTGGAAAAGATGAAATTCTTTAATAAGTCAAAAGAGAATGCAATAGTCCGAAAATAGTGATGTAAGGTGGGGCCCCAACCTATATTAAAGTTCGAGCGGTAGCACAAGATTTAAGTAAATGTGGTTTCGAGAGGTAGATAAAGTGCTTTGCGGGGGAGAAACAAGCACAAGATATAACTCAGGCTCAACCCCCACAATTGACCATGATGTCACAGGGTTTGACCGAGATCTAATGCCTGAGATTGCTACGAGGGTTCAAGCCTGATGACCATCCTGTACACTCCCTACCACCGCAGTAGGCCACCACCATCGCTCCACTCCATCTCATCTCCTCCACGTCATCTGCCACCCTCATTCATTACCGTCCACCTCATTCACCATACACCGTCACCTCATTTGTCATTCAATAGAAGTAGTGTTGTTATGGAAACTATTTTAGAATGCTTGAAGAATTAAGACTTGGGGTATAAACACAATTTCACCAAAGACTTAGCATACCCTATTTCTTAATGCAATCACTCATAGACTCTAGCAGCAAAGTAAAAGAAGGGAATTCCCAATAGTTGTCTCACCATGGGTTGATTAGGATCCTCATTAAGGATGCCCTCCAAACCCTCAGGATCCCTATAACATGGTCAGTATTTGTAAACTTACTAGTACAGGATGACATCAAAACCATTAGCCATGATGTTAGTAACTTTGTAAGTGAGGAGGAGGCAAAAAAAGAAAAATATGATACAAATCTAGATGGGGATGAGATGGATGAATAAGAAACAAATACAGAGGAACATGATGAAAGAGAACACAAGGAGGATGATGCTGAAATAGAGGAGGAAATGAAGGAAGAAACTGATGGAGATGAGAAAGAACAATAAAAGGAAGAAGAGAAGAAAAATAAAGAGGTAAAATGCATGGCTGAGAGGATAGCTATAGGTAAAGGAAAGCCAACTATAATATATGGCCAGCCTCTCCTTATAGGCCATCCAGTGTAGGATTCCAGCTAAATCCTATGCTCTTTACCTCAGAGAACAATGGCTACAATTTCAAATTAAAACACTAGCACAAAGGGGCATCATGCCATTGCAGGACTGCAGGAAGTTTATTGATCTTTTTTATCAAAGTGCACTAGAAGATAGAGTCAAAATGGCTGAGTTTTACTTGCACAACATGGCCTCACAGAAATGAATATTTGGGATCCTAATGTAGGGCTAGGAGATCTATAATTAATGGCTTTGGCATCATCGATGAACCATGAGAAGTCAAGGGCTGTAGAGATGAAAATAATATTGGCTAGAGAGGAAAATGAAACTCTTTGCATCAGAGCTGAACAATCAAATCCCATGGCCCTAATCAGCACCCATAATCTAATTGCAAATAATCCTCAGTTGGAACCTATATATCATACTTTCTAAGAGCAAGAAATTTCATATTTTCAAGATATGTTTAGGCTGATAAGAGATGAAAATATACAGGCCTGCTAAGGGAGATGGAAAACACTGCCACACAGCTTGAACGTCAGAGAATATTAGTCCCCTCAAAGCTTGAGAGAGGCACTCAACAAGACACCTATGTATAAGCAATCAATGCAAAGGTTGAAGGTAAATTGGATAGGCCTAAAACTTAGTCCACCACTTCTCCTAGGGATGCTGGAAGGGAGAAAAGAATAAGAGGAAAAGAGGTAGTGGGAATAAATAGAAAGGAAAGCAGGATTCTATAAACAAGAAGAAGAGACCAAAGTAGAAGCATGGGATGTCAGAGAGGCTAACAGATCCATGAAGGACATGGACATTGACTAAGTTTCTTAGAGGAGGAGCAACACTTTTGGTAGGGGGGTGATGATGAGCCTCATCATTGGGTAATTATATGAGCCTTAATTGGCCTTAATTCACCTCCTAGCTTAGTCAAACCAACTATTCTCACAATTGATTGCATACTTTTCATTATATTTTTTTTATGAGATGAGTTAGAGTTGCATATTTTGCTTTGTGGTCTAATGTGCATGTAATGCAGGAATAAGGGATGAAAGCAAGGAAAAATGCAGGAATAAAGGATAAAAGCAAGAAACTGTGGCAAAGACCTTGGTAAAAACTCGAATGGGACAAGGGAGAGGAATTATAGGAGGTAAATTCTCCTCATTTACTACCCCTCCATTCGAAAATTCCTCCATAAGCTTGGAGTGCAAACTGCCAAATAATGAGGACTAAAAGACAGCCAAGCAAGTGAAAGTGACAGAAATCAATTTATCTTGAGTGGGGAGCCAAGCCTCCCTAATGGGAAGGAAGTCGTTCATGACTTCAGATGTACAAGTAGAGAGGCTTAGGACCTCAGTAGGATTCAAATTATTAATGTAAAACTCTACTTTATTTCTGAGCTGCAAGACTTGTGACAGTTTGTTATGTAATCCATGGTTTTTATAATAAAGATTAGTTTTGTTTTGAGCCAACACTGAGTTAACTCATAGGGCTGAAGCTCTTGGGTTAGGGCCTAACTCTAGCAGCCAAAGCTCCTCTTTTTTGTATATGTATGCTAGCATAGATTTTTGGTTATGTTCATTTGATTAAGTAGCTTCCTAGTTTTCTATTCATTTTCTTAAGTAGCTGCATTTTCATTACAACAGTATAGCGTAGATTTATGGTTTTTTTGTTCATTTGCTTAAGTAGCTGCATTTTACCATAGATTCATGGTTTAATTGTTCATTTTCTTAAGTAGAGGAATTCCCATTACAGTAGTGTAGATTAGATCAGTTGTCCTTTAGTTTACTTCCATTTGTGCCTTCTTTCAACTCAGAGGTTAGCTAGGAGAAAAAGATCACCATAAGGTTGTCCTCAGGTGTCTCAGCCTCACCTCCTCCCTATGGGACCATGACTTGAGAAAGAGACCCATTAGAAACCCCAAAAGCATAGGTTTCTAGTTCTCGCATGAGCTTTGGAGTTTGTTATTTGATGTAGTTACTTGCTTCATTTCATTATCATCATTTTCCCTCACTCTCGGTCCACCTGCACCCTCACTGGTTTTTTTGTCATTTTCATTTGAACCCTCCTTTTACACATTCTTCATGCATCTTTTCCTCACCATCCATTCCATTAGTTTACCCAACAGCCATTGTGCGTGAAGTCTTCCACCTACTTTATGCGCTCTAATCTTCACCATCGATCTCTCTCTTCATCCAACAACTATCACGTCACCTCAATACTTTATGCCCCAAAATCTCCACCGTCGATCTGTCTAGCTTGATCCGACTGCTATTGTGCAATCCCATGGGGATTCTTGCACGACTGTTATCTGCTCGAGAGCACATGAGAAAAGTGGTTTTCCCATGCAACGTGTCACCTAGTTAGGCTAATCGCGTGAAATTTCAAAATACAGCTTACAGATTTGAGGGCACGTGAGAAACTACTTACCGCCTCCGAAAACCTACTCCATCATTTCTGCACGTTTCTTTCGTGATAAGGTCTTCGTCATTCGTATGCTTCGTTACCCTATTTTTCCATCCATTCACTTAATTCCTCGCGATAAGATCTCCGTCATTCATCTGCTTCGTTACCTTATTCATTCACCTATTCACTAAATCACCTACGATAAGATCTCCATCATTCATCATGTTCATTAACCCTATTCATCCATCTACTCACTTAAGCCATCATGATAAGATCTCCGCCATCCATCTTTGGTTTATTGATCGATCCAATGGTCCCTATGCACTACTGCATCCTTATGTCCTCCTTTCACCAATTTCGATCTCTGACTTCTCTTCCACTTGAAAGTAGATTTAGTTTAGTTCCTTTGTTTACACCTTAGTATAGTTTAATGCTCTTTACCTCCGCAACTTAGATAGCAGCATTAGGTTAGTGTTGATTTAGCAATTTTGTTTACCATAGTTGTTCAGATGGTTAGTTAGGTTATGGTGTGGTTTAGCATTACATGTTGTTTTCTTCATTATTGCAGTGGAGTAGCTCTCTCTTAGAATAGATTTGCACTTCTTCCATCAAAGAATTAAGCTTCTTCTAACCCTATAAAAGTCTAGCGTGGAACCCTTGGCGTCTCTTGCCAGATGAGCAATGACAACAAGAAAAACCTTCACTTTTACTTGTACATATAGCACTTTCACCTCCAAGTTTGTATGAACCTCAGGCTGATAAGTAAAGTTGGTAGCCCTGGGAGTTGCAGAATTCTTGTAGCAATACCTAGGCTCATCACTTTTTGGCACTGTTACCGGGGAGGTGTCGAAGTAGAATGTGATTATTGCTTTCTTCTTTTACTAGTCTCCAACTTTCTTTTCTTCTACTTCTTATCCCCAATTTTCTTCCATTACTTCATTTCTGCAAAAAGTAATCTAGTAGCTTCCTTTCTTTCAGTTATTGTTATCTTCTTTCCTTTCCATTCTGCAAGTAGAATTTCAATTCAGCAAGTAGTTTCTTCGTTAGTAGCTTCCTTTCTTTCATATGTCATTATCTGATTTCCTTTCTTTTTTTTAGTTTCTTTTTGTTAGTGGTTTTCATTCGATCGGCAATTTCATTTTTGCAAAGTACTTTCTAGCTTTAATAAAATCTCACAAAAACCAACCCAAAAATATTTCCTTTTATGCCTCGTAGGAATATGGAAACTTTTGCGAAATTCTTGTCAAATATCCCCACTACATCTGACAGTCAACCTTCGCTCTTCATCAGTGACTGTGAATTGGAATACCCTTTAGTTGAGAAACCTTACATATTGGAAGAACCTACAAGGGAAGAAGAAGAGGAAGAAACCATTCCTACTGAACCAATGGCTGAAAACCGAAATGACAGAGGGAATAGAGAGAGAATTGAGGATGCCTTTGTTGGGTCCCTATAATACTAGTGATTACCCCATTACTATTGTAGTTATACCCCTTATTTATATTGTTGTGCCCCTATTACCCCCATATTATTATTTATGTGCCCCATAGAATCCCTCTATTGTTATTTTTGTGGCTTTATATTATTATTGTTAGCTCGGCTGGATTATATTGTGACTCCTTATACTCCTATATATAGAAAGGAGGTTTTGTCATTTTTATCATCCAAGAATTGTTCATTTATGTAATGTAAAGGAGTTTTCCCCCTCGAAGAGGCTGAATTCTAAGGCGTTGATCTATCTTTTCTATCTTTTCTTGAGCTGGTTTCATAACATTTGGTATCAGAGCTTTGGATTCTAGGGTTTCGCTGCTCCAAACAGGTCATCGTGGCATTTGCGCTATAACTTTTTTTCTGTGAAGTTTCAGAAGTCACAAAGAAAACCCATTTGAGAATAATTGACGCTGAACCTTGGGTCCGAATTTCAGAGCGTTTCGCGCGATATGTTTGGAGATATGATCTGAGGAAGTTGGTCTTTTTGTAGACTCCTGAATTACATTCAAAACAGGTGACCTGGGGAAAATCGTCATAACTTTCTCTCTGAGGATCGGATTGAAATTTCGTAAGAAGGTACAAAAAGAGGACGGATTGTAGTTTCTTGTGGGTGTTTTTTATATCCATAGGTCGAAACAGTGACTCGCGGCACGTCGTACAAGTTAGCTCTACTGAACTAGTCTATAATCAAGTCACTGTGGGAGATTTCGCATAAATCTTCCTTGGAGAATCCAATTTGGGTCAGACTTGTGGCATTGGAAAGAGGACACAGAGAGCTACTACAGGTCACAAGTTCAGAACTAGATGACTGGAAAGTACAGAGATACATCAGAGGCAATATCGAGCTCCTACAAAGTGAAAAAAGGTGTGTAGATTTTTTTAAATTTTTGCTTAAGCTTGGTTTGAAAATTTATTTTGAAGGAATTCAAAGGGCATAGTAGAGCATTATTATCGGTAACTGATGCCCCGAGGAAATAAAATGCAAACACCTAGTAAGGAACCTGAAAGCTCTAGCATGACTCATGAAGAAGAGGAAGAAATGCTACATGATATATCAAAATTACAAGAACAAGTGCAACAAATGTCACGCTCACAAAAGTTAACAGATGCTAAGATAAATGGCGTGGAAGCTAAGATGAATGGCATGGAATCTAAGATGTACAATTTGAACATAGATTTGAACACAAATTTGAAGACAAGCATGGCAGATTTGAAGACAGATTTGACTAATTTTCTACAAGAAATACTTACTAATGGTGAAAAGGTAGTAAAGGAAACTCATGATGAGAACAAAAGAAATGTTAATCATGATTCCATAGACGTTAATGTTGGATCGAAGAATCACCACATTCCAAAAATCGATATGAGGAAGTTTGATGGCAAGGATCCCGCCACATGGATATTACAGATGGAGCAATTCTTCGATCTCAATAATGTGCAAAACACACAAAAGGTACGTATGGTAACTTTATATTTGGAACCAAATCAGTTTGTATGGTATCAATGGCTTTGTTCTCGTAAACAATTTATCACTTGGGCAATTTTTACGGAAGAATTGATAGCACATTATGAGGATACGAAAAGCAACACTTTTTTTAGCCAATTTATAAGTCTCAAACAAAAGGGTTCAATAATGGAGCACATTGAGGAGTTCCAAAAATTGAACATAAGGGTAAAAGATATTCCAGAGGAGCATAGGATTGATGTGTTCATAGGGTCTTTAAAGGATAATATCCAACATGATGTGCGCCTTTGGGAACCTGATTCATTAGAGAAGGCATTCAGGTTAGCAAGAAAAATGGAAAGCAAAATTATGGCAACTAGGAAGCATACCATTCACAACTATAAAGACGGAAGTGTTTTTGCCCATAGTCTTCCACAACCTACAAGGTTGACACCACAACAATTGGAAGAAAAAATAGCAAAAGGGCTTTGTTACAATTGTGATAGCAAATACACAAAAGGTCATAAGTGTGCTGAGAAGAAATTATTCTACATAGATTGTGAAGAGGAAGAAGAAAAGGAGCAAGAAAGGTCAAAAGAAGAGAATATATTCCAGGAACAAAGCCTAGATGAAGAACAAATAAATCTGACCATATCTTGTAATGCATTGGTGGGAATTACCACTCCTCAAACCATCAAGATAGAAGGACAAATCAAGAAGAAAAAGGTAATAGTGTTGATTGATTCAGGAAGCACCCACAATTTTATTCATTGTAGGGTAGCAAAAGAATTGAATTGCTTCCTATATCCAGCACCAGAGTGTCAAGTGATGATTGCAAATGGAGGAACAATAAATTGTTCTAGAAAGTGCCATAATATCAAGCTATCCATCGGAGAATATGTATTGACTAGCCCAATGCTTTCCATTCCAATGGGAGGTGCTGATGTTGTACTAGGAGTCCAATGGCTACAATCCTTGGGTAAAATAGCTTTTAATTTTCAAGAACTTTTCATGAAATTTTCTCTGGAAGGGAAGGAAGTTGAATTAAGGGGTATTGCAGGGAAACCAGGAAAGATAATCAGCTCTAATGGCATGACAAAGCTTCTAAAAAAGGAGCAAAGAGGTGTAATTGCACAATTATGTTCGCTAGATGTTTCCACATTGGAATCATCTATTTCTCCAGATCTCCAAAAAGTCCTGGACAATCATTCCAAGGTATTTGAGACTCCCAAAGGTCTCCCACCTATGCGTGATCATGATCATGCTATTCGTCTGATTCCAGGAAGTGTTCCTCCAAACATCAGGCCGTACAGATATCCATATGTCCAAAAAAGTGAAATTGAACGTATGGTTGCAGAAATGCTAGAGGCTGGTATAATTCAACCGAGTCAAAGTTCTTTCTCAGCTCAAGTAGTATTGGTGCACAAGAAGGATGGATCATGGCGCATGTGTCCAGATTATAGGGAGCTCAACAAACTCACTATTAAAGATAAGTTTCCCATTCCTGTCATTGATGAATTACTGGATGAATTGCATGGATCAATTTATTTCACCAAGTTGGATCTTCGTTCGAGATATCATCAAATCAGAATGAAGATTGAAGACATTCCGAAAACGGCATTTAGAACTCATGAGGGTCATTATGAATTTTTGGTCATGCCTTTTGGCCTTACCAATGCACCTTCAACATTTCAAGGTTTGATGAATTCAATTTTCAAACCATTCCTTAGAAAATTTGTGTTGGTATTTTTTGATGATATACTAATCTACAGCAAGTCTTGGAAGGATCATGTTGAACATGTTGACAAGGTGCTACAACTATTGGAGGAGAAACAATTATATGCAAAAAGATCCAAATGTTTCTTTGGAGTCCAGGAGGTGGAATATTTGGGTCATATTGTATCTCATGAAGGAGTTAAGGTAGACCCTAGCAAAATTAAAGCCATTAAGGAATGGAAAATCCCCACATCCATAAAGCATCTGCGAGGATTTCTTGGGTTGACAGGGTATTATCGCAAGTTCGTTAAGAATTATGGGAGAATAGCAGCACCTCTAACAACATTATTGAAGAAAGATTCATTTTCATGGACTCCGGAAGCAACAAAGGCCTTTAAACATCTTAAAGAGGCAATGTGCCAAGCACCGGTCTTAGCTACACCGGACTTCACAAAAACCTTTATTGTGGAATGTGATGCTTCAGGAAATGGAATTGGTGCTGTTCTAATGCAAGATGAAAGACCCATTGATTTTGAAAGTCGTCCAATCAAGGGAAAGTTTTTAAGCAAAGCTATTTATGAGAAGGAAATGTTGGCAATACTCCATGCACTTAAGAAATGGCGACCCTACCTAATGGGAAGACACTTCAAGGTAAAAACGGATCATGATAGCCTTAAATACTTTTTAGAACAAAGATTATCCTCTGAAGAGCAACAAAAGTGGGTCACAAAGATGTTGGGTTATGACTTTGAAATCATCTACAAAAAAGGGAAGAAAAATGTGGTGGCAGATGCACTCTCAAGAAAGGATGAGGATATGGAAGCATTGTTGTGTGCCATTTCTATTATCCAACCAGATTGGATAAACGAAGCAAAGGAGGAATGGAAGAATGACGAAGAAGTGTGGGCACTTATTCGAAAGCTACAACAAGATTCCAGTACTTCTGATACATTTAGCTGGCAAAATGATTCGTTATGTTACAAAGATCTCTTATACCTCTGTAAGAATTCTCAGTTAAAACAAAAGATTCTTATGGAATTGCACACTTCTCCCTTAGGAGGGCACTCAGGATTTTTAAAAACTTACCACAGGGTTAAGAAGGAATTTTTTTGGGATGGCCTTAAATCAGATATTCAAAAGTTTGTGGCGGAATGTTTGGTTTGCCAACAAAATAAAGTTGAAACAATTAAGATACCGGGTCTATTACACACTTTATCCATTCCAAGCCAACGTTGGGAGGAGGTTTCAATGGATTTTATCACAGGTTTACCCAAGTCTGAGGGAAAGAGTGTCATCATGGTGGTAGTTGACAGACTTACCAAGTATGCACACTTTTGTGCATTATCACATCCATTTAAAGCCAGTACAGTTTCTACTGCATTTATGGAAACAGTTCAAAAGCTACATGGAAACCCAAAGATTATTGTAAGTGACAAAGATCCCATTTTCACTGGAAATTTTTGGACAAAATTATTTTCTTGTCTGGGTACTCAGTTAGCTCATAGCTCATCTTATCATCCTCAATCTGATGGGCAAACTGAGATAGTAAACAAATGTTTGGAAGGATATCTTCGTTGCTTTGTATCTGATAAACAGACACAATGGGTCAAATGGTTGCCTCTGGCTGAATGGTGGTATAACACTTCCTTCCATACAGCAACAAAAATGACCCCATTTATGGCACTTTATGGGTACCAACCACCATCAATCACATCATATTTAAGATAAAATTCTAAGGTTCAAGCAGTGGAACATCACATCGAACATCAACAACAAGTCCTCCAACTCTTAAAGGATAACCTCGTGTTGGCACAAAATAGAATGAAACAACAGGCAGATCAACATCGCAATGAAAGAAGTTTTGATGTAGGTGATTGGGTATTCCTACGGCTACAACCATATAAGAAAATGTCCCTTAAAGCAAGCTAAGAAGGATAATAAATTATCACCAAAGTATTATGGTCCGTACAAGGTGTTGGAAAATATTGGTACTATGGCATACAAATTGGAGCTTCCTGCAGCTTCTCGATTGCACCCAGTTTTCCATGTTTCATGTTTAAAGAAGGTTATAGGCGACAAGCTCCCAGTTCAAACAATATTGCCAGAACTTGACGAGGAAGGAAAAATTATATTGGAACCGGAAGAAATCACAGAAACAAGAACTCGACAGCTACGAAATCGATCAATTTCAGAGTATCTTATCAAGTGGAAGAACTTATCCGCTGAAGATTCCACATGGGAGGATGATAATTTTATGCAGAACTATCCAGAACTACTCAAGCGTTGAGGACAACACTTTTTTGAAGGAGAGGGGCATGTTGGGTCCCTATAATACTAGTGATTACCCCATTACTATTGTAGTTATACCCCTTATTTATATTGTTGTGCCCCTATTACCCCCATATTATTATTTCTGTGCCCCACAGAATTCCTCTATTGTTATTTTTGTGGCTTTATATTATTATTGTTAGGTCGGCTGGATTATATTGTCACTCCTTAGACTTCTATATATAGAAAGGAGGTTTTGTCATTTGTATCATCCAAGAATTGTTCATTTATGTAATGTAAAGGAGGTTGCCCCCTCGAAGAGGCTGAATTCTAAGGCGTTGACCTATCTTTTCTATCTTTTCTTGAGCTGGTTTCATAACAGCCTTCCCCATCAAGGTAACCAATGGGGACACTAAGATGAAGAATATAAGCCTAACTGCTCTACCTCATTTCCATGGCCTGACCACAGAGGACCCTGACAATTTCCTATTTGAGTTTGTTGTTATATGCCGAACCTATGACTATACAAATGACGAGAAAAAGTTAAAACTATTTCCATCTACCCTCAAGGATGCTTCATTGCACTGGTTCATAGGTTTACTTGGAGATAGCATCACAAATTGGGCTTAGATGCACCAGTATTTTAAAAACAAATATAGCGACTACTGTAGGTCAAGGGACACTAAAGAAGATATTTTCAGGATGACCATAGGCTAGGATGAATCCTTAGAAGACTGTGAAGAAATATTCCAGCTCAGTTACAAAAGGGCCAGGTGCACACTTGACCCTAATTCGCTAAAGTTGTTCCACATTAGAGGAGTAAGGGAGGATCTTCTGGATACCTTACATATGATAAAAGGAGGAGATATCTACCAATTTCCCTATGAGGATATTAAGACTGTCTTTAGAAACCATTCTACAGCAACCAAGAAAAAGGGTAGGGGTAGTCAACCTATGGCCAGTACATCATCCTCCAACTCATCCATAAAGGGTGAAATTGGAAATATCCTGGAAGATTTCAAAAGTGATATGCTGCAAGCCCTTGACTTACAATTGGACACTGTGAGCATCAGAAGGAAGCAAGAGGAAGCAAAAAGAGCCTTGACCATCTTTTGTCCTAGATGCACCAGGAGGCATCCTGGGAACCAATGTCCATTGGACTGTATTAGGATTTGCTTAGTCTACGAAGAAAACCCCTCCACAGATAAGTGCCCTTCTTTACCTGGACCCAAAGTTGTATATCAAGGAGCTGAAGGGGTAACTGAGCAGCTTTTCTACATCAACCAAAGGAGACCTCCTGGGCCTAGACCATACGAGCAGGGTATGCAAGGGTCATCCCATGCATATTACAACCCCAACCAAACCACAACTATACCTTCTTGGGGACCCCATGCTCATCCTTCCTGGTCTACACCCCCTCCTTGGTCCTATACATCTGAGTATCATTCCCAGCTAGCCAGACAGTCATTTCAACCTTATGTTCAGTGACAACATCAGTTGAGTACCCCACTCCAGGGGTGGAGGCCCCAATTCAACAATGTTCTAGCCCTCTTACCTCCACCACCTACCCAACCATAACTCTTGCACTTTGCTCCACCCAAGTAACCCCAGACTCCTACCTAGTGAAATACTAACCTGAACAATAGGTAGGCTCAACAAGTCTACAGTGGAGAGACATCATACCCAGGTTATGCTGTAGAAATCTAGGAGATCAACCTAATATTTGGGAGAATTCTTCCTGATAACCAACCTCCCTCTCAACATAATTAGGTTGACTAAGAAAGATATGAAAGCAGCCTTAAAGTAAATCCACCCTTTCCTGAGAGAATAGCTCAACCACTCCAGCCTACCCAAGAAGAAACCAAACTTCTAGGAGAACTAAAAAATCTATGTGTAAAGATCTCCTTTCTCCAGGCAATCAAAGATGTTTCCATTTACAATAAGTTGATTAAGGAGAAGTGCTTCAAGCATCCAGGAAGAAGAAAAAGGGATGCCCCTACCATTAATGTCATTGGGTAGCTGTCTGACTTAATGTTGGGGCGAGTCGAAAATATTTGGACCCTGGAAGCCCTGTAGTAGATGTGCACATCAGTGGCGCCATTGTCCCACAGACTCTGATTAATCTTAAAGCTGCCATTAATGTGATGACCAAGGACACCATGCTCAAGCTCAACCTCCAAGGGTCATTGAGGAAGACCACAATAGTTCTGCAACTTGCATATTGTTCCACAGCCATCCCTGAGGGAATTGTTGTGTTGGGAAGTTTTAGTGTCTACGGATAAATGATTAAACCCCTAGACTAGTAGCTAAGTCTAGAACAACAATGCAAAGCATTCTCTACTTTTTCTATAACTAATAGATTAAATAAGACAGTAAAGAAGACTACCTAAAGCTTTCGCTTACTCCTTATCTCCCTTGACCAATTCTATCGCCCCTTTCCATACTTCATCTACTTGAAAATTACCTGTACACAGACAGAAGACAAAAACCGATCAAAGCATGTGATAATGATCTATTGATTAAACATAAAATGGAATCAAGTGCATAATACACATATGAAAGCATCAATGAGAAATACAAACATATGGAAAAAGCTTTGAATACTTTATTAGTAAAAGGAAGAGTTACAACCCAATTTGCTTGATTCAGTGTCACTCCTCTGGTTCAATCCCATCCTCTCCTCATAACAAGCAAGACATTTTGACATCATTAGAATACTTGAAACCAACTCAATTCTCATACTAATAGCATCTCCCTATAATTCAATGATTTCCAACCCCTGATCACTTAGATGAGTGGTATTTTATAGGTAAATGAAGGAAGTTATCCCATAAATGGTGATAATGAATGCCCTCCCAAACTTCGGATTTAGTTCCATGGAGGAAGGGATAAAGGGATTGATGTTCCTTAACTCCCTTCCTCATCCAGTTTCGAGCCCAAAGGAGTGGATACCCTTGGAAAACTTCTAGAGGCATCGTATAGATAAGAATATTCCAAACCCCAATGCATATTTCACTCAAATTTGCCCATCGCAGGCCAAAGAGGGCTCAAGTGCACCGTAATGCACCTTGGCAGTGTAGTGGGCTGCACTGCAGTGCAGCCTGATAAAGGCCTGCCTGCGTTGATCTTCTTAGAGGTAGTTTTTGGATGATTTCAATCATGGAATCTCTTGGGAAGGAGGAATTATTAATGGTTGACTTCATTAGGGCATGTAACAATTGAATTAGGGTTTGATGGGCCCTAATACTACTGATCTATAAGTTAGAGTTGATGTGCCCAAATGGATCTGTAATAGTTGCCCCCTAAAGCATGAAGTCGTAAATATGTATGTCGAGTGAAATGCTTTACTATGTGGAGAGGAGGTTTCAAAGTGGAAGGTGACTTGCATTAATTACACTACATATATCATGATAATTTGATTTTTCTTCATGAACTTGCTGAGGGAAGGCATACCCATGCTCAGCTTATAAACTTTCATTACATGTACAAATGTAGTCGTCTACAGATATAGACCCATGAATGGATGACCGTGAATGTAAGGCCATTGTACATTTGATTTAGTACTGTTGAAAATATCACAGCCCGGATGGATGAAACTAGATCTGCGGTCTTCATTCTCGTTCAATATTTCACTCAAGTACAAGTCTAACCATGTGAATAGATGATCTGAAGTCGAACATGGGAAGACATTGTCTCATTACCAACCAATGATGTAAGTCATTAGCAAAGGCAAGAGGAATCACCGATAATGATGATGACCCTCAAGGTACTACAGTACATTTTGCATGGTGTGAATGAATGATTTGATGTTGAACACCATACAAAGTCTTCCAGTCGAAGGCCAATGATATCAACCTATTGCCAGAAGTGAGAAACCTGCCATTGATGTATGCAAGCCTCAAGGTACTGAAGGGGTGTTTCTAAGTCAACTTCTTAGATAATGTGCTGATGACGACAAGAAGCAACTCATCGTAGGAGGGCATTGATGTATCCCACGTCAACGACATGAGAAAAGGTAAATGATTTTGGAGATGAAAATCAAGTGACGACAGAAGGTTCAGGAATGGCAGTCAAGATACGAAGGTTTATGGTATTGCAAAGGATGAAGTTTGAACTGAATGACTTCTCTTGAGCATGTCGAAAACGCTAAAATGAATTGGTAGCATTGACCAAAAACAAAGTAATGGATGGGATGATAGACCAACGGTGTGATAAATATCAAGCTAAATGACCCAACCCACATAGTCACGATGATGAGGTGAAAGTGTCATGTTCAAGAGCGACTTGCTAACATAAAGCGTTCTCCCCTTTTTCCCATTTTCCCTAGTCATTGCTGACCAGTACCTCTTTATTTTTATCAATCTTGAGGAGTATAACCTATGCTTGTTGTATAATTCCACCCTTTGGGTGAATCCATCGTTATTTGATTCTTTAATGAGTCTAGCGAAGGTGAAACTCGGTCTTGTCTAGATGGACAAGTTTGTCACAATTTGATGTTTTTAATGAGTTTAACGACAAAGATAAGTTGGTCCTTTTCATGTTTAGAGAGTTTGAAAAGGGACAAAAAGGAAACTCCAAAAGTTCTTTTTCATAGATTTGTCTCTCAAGTCTAAAAAAGCATAAAACAATACGAGAGAGAACCTATTGATCATGTTCAATCAACGTATTCCTTTTTCATAGTTAATCTATCTCAGCCTGAAAATGGGTTAAACTTATACTAAGTAGATATCAATTCCAATCCATTAACAATCTAGAAATGACAAGTGCTTGACAATATTTTCATGTTTAGAGAGTCTGGAAGGAGCTGAAAGAGGACTCCAACGGGGTTACTTTTTCATTTTTAACAAAGCTCGAAAAGGAGATAAAAATTTGCTTTGTGGTCAAAGATGTTCAGTTTACATTTCAGCATGTCAAATTCTGCATGTTAGTTGTCAATCCTACTCAAAACACCATCAAAAATAGATTAAAAATACATGTTTCATGGATAAAATGAATAAAAACTAATGTTTACTCAATTAATGTGCAAGAAATAAACATAAAAACAAGTTTTACCATTCATTTTTACCATTTCACATTTACCCTTTGATTTTGGTGCTTTGGAGCAGTTTTTACCTCGAAGTTCACCAGCTGATTGTGAAAGATTCAGTGGACCATTCCTCGTGCCATCCAGACCAGGTAGGAACTATCTCTATTCTCTTTCATTTCATATCATTCATTTTTAGTTTTAGGCAAAAATTTTGAGTTTTTAGGGCCCCTGGGGTTTCAATTTTCCAAACTGGGATCAGTGCACCCTTTCATCATTGAAAGGTGCACTACAGTGCACTCACCTAGAAGGCTTCTTGTATTGCAGCACACTGTCCCTAAGGCTGGGCTGCATTGAGTGCAAAACCCAATTTCATTAAGCTATTTTCACCCAAAAAATCTTTTGTTTTTTGCAAGAAGTGGATCCTAATTTGCCTTATGGTTGTATTTTCAGGTATTCATTGGATCAAAATGACGATTACATGGAGGGAACAAGAGCACGAAGAATACGATATGATTGACCTAAATAACCCGGGCATGTTGAGGTGCCAAGGAATTGTGGGTTGCTAAAATATTTCTGATTATCTGGTATCAGGCAGCAAATTATGCTTTTGTAGTTCCTCATTCATTCATGGGATCCTACCGATCAAGAATTTCATGTTAGAGACAAAGTGGTCTCAATTACCATCGATGACATATACTTTCTTACCGGACTGTCGAGGTGGGGTGTCCCCATCTAGCTTTCTAGATTTTCCAAAGGGGGTGAATCAGTGAGAGATCACATACAAAAGTTCTATTAGCCAGGTGCACAACCTAGCAGGGATAGAAAGATTAACATCAAGGATGTTAGTGATTTACCATTGAGGATGATCCTCTTTACCATTGCTAAATTAGCTGGCAACGTGACACTACATTTGGCAAATAGGTCATACATGCAGTATGCATTAGAGTGTTTAGAGCCAAAAGTGTTTAGCTGGTGCGAGGCAGTACTTTCATCCTTGAAAGAACAACTGACCAAGGTGAAAAGCAGAAAGACAAAGAACTTTGGCTATGGGTTGATCCTGATTTCTTTCTCCTTTGTGAGAATTCCACTTATGCAGCCACAACTTGTTTCATTGGGTGTATCTAGACCTAGTAATCCACGAATGCAAAGATGGGTAGATCTTATGGCTAGGCATGCTGGTCAACCATTGATTACATTTACCCCTGCATTCTTTGAGTGGCTTGATCGACAAGATATGGCCATCGCAAAGTGTCCATATTCAGGGATGGATTTCCATGGAGATTCAGACTTGATGTTACCAGTTGGAGCATAGTGGGGTGCTATAGGCAAATTGTTTGACCAAAGTGTTTTTTATTTTTATTTTAAAGTTTCTACATTTTTTGTGTTTTTTGATTATTTATAAGACTAAACAAAATCATTTTTTATGTATGCAGACGTTGGACCTGCTTGACCTGTGGGGCACCAATGAGAGGTAGGTGGGCTAGCACAGAGACTTGTCGGGAGAGCAGTTCTTCGAGACTTAAATTTAGCCGAGACACTGGCTAAACTATAGGACCACATAGAGGGTTTGACCCTAGGCATTCCAGATGTCCGTATTGAGGAGTTGCCTATGCGACTGCAGCGCCACACCATTGTCATTCCGAGTTGTTGGATGATACTTTTGCACATGATAGCACAGGCTGTGACGTGCTATCATGAGAATCACTAGTCTACTTAGATGTTTTCTGCATACATTTTGAGTTTTTGGGTCAGATGACCAATTTTTGTCTTCAAAACAAACTGTTTTTAAAAACTTTTAAAAAAAGTATCTATTTTACTTTCAGAGTTTTATTATGGTTATGTAATGCAATCCTATTCAACTGATGATTTGAATTGAAAATATTTACTTTACATATGTCGCAAATGTCTATTTAACACATAATTCGCTAGAGTATTGGTTAATGTGTTTAGATTTCTAGAAATATGCTGATATTGAATAAACTCAAAATACCTTTCCAAAATACAAACTCTAAGGAACATGCAATGAATTGCTGGGTTTCAGATGGTATAAATGGTAGTAAGTTGTAGTACAATGAGTTGTGAGTCTAGCCTAATGATGATTCTGCGTATTCCAAATGAAATGGCAATAGAAAGAAGTTCAATCAATGTGCTATACTCAGCGATATTGTTCGTTGATTGACCAATACAAATCCCTCTAAAATCACTAACTTACTGCTTGGAGCAAAAAGGGCTCATGCTGCAGAGGATAGGCTCTGCGTACTATGACTAGCCCCATCGGCATAACGAACAAATGGTTCTGAAAAGTTTGACATCTGCAACAAATACAAAGTGGATTACTTAACCAAATAAAAAATCTAAAATAAACACACACACACATGCAATCAAAGCATATATATAGTGAGTTTTACTACACTTAACTAAGCATAGTAATGTTTAAGGTATAACCCGTTTCGGGGCTGTGACAATGGAATCCCATCATAGTCTACTAACTAGTAGGAACTTTTCGTCAAAACACACTTAACAATATAAGGGCCCATCCATAGCGGTTCAAATTTTCCTTCTCCAAGTTTATCGGACTCCTGATCGTAAAGCAAGAAGGTCACCTTCTGAGAAGACACAAGGCTTGACATTTCTATCATATCATGCCTTAATATGTTTCATATGCACTTCATTAGCCAATGTGGCATCACGATGGGTTTCATCTAGATGGATTAACTCTGAGAAATGTGCTTCTTCCTTAGAAGTGTCAGGTAATAGGTCAATTGCGAGTTTGAGAGACGAGATTTTGCATTGAATCACTAAGACTGCTTCCAAACCATACACCAACTGAAAGGGTGTGAATCTGGTTGCATTTCTCACCGAGGTTTGATATGCCCACAAAGCCGAGTACATGATTAAATTCCAATTTATTTTATGAACTCCAATTGTTCTCTGCAACATGCGCTTAAGGACTTTGTTGATGGTCTCAACTTGTCCATTAGCTTGCGGGTAGTATGGAGTAGAACTATCATGTGACAGTCCTACCTTGGTAGTCAGCTCAACCATCATGTGATTGCGAAAATGTGATCCATGATCCATAACTATGGCTTGTGGTACACCAAACCTGGAAACCACATGGTTGAAGAAAAATAAAGCAATTGTTTCGCCACTGTTTTTCAATGTTGGCATCGCCTCGACCCATTTGGTAAAATAGACAACGGCGACTACAATATGCCCATGCTCCCCAGTTGAGGTGGGGTTACATGTCATAAAGTCAATGCCCCATTTGGAGAATTGGCCAACAACAATGACTAGATGCAATGGTGTAGGTGGTAATCTAGTTTTTCGGTCATATATATGGCACACATGACAACTTCTGATAGCAATAATGCAATATTTGAATATGGTTGGCCAGAAGTAACTAGCATAGAGAATTCTCTGCAAGGTAGCATACCCAGATAATTGTCCACCACAAACACCCGAATGACATTCATTCAAAGTTTTCTCAGCTTCTCCATGCTTGAGTCAGCTACGTAAAATCATATTGACACCACGACGATAAAGCGTATCACCAATGATCAAATAATCTTTGGCTTGGTATTGGGTACGTCATTGTTCAGAGTGAGAGGTATTAGGCTGGAAAGCTTTGGTATGGAGATAGACCAGTATATCCCCATACTATGGATCAGTTCACGAGTTAAGAAACAAAGACTTATCCAATATTGATACTTATGATGTTGAATCATTAGACGATGAGGGATGGTCACAAAGTAACTTGGTGAAAACAAGTGATTTCTTTGATTTAGATTTGATGAATTCCAAATAAAACTCTTGTAAAATAACTATCCATTTTGAATATTTTCCCCCCAGCAATTGACGTCACAAAATGTATGTCATAGGGTTGCAATCTGAAACAATAGTAGTTTTACAGAGGAGGATGTAATGACAAAATCTCTGCACAGCTTGAATGATTTCCAAAGCTAACTTTTTGACATAGGAATACTTACTTTCTATGTCATTGAGATTACGACTCAAGTAATAAATAGAATGTTCAATTCGACTCTCTTCTTGGACTAAAACCATGCCAATGGTTGTATCTGCAGTGGCGAGATATAGGTAATAGTATTTTTGATAGTTTGGGGCATACATTAATGATGCTGTAATAAGGGAATCTTTAAGAGCATCAAAGGAAGCTTGCACAACCTGATCCCAAGGGAAGGGTACCCTTTCTTCAATAGACGAGTAAAACCTTTAGCCAATTCAGCATAGTTTGGAATGAACCTCCTCAGACAGTTTGCCTTCCATTAAAGTCTTTGTAACTATAATAAGTTTAAGGGTGGAGGCAAGTCAAGGATTGCCTAAAGCTTAATTGGATCAAGTCGAATTCCATCTTTTGAGACCACATATCCAAGCAATTGACCAGAGCCAACACAAAACACACACTTGTGTGGATTGGGTCATATCTTGTAGTGTCGGCACCATAAAAATATTTCTCTCAAATGTTGCAGGTGGTCAGTTCGCTTTCATGAATGAGTAGGAAAATCATCAAGATAAGGTTGAACAATGTGTTTGATGTCATGGAAGGCATAATTCATCGTCCTCTGAAATGTAGCCTCGACATTCCTCAAACCAAAAGGTAAATTTCGATAAGCGAATGTGCCCCACGGACAAATAAAAGTTGTTTTAGATTGGTCCTCTGGGTGGATATTGATTTGATTGTAGCCAAAAAATCCATCCATAAATGAGAAGATTTCACATCCGACACATTCCTCAATAATCTGGTCGATAAAGGGTGTAGGATAATTGTCTTTTGGACATGATTGATTTACATCCCTATAATCAACACACACTCGAATTGTCCCTTGTTTTTTCATAGCTGGAACAATTTTAGATACCCAATCGGTAAGAGGTACAGAGAAAATGAAGCCAGCACGCAAAAGTTTTTCAACCTCTACTTTAATGGCAACGAATTTCCTTGGATGAATAGGTCGAAGCCACTGTTGTACTGGTTTGACATCAAGGTACATTTTTATTTCATGCTCAACAATACTTGAGGGAAGGATCTTTAAAGAGACCTACTCCAACACTCTGAAGTGACAGCAGGGGTCTGTGTACCAATGGAGTACTTCTTGTAGCTCGTGAACTATTGGCAAAGAAGGCTAGCTGATCAATGATTTTGATTCCACCCTTAAAAAGGAATGCAATAGTATGAAGGCACGTGGAAACCATAGAATCCATAGCATTACCCAAGACCTTCCCAGTAAAATTTTGTAATCCCGGGGTCCATCAACTACCTCAACTTCAATAATAATTGTTGTTTCTTTTTTTCCCCTTTTTCTTGCTCCCTGGTTGCTTTGGATTTTTTCCTTTTTCAGATGACACAACATTAATCTCCGCGACAAGAGTATTTTTTGATGCATTGGTAGTTTGATTAGAAACATCAAGAGTTTGACCAGATGGTATTCCTGCTGTTTTTGTGCTTGAAGAACCGATCACACCATCATTGGCATGAGAGTCCTTACTCGATTTTGGAGGAGGAGGAATAGTGAAAGCTAGTCGAGGTGCATTGGGAATTTTATCATAAAGCATGCCGGATTGTGTGTAAATAAAATCCAAGTATTCGGCACAAGCAATAATATTCTATGAAAACTCCACCTTTCGCCACATCCTCGGTGATTGATGGCAACAAGGATTTTATGAACCACTCAGCTAGAACTTATGATTGTGGTACAGTAGTAACAATAGGTGTAGTGGGAATAGCTGCCACAGTTTGCATTGGTTGTGTTCGATATGCAAGCCTTGGTTGAACTGGCATTTTTGGTTGCCCTTGGAAAACTCTAATTCCAAATTGACCTGAATACTGTGGGATATTACCATATGGTAGTCCCACGGAATGAGGAGGATACGATGAATAAGCATATTGCTCTCCATATGGTGGCAATCCAGTATTTAATGGATACATAGGCCTTTGTTGATCCGACTGCCAAGCTTGATACTGATGTGCCGGATCAAACTATTGAGTTCCCATTAGATAATAACCAGGTAGAATTCTAGTTGAGGACATGGGTGATGACCATGGTGTAGAAGCCACCCTTGAGTGGGTTCGAGACAATGATTGGTAACCAACTGGGATGGACGATTCACCATATAGGTGCGACTCAGGTGTGGTAGAAAACATCAAAGAGGTTACAATGGAAGATTATGCTGCAACTGCATCAGATGATACAGTCTGAGGTGTTGACGGTTGTTCAACCATAGTTAACTAACCCAAAAGTTGTCCTAAAGAATCGACGGGTACTTGAAAAGAAGCAGGATCAAATGAAGCGAAAAAATCAGGAATATTAGGGTAAAGATAAAGCCCAGTTCCAAAATGAAATGGGGTTCCAGGTGTGGAATCTTCTTCCAATTCCTTCTCTATAACAATTAAACCTGGTAGAAGAACTTCACCTTTAGGTCCGTAAAAGATTTTTGGTGTTGATGAAGTTGAAATTTCAATAGTTACTGATGTCTGAGGGGTAACCGGTTGATCATCTTCCGGTAAAGTAACAACTTCCGAATGTTCAAATTCGAAATCCATATGTTTGGGTAAATGAACAACAATTCTAGAAAGAGGTTCATGAACAACTTCAGGTTCAGATGTAACTTCTGTTTGAACTGGGATAGATTCTAGATCAACTTTTGGTTGAACTGATTCAAGTTCGGAAGTATTTTCTTATTGAACAACTTCAGTTACTATTTCACTAGGATCAGTGCTAATGTCCTCAGGTAATTGTGAAACTTCTTCTTCAGGAATAAATATACTGGAAATAGTTGGAGTAACTAGAGTCTCTGTACTTACCGAAATAGATGACTTAGGTAACTCACATCAAGAACTAGGAGTTCTTGATGTACTTGACTCATTTAAGTGAGATTGCTTTGCCTGAATTAGTGTCGCTTCGGGAGGCAAAGGCGGTTTGCTCGCTGTTCTTCATGAATGACAGGGTATGGGTTGATGTTCCTCCATGATTGCTGATTAATTTTATTATCAAGAAACAAATAAATAAAAAGGAGTATATTAGGCAAAAGGTTTACCAAGCAACTGTGAACTGCAGAATACCTCCTAGCGAACTAAGAAGTACAGGCAAGAAATCTCCCCGAATGTTGTGTTCGGTGTATCACAATTTACAAGGAGACCAAATCAGTTACTTAAGGATGGATAGAAACCTAGAGTTGTCCTCCCATATATACCCAAAGATACATGGAGGCCTAATCTGTATAAGCGTTGTCTAATGCAAAACTGCATAGTGAGAGCATTGTTGGAAATAATACTGAGAGGGGGGGTGAATCAGTATTATCAGATCAGTAAAATCTTTTCAATTTCATGCTCAGAAACATATACGTTACTTCAATTATGTGAACCCGCATGTACACGCTACTGTGTCTAAAGCAACTAGCGTATATCCAGAGATCTTATGATTTAGTTAGCTTATCTTCAGTAAATGCATCAGAACATTATTAACCACATTAACAGTAAACAGGTGCAGTATAACAGAACAGATCATCACATAAAAGCCACAGACATGAACACCATGATATAAGGTGGAAACCCAATGTGGGTGAAAACCACCTGCTACAATTCGTCTCTTTCTTCTTTAATAAGAAACTTCTTTTACAATGTACTGGTGCAGTCCTTTACCACCACGCAGGCTACAACCTGCAGAGGGCTACAACCCTCTTAGCTTTTGTACTAGCCGATCCATTTACTAGTACGTAGGTGCCTACCTACTGAATGCTCCAACCTTTACTCGTTTTCTAGCTGCTACTGGAAGGGAGCTACAACCCCCTGGCTCTTGTACTAGCTGATATGTTTACTAGTACGTAGGTGCCGGCCTACAATCTTTCCAGGACCACGTTTCATCAATTTTCAGACTGGATCCAAGAGTACAAAATAAACATTACTGCAATACAATCATCAACTTAAACTTGCATCATAATTCATTAAACAACCTAATACTGAATCACTAAAACCCTGTCATCAAGTACACAGAACCAAAACCAGAGCCCAGAACTCTGCAACAACCACCAGAATCAGCAGCAACCTGAAATATCAAATCTTATTATGCATACGCTACTTCACTGTACCAAAACCGCGTGTATATGCGCTTTCACCAAAGGCAACCCGCGTGCAGATCTAGAGATAGATTCTTATGCCTTCGCTGTCAGATCCGACCCTTGCCAAACGTCCTGAACAGATAACCAGCAATACTAGATCCTCTCACTTCGTCAGACACCCAATGCCTCACACTTTGCCTAATGATCTTCTCCTTATATAGCCTTAGGCCCTTCACAATACCACGGGCCAAAACCATAGCAACACAATACCATCAACCTCGAAACTAGGGATCAACACGTCCGTCGAGACACCATGGTCCAAAACCATAGGCACAACTTCCAAGGACTAACTGCCACGGACCAAAGGTACTTTTCACATGTACGCGCTTTTACTGAAGCCAACCTGCGTGTACACGCTGATTCTCCTTGATGAACCTGCGTATATCTCTTTCTTGTCCTGCTGTACTGAGATCTGTCCTCTGATTAAGTTGCCATCACCTGTACCAACCTCTGAGCACCTGTACCAACCTCTGAGTGAGTTTCCATCAAGGACAACACTTGAAACATAATGCCAACAATCTCCCCCTTTGGACTTGATGGCAACCACCACACCGAGTCACTCTCCCCCTTTGACATCAAGGGCAAAGGGTGGACCAAGATATTCTCTTCTTTGGTATACCTTCTGCTGTCCATACTCCCCCTGAGTACCTGCTGAAATCTCCAAATGTGCTCCCCCTTTGTGTATGCCAAAGTGTAACAATCTATCCATCCTGCTCTTGCTGAATTGTACTGTTCATGCTCCCCTTGACTGTAGGCAAGATCTGCAAAAGATGTTCTTCAAGAAGAACCAAGACTTATGCATCATAAAGGACCTTCCTATCACCAAAAGACTCAATACATACATCCATACTCCCAACCAAGTGGGGATACATCAGAAAATAACAACCAATTACATTACATCATTCATCCCAGGCATAGTGGGGAAACCAACATAGGCCGTTACATGACCTTGACATCACAAAAGAGATACATGACATAGTGATGAAATATCTAGACCAAGACTTATGAAAGCCACTAGCATCATGATCTGTACCATAAGCATCAGTCTGCAATACTATTCCTTTGATCAAACAACAAGATGTATCATTTAGTTTCATCAGCAACTTCTAACCATAATGCCAACAATGAATTGAAGTATATGCTCCCCCTAAGTGTGAGCCAACCATTTCCTGAGTCTGTTATGCTCCCCCTGAGCCTGAGCCAACCATGACTGAACCTGGGTCTGTTCTGCTGCCCTTTCTTCATATACGCAACTTTGCAGCCTGTAACTCGCGTATATACGCGGCTTTCCTTCATGAAACTTGCGTATGAGAATTAGAACACTGAAGTTTTACACCTTCAGCTCCCCCTGAGTCTGTTATGTCTGTGCTGTGCTGAGTACCCTGTGCTGTGCCATATTTTTCTGACTGAACTTCCTTCTTCTTCCATATCTTCAAGCATGTTGATGATTTCTTCTTATCATGAGCTTTGTTCCTGCAATCTCTTGCTTTATGTCCAAACTTGTTACATGCATAGCATCTTACATGTTTCATATTCCTCCTGTAGCAATCAGTAGCTTTGTGGCCAAACATATTGCAAGAAAAGCAATATCCATTAAAGTACCTTGAATGTGATGATCTTTCTGCATGATGGTCTTGAAACCTTCTTCTTCTACATATGGCTGCAACATGTCCAAGATTATGACATTCATAACATTCACCATTATTCATGGGAGGAGTAAAAGATTTCTTTGAGGAGTCTCTTTCCTTGATTGTTGGTGGGGTTGTCCTTTCATCTCCTTGTAGAGCCTTTCAGATTTTGCATTAGAGATTCTTGTCTTACTTTGTGAACCAGATTCACCTTCAATAGACTCATGAAAACCAAGTCCAGTTTTGATAGCAGGGGATCTTTGACTACTAAGAATATCATCCAAGACTTTAGAGCTATCTTGAAATCGTAAAAGCTTATCCTTTTCTTCTAATTTTCTTTTCAAGATATTTACCTCAACTGGATGTTGTTCTTCCTTTTCCTGACATTGCTTCTTCAAGGTCTCTTCAGCTTTCCTTCCTTCATCCAACTGATGCCTTAGTTTGAGGATCTCGTTTTCTTGCTCTTTATTCAGTGCTAGCAGCATTTGTCGAATTCTGGAGGCACATTCCAACTGATCTTCTAATCTGATGATTTCTTCTTTGAGGGCATTCTCCCTTTTGCTAGGTAGATCTTGTTGATCTATGATTTGATCTGATGCTTCATTTGCTTGTCCATCTTCAATCTGAGGTGCTTCAGGATCTGAACACTTGCTTCCACTCAATGACAGGTTGTCATTGTTCCTTTGAGCTGTCTTCTTCTTCTGACGTGCTTTCTTCCCCATTGTTCTACGAATCTCCTTCAAGCGATCAAGCTTCTCTGAAGGACCTGCTCTGATACCAATTGTTGGAAATAATACTGAGAGGGGGGGGTGAATCAGTATTATCAGATCAGTAAAACCTTTTCAATTTCATGCTCAGAAACATATACGCTACTTCAATTATGTGAACCCGCGTGTACACGCTACTGGTCTAAAGCAACTAGCGTATATCCAGAGATCTTATGATTTAGTTAGCTTATCTTTAGTAAATGCATCAGAACATTATTAACCACATTAACAGTAAACAGGTGCAGTATAACAGAACAGATCATCACATAAAAGCCACACACATGAACACCATGATATAAGGTGGAAACCCAATGTGGGTGAAAACCACCTGCTGCAATTCGTCTCTTTCTTCTTTAATAAGAAACTTCTTTTACAATGTACTGGTGCAGTCCTTTACCAGCACGCAGGCTACAACCTGTAGAGGGCTACAACCCTCTTAGCTTTTGTACTAGCCGATCCATTTACTAGTACGTAGGTGCCTACCTACTGAATGCTCCAACCTTTACTCGTTTTCCAGCTGCTACTGGAAGGGAGCTACAACCCCCTGGCTCTTGTACTGGCTGATATGTTTACCAATACGTAGGTGCCGGCCTACGATCTTTCCGGGACCACATTTCATCAATTTTCAGACTGGATCCAAGAGTACAAAATAAACATTACTGCAATACAATCATCAACTTAAACTTGCATCATAATTCATTAAACAACCCAATACTGAATCACTGAAACCCTGTCATCAAGTACACAGAACCAAAACCAGAGCCCAGAACTCTGCAACAACCACCAGAATCAGCAGCAACCTGAAATATCAAATCTTATTATGCATACGCTACTTCACTGTACCAAAACCGCGTGTATACGCGCTTTCACCAAAGGCAACCCGCGTGCAGATCTAGAGATAGATTCTTATGCCTTCGCTGTCAGATCCGACCCTTGCCAAACGTCCCGAACAGATAACCAGCAATACCAGATCCTCCCACTTCGTCAGACACCCAATGCCTCACACTTTGCCTAATGATCTTCTCCTTATATAGCCTTAGGCCCTTCACAATACCACGGGCCAAAACCATAGCAACACAATACCATCAACCTCGAAACTAGGGATCAACACGTCTGTCGAGACACCATGGTCCAAAACCATAGGCACAACTTCCAAGAACTAACTGCCACGGACCAAAGGTACTTTTCACATGTACACGCTTTTACTGAAGCCAACCTACGTGTACACGCTGATTCTCCTTGATGAACCTGCGTATATCTCTTTCTTGTCCTGCTGTACTGAGATCTGTCCTCTGATTAAGTTGCCATCACCTGTACCAACCTCTGAGCACCTGTACCAACCTCTGAGTGAGTTGCCATCAAGGACAACACTTGAAACATAATGCCAACAAGCATTCCCATATATATTATGTACTGTAACACCGCCCTATATACCCGAAGGTACATGGACAAGCTATGATATACTCATGTACATGGAATGAGGTATCACACTCAGGTTGTATTGCACTCAGGATGTATTGCAAACAAGTTAATGAAAGTTTCTTTGTTTTATGACACCAGAACATGTCTCTAGCCTAGAACCACTAAATGTTCTCGTTAATGACAATGCTCCATTAGGTAAATGGATGTTTATTTTAAGTTGATCTTGCTTAGGAATTTTCCTTTCAAGTTGACCACATGATGTATTTTGAAATTCCTAGGAATGCAACTATCATGATAAGCATTATTTCCATTCAATTTAACGGTGAAAATCCTTGCTACTTAGGGATAGAGCAATCAGATTCCTTTTGATCAAAAAGAAAAGGGTACAATCTAAATGGAAACTACCTACACTATTCCTATCAGCGCACACAAACTTTTCAATGCAACGTGCATGTATTTCTTTTCGGTTTCCCTTAATGTGAATGAACAAAAAGGAAAACTAATGCACAATCGATCAATAAACTCATTTCATAAAAATGACGATTTTGCGACAATTTCTTTTCAAGGAAAGGAAGACTTTACAACACTTTCATTTTCGAAGAAATGAGGAATTACGATACTTTCAACGAAAAAACCAATCATATGCACACATCAATAAATTGATCTTTCATGAATAAAGACTTTATGACAATTCAATTTTCAAAGGAAAAGATGATTTTACGACACTTTCTTTCGACAAAGATCAATCGACCAAAAAACTAACTTTCAACTATAGATTGAAAATGAAAAAGTAAATACATAAGAAACATTTATCAATCCTAGTCTAAGTAGGGCCAACTAAGGAGATGAAAAACTATTTTCAGAGACAAGACATCATTGACATTTAGCAAATCATTCAAAGAAGAGAAAATTGACAAAAAACTTTAGCTCCTAGATGGGAAACTGACCTTGAAGGGATCAACTTAGGTTGCAGTGAGAGATAGTGCACTGGTTCTATGCAGGAAGTGCATTGCAACACACTGTGTCCTTCACTAATCTACGCTGGTGATAGTAAGCCATTTTTGAAGGCAACTTGACACAGTTTTCTCTCAATTTTCAATGAAATAAGACTAAAATTCAATCAACGACCACAAGTACAGTATGTAAAAATGTCTTAAGAGGCTAATAAGCTACTAAGATGGATAATTGCTCCCTAGCAGAATCACTAATTTGTTTTGGGAATTTTTAGTGTCTACGGATAAACACTTAAACCCCTAGACTAGTAGCTAAGTCTAGAACAAAAGTGCAAAGCACTCCCTACTTTTTCTATAATCAATATATTAAATAAGACAGTCAAGAAGCCTACCTAAAGCTTTCCCTTTGTCCTTATCTCCCTTGACCAATTCTGTCAGTCCTTTCCGTACTTAATCTGCTTGAAAAATACCTTCACATAGACAGAAGACAAAAACCGATCAAAGCATATGATAATGATCTATTGATTAAACATAAAATGGAATCAAGTGCATAATACACATATGAAAGCATCAATGAACAATACAAACATATGGAAAAAGCTTTGAACACTTTATTAGTAAAAGGAAGAGTTACAACCCAATTTGCTTGATTTAGAGTCACTCCTCCAGTTCAATCCCATCTTCTCCTCATTACAAGCAAGACATTTTGACATTATTACAATACTTGAAACCAAATCAAGTCTCATACTAACAACATCTCCCTATAATTCAATGACTTCTAGCCCCTGATCACTTAGATGAGTGGTCGTTTATTGGTGAATGAAACAAGTTATGCCATAAATGGTGATAATGAATGCCCTCCCAAACTTACGATTTAGTTCCATGGAGGAAGGGATAAAGGGATTGATGTTCCTTAACTCCCTCCCTCATCCAATTTCGAGCCCAAAGGAGCGAATAGCCTCAGGAAACTTCTAGAGGCATCCTATGGATAAGAATATTCCAAACCCCAATGCATATTTCACTCAAATTCGCCCAACGTAGGCCAAAGAGGGCTCAAGTGCACTGCAATGCATGCTAGCAGTGTATCGGGCTACACTACAATGCACCCTGATAAAGGCCTTCCTGCGCTGATATTCTTAGAGGCATTTTTTGGATTATTTCAGTCATGGAATCTCTTGGGAAGCACGCATTCTTTATGGTTGACTTCATTCAGGCATGTAAAAACTGAATTAGGGTCTGTTGGGCCCTAATAGTACTGATATGTAAGTCGAGGTTGATGTTCCCAAATGGATTTGTAACAATTGTGGAGGATGTGATGGTCTCCATTGACTCCTGGGAGTACCCTGTAGATTTTCTAGTTCTCCAGGCTAAGGCTAAGCTTACTGGTTACCCTCTCATCCTTGGAGGCCATGGTTGGCCATAGTTGACGCTTACCTTATCTATAGAGCTAGGAATATGACCATCAAGAATGGGCATATGTCCAAACAATTAGTCATATAACTTCCTGCTCAACCTTCCCGAGAGCATGATTTACCTTTATGGTTGGAGGAGGAGGAAGAAGATGAGGTTTATTCTACCCAAATTTATGCTGTGGAAGCAACCATAGGAAGAGGACAACAAGATGAGGATGACTTAATTTAACACCTGCTCCAAAGTCCAACTCCTAGTTCACTATCATTAGAAGATGATGTAAGCAAAACCTACAACAATCATCCAATTGACATATGCTTGGCCAATTCCAACCCGCTCCATGTCAAAACCATAGAATTTGGCCCAGAGAAAACTTATTAATCCATCTCTCTCTGCTTTAGAAGAGGAAAAGCTATGCAACATTTTGAGGGAAAACCTAGAAGCCTTCACTTGGAGTTATAAGGAAATAAAGGGAGTACACCCCATAGTGTGTACTCACTGCATATAAATCTAAGAAGGTTGCAAGCCAGTCAGGCAACCACGAAGGAGGATGAATCCATCTCTTAAAGACATAGTCATAGAAGAAGTACAAAAACTGCTAGATGCAGGATTCATTTACCCTATCTCAGACAATGAGTGGGTCTCTCCTTTAGTGTTAGTTCCCAAGAAAAATGGTAAGTGGAGCATTTGTGTTTATTATAGGGAGTTGAACAAAGACACAAAGAAGGATCATTTTCCTCTACCCTTCATTGACCAAGTGCTACATGGTCTGGCAGGGAAGAACTTATTTTCCTTCCTAGATGGATTCAGTGGGTACAACCAAATCCAAATCTAACCAGAAGACTAGGATAAGATGACATTCACCTATCGTTGGGGTATTTTTGCCTATAGGGTCCTTCCTTTTTGCCTATGTAATGCTCCTGCCACTTTCAGGAGAGCACTCTTGAGTATTTTTGCTGAATTAGTACATGATGCTATGGAAATCTATAGGCATGACTTTATGCCTTATGACTGTGATTTTCAGGAAGCCCTAACTAACCTAGGCGAAGTATTGCACAAATGAATTGAAATGAACTTGTCTCTTAGTCCAGAAAAATGTGAATTCTTAATGACTGAAGGGACTGTACTAGGTCATTTAATATCTCAACAAGGACTACAGGTGGACCCAAACAAAATAGCAATCATCCAAAGGATCCCACCTCCACAAAAGTAGAGAGATGTTAGGAGTTTATTAGGCTTAGCTAGATACTACTGAGTGTTCATAAAAGACTTTAGCAAGTTGGCCTCTCCTTTGTTTGGGTTGCTGGCCAAAGATTCTGAGTTTATATGGTCAAAGAGATGTCAAGAGGCCTTAGACATTCTAAAGGGTAAGTTAACCACTGCACCAATCCTTAGAGGCCCAAACTAGGCCCTCCTTTTTCATATTCATGCTGATGCCTCACACAAAGCCATAGGAGCAGCCTTAGGTTAGGAAGAGGATAAATTGTCCTATGCCATCTATTTTATTAGTAAGAACATGTCAAAGGCTTAGCTAAACTAGACTGTGACTGAAAAGGAACTCCTAGCTGTTGTGCATTCATTAAACAAATTTAGCCATTACATTACATCTTATCAAACATTTGTGCATACTGATCATGCTGCAATCAAGTATTTAATGAACAAACTAGATGTGAATGCTAGAATTATAAGATGGTTTCTTTTATTATAACAGTTTGATCTAACTATTGTTGATAAGCCTAGTAAGGAAAATGTTGTTGTAGACTTTCTATCTAGGATGAATCTGCCTATAGGTGAAGAAGGAATGGTGGATGACCAGTTACCAAATGAACATTTGTTTTCTATTTCAGTTCTCTCCCCATGGTTTTTTGATATAGCAAACTATTTGGTATCAACACAATTCCCACCAAACTTGCCCTCCAAAGAAAAGAGCAAGATAGTCAGGAAAAGTGCCCCCTTCACCTGGATTGGGGGAAATCTATTCAAACTTGGCCCAGATCAATTCTTGAGAAGGTGTATAAGGTAAGAGGATGTTATTGACATCCTTCTAACCTGTCATGATGGGCCTTGTGGAGGTCACCTTGTAGCAAAGAGGACTGCATTGAAAGTGTTGTAAGAAGGCTGTCATTGCCCTACTCTTCATCAAGATGTGAAAAAGTACATTAGTCAGTGTGATCAGTGCTAAAGGATGGGAAAGCCTACTCCAAGAGATGAAATGTCCCGACAACCTCAAGTGACTTTCAAGCCATTTGACAAGTGGGGCATGGACTTCATTGGGCCTATCAACCCTCCTTCAAAGAAAAAATAGTACATCATTGTGTGCACTGATTATTTGACTAAGTGGGATGAAACCAAGGCAATTAAGGTAGCAACAAAAGAGAAGGTGGCTGAGTTCCTAAGGGAGAATATATTCTACAAATTTGGGTACCCTAGAGAACTAGTCACAGACCAAGGCAACCAATTTACCTCCAAAATGATTGAAGAATTGCTCAGCCATCACAAAATCAAGCATAAGACCTCCACTCCTTATCATCCATAAGATAATGGGCAAGTGGAGGTGACCAACAGGGCACTGGAGAACATCTTAACCAAGGTAGTGAGAAACAATGGGAGGGATTGGGCAGGGAGACTAGTTGAGGCCACCTGGGCCTATAATACAACATGGAAGACCACCATTGGATAAACACCCTATGAGCTTGTCTATGGGAAGAAGGCTTTGTTGTCCATTGAGTTTGAATATAACACATTGAGGATGGCGGCCCAATTATATTTGGATCTCAGTCATGCATATAAAGAAAGATTATTCCATTTGAATGGCTTTCATGAATTCCAAATGTAGGCCCTCCTACATACATAGATAGTTCAGCTTCAGAGGAAGATTTGGCATGACAAACATATTAAGGAGAAGCAAATTCAAGAGGGAGCCTGGGCATTGTTATATGATTCTAGGTATCAAGACTTCAAGGGAAAGCTAAGGACAAGATGGCTTGGACCTTATGTGGTGGAAATATGCCATGACAATGGTTTAGTGCAAATCAGAACTATATATGAAGAGGCCATTCCATTGCTAGTTAATGGACACTGATTGAAAATGTACAAGAGGCCTTTATCAAAACAAGAGTTCATTGAAAATATCAATAAGACAGTGATGATGGTGGAGCAAGTTCTAGATCCTCCCTCATCAAGGCACTAAAAAAGAGAAAAAAAATAACGATTCAGGTGAAAACCTCCGTGACGTGCCTAAGTCCTATCTCCTTTGAGGCACCTAGGGTAGATATCTAGGGTGAAAACCTCTCTGAGGCATCCTAGGTGTTTTTAAAAAAATATATAATAATAAAAGAAAGAAAAAGACATAATTATTATTTACAAGTGGGTGAGAAAGATAATCAAGGAGCAAAGAGAAGATCCAAAGGGAACCCATCCTCACATATATTCATCTCCTCCACTCCTTACCATCCATCCCTCCATAAATTCCATTATTTATTACTTCATTGCTTCAATTTAAGGTGAAGATTGTGTTTTCTATAGGATCCCTTGTATTCCTATAGGATCCCCTGAATGGTAGATTGGTTAGGTCCCCAAAATTCATTCCAGACATGATCTAACCCCTCACATCATCCATTACCATCATCCCTATGTCCACACACACTCCTAATCCCTTTGTCCATTCATTGCAGCATCCTCACATCCCCAACCAGCAACAGGACATCCTGTAGGAAATCCTTTGGTAGCCTATCCCACAGAATATCAATCATCAGCTACAGGCCTTCACTAGGATGATCCAAGAGCTCCACAACATTAACAACAACATCAGATCTTCAGTCATGAACACCTGCAAAAGCCAATAAACCATCAGCAGATAGTAGAGGAGGAAGAAGAATGGCCATCAGCAATAGCTCTGATCTTCGACAACTATAGTGTGGTGGGATCGGGACCACAGGTAAGTATCCCACTCACTCACTCATATGCATCATTTGATCAAAAATTGTAAAGGGTACAAGGTAGTTGGTTTATAAGTGAAAAGGTGGAAAAGATGAAATTCTTTAATAAGTCAAAAGAGAATGCAATAGTCCGAAAATAGTGATGTAAGGTGGGGCCCCAACCTGTATTAAAGTTCGAGCAGTAGCACAAGATTTAAGTAAATGTGGTTTCGAGAGGCAGATAAAGTGCTATGCGGGGGAGCAACAAGTACAAGATATAACTCAGGTTCAACCCCCACAGTTGACCATGATGTCATAGTGTTTGACCGAGATCTATCGCCTGAGATTGCTACGGGGGTTCAAGCCTGATGACCATCTTGTACACTCCCTAACACCGCAGTAGGCCACCACCATCGCTCCACTCCATCTCATCTCCTCCACGTCATCTGCCACCCTCATTCATTACCATCCAACTCATTCACCATACCCTGTCACCTCATTTGTCGTTCAATAGATGTAGTGTTGTTATGGAAACTATTTTAGAATGCTTGAAGAATTAAGACTTGGGGTATAAACTCCAATTCACCAAAGACTTAGCATAGCCTATTTCTTGATGCAATCACTCATAGACTCTAGCAGAAAAGTAAAAGAAGGGAATTCCCAACAGTTGGCTCACCATGGGTTGATTAGGATCCTCATTAAGGATGCCCTCCAAACCCTCAGGATCCCTATAACATGGTCAGTCTTCGTAAACTTACTAGTACAGGATGACATCAAAACCCTTAGCCATGATGTTAGTAACTCTGTAAGTGAGGAGGAGGCAAAACAAGAAAAATATGATACAAAGCTAGATGGGGGTGAGATGGATGAATAAGAAACAAATACAGAGGAACATGATGAAAGAGAACACAAGGAGGATGATGCTGAAATAGAGGAGGAAATGAAGGAAGAAACTGATGGAGATGAGAAAGAACAACAAAAGGAAGAAGAGAAGAAAAACAAAGAGGTAAAATGCATGGTTGAGAGGACAGCTACAGGTAAAGGAAAGCCAACTACAATATATGGCCAGCCTCTCCTTATAGGCCATCCAATGTAGGATTCCAGCTAAATCCTATGTTCTTTACCTCAGAGAACAATGGCTACAATTTCAGATTAAAACACTAGCACAAATGGGCACCATGCCATTGCAGGACTGCAGGAAGTTTATTGATGTTTTTGATCAAAGTGCACTAGAAGATAGGGTCAAAATGGCTGAGTTTTACTTGCACAACATGGCCTCATAGAAATGAATATTTGGGATCCTAATGTAGAGCTAGGAGATCTACAATTAATGGCTTTGGCATCATTGATGAACCATGAGAAGTCAAGGGCTGTAGAGATGAAAATAATATTAGCTACAGAGAAAAATGAAACTCTTTGCATCAGAGCTGAACAATCAAATCCCATGGCCCTAATCAGCACCCATAATCTAATTGCCAATGATCCTCAGTTGGCACCTATATATCATACTTTCCAATGGCAAGAAATTTCACATTTTCAGGATATGTTTAGGCTGCTAAGAGATGAAAATATACAGGCCTGCTAAGGGAGATGTAAAACACTGCCACACAGCTTGAAGGTTAGAGAATATCACTCCCCTCAAAGCTTGAGAGAGGCACTCAACAGGACACCTATGTATAAGAAATCAATGCAAAGGTTGAAGGTAAATTGGATAGGCCTAAAACTCAGTCCACCACTACTCCTAGGGATGCTGGAAGGGAGAAAAGAATAAGAGGAAAATAGGTAGTGGGAATAGGTAGAAAGGAAAGCAGGATTCTATAAACAAGAAGAAGAGACCAAAGGAGAAGCATGGGATGTCAGAGAGGCTAACAGATCCATGAAGGACATGGACATTGACTAAGTTGCTTAGAGGACGAGCAACACTTTCGGTAGGGGGTGATGATGAGCCTCATCATTGGGTAATTATATGGGCCTTAATTGGCCTTAATTCACCTCCTAGCTTAGTCAAAACAACTATTCTCACAACTGATTGCATACTTTTGATTATATTTTGTTTATGAGATGAGTTAGAGTTGCATATTTTGCTTTGTTGTCTAATGTGCATGTAATGCAGGAATAAAGGATGAAAGCAAGGAAAAATGTAGGAATAAAGGATAAAAGCAAGGAACTGTGGCAAAGACCTTGGTAAAAACTTGAATGGGACAAGGGAGAGGAATTATAGTAGGTAAATTCTCCTCATTTACTACCCCTCCATTCGAAAATTCCTCCATCAGCTTGGAGTGCAAATAGCCAAATAATGGGGACTAAAAGACAGCCGAGCAAGTGAAAGTGACAGAAATCAATTTATCTTGAGTGGGGAGCCAAGCCTCCCTAATGGGAAGGAAGTCGTTCATGACTTCAGATGTATAAGTAGAGAGGCTTAGGACCTCAGTAGGATTCAAATTCTTAATGTGAAACTCTACTTTACTTCCGAGCTGCAAGACTTGTGATAGTTTTTTATGTAATCCATGGTTTTTATAATAAAGATTAGTTTTGTTTTGAGCCAACACTGAGTTAACTGAGAGGGCTGAAGCTCTTGGGTTAGGGCCCAACTCAAGCAGCCAAAGATCCTCTTTTTTGTATATGTATGCTAGCATAGATTTTTGGTTATGTTCATTTGCTTAAGTAGCTTCCTGGTTTTTTGTTCATTTTCTTAAGTAGCTGCATTTTCATTACAGCAATATAGCGTAGATTTATGGTTTTTTTGTTCATTTGCTTAAGTAGCTGCATTTTACCATAGATTCATGGTTTAATTATTCATTTTCTTAAGTAGAGTCATTCCCATTATAGTAGTGTAGAGTACATCAGTTGTGCTTTAGTTTACTTCCATTTGTGCCCTCTTTCAACTCAGAGGTTAGCTAGGAGAAAAAGATCACCATAAGGTTGTCCACAGGTGTCTCGGCCTCACCTCCTCCCTCTGGGACCATGACTTGAGAAAGAGACCCATTAGCAACACCAAAAGCATAGGTTTCTAGTTCTCACATGAGCTTTGGAGTTTGTTATTTGATGCAGTTACTTGTTTCATTTCATTATCATCGTTTTCCCTCACTGGTTTTTCTGTTGTTTTCATTTGAACCCTCCTTTTACACATTATTCATGCATATTTTCCTCACCATCCATTCCATTAGTTTACCCAACAACCATCGTAGGTGAAGTCTTCCACCTACTTTATGCGCTCTAATCTTCACCATCGATCTGTCTCTTCATCCAATAACTATCGCATCACCTCAATACTTTATGCCCCAAAATCTCCACCATCAATCTATCTAGCCTGATCCGACTGCTATCGCGCAATCTCATGGGGATTCTTGCATGACTGTTATCTGCCGAGAGCACATGAGAAAAGTGGTTTTTCCATGCAACGTGTCACCCAGTTAGGCTAATCGCGTGAAATTTCAAAATACAGCTTACAGCTTTGAGGGCAAGCAAGAAACTACTTACCGCCTTCGAAAACCCGCTCCATCATTTCTGCACATTTCTTTCGCGATAAGATCTTCGTCATTCATTTGCTTCATTACCCTATTTTTCCATCCATTCACTTAATTCCTCGCGATAAGATCTCTGTCATTCATCTGCTTCATTACCCTATTCGTTCACCTATTCACTAAATCGCATGCGATAATATCTTCACCGTTCATCGTGTTCATTAACCCTGTTCATCCATCTATTCACTTAAGCCCCCATGATAAGATATCTAACATCCATCTTCTGTTCATTGATCAATCCAAAAATCCCTATGCACTACTGCGTCCTTACGTCCTCCTTTCATCAATTTCGATCTCCAACTGCTCTTCTACTTGAAAACAGATTTAGTTTAGTTCCTTTGTTTACACCTCAGTATAGTTTAATGCTCTTTACCTTTGCAACTTAGATAGTAGCATTAGGTTAGTGTTGATTTAGAAATTTTGTTTAGCATAGCTATTTAAATGGTTAGTTAGGTTATGGTGTGGTTTAGCATTACATGCTATTTTCTTCATTACTGCAGTAGGGTAGCTCTCTCTCAGAATAGATTTTCTCTTCTTCCATCAAAGAATTAAGCTTCTTCTGAACCTATAGAAGTCTGGCTTGGAACCCCTAAGGTCTCTTGCCAGATGAGTAGTGACAATAGGTAGGACCTTCAATTTTACTTGTTCATATAGCACTGTCACCTCCAAGTTTGTACGAACCGCAGGTTGATAAGTAAAGCTGGTAGCCCTAGGAGTTGCAACATTCTTGTTGCAATACCTAGGCTTATCAATACCTAATTAAGGATTATGGGGTATCCATACCCAACCTACAAGGTGAAATTATGGAGATGGGGTTATCATAATTTATCTTCCTTTAGTCTCCTTAAAAGTCCTCTCTTATAATACCATCATCTTCTGCTCATTGAGTGATTACTAATGATATAAACTGCATCTATGTTTGAGTTATAAACAAAAAATTATACCCATTTGGAGATACCTCTCCAAATGCCACATAAAATTCATAGAATTCCCATCTGGGATCCTTCTTGTATCTGTCACCATCATATAACACCATGTCTCATCATGACATTCACCATTTGACATATTACATTAGGATTCCCTACCGAGTTCAAAAGTTTTAGGATGAAACATCGATAAAATTATTTAAACTTATTGACACCTGATACTTAGAAGGTTGATATCAAATACATAATAGTCAATTTATAGGAAACTAGTCTTCGAAAACTAACAACCATTTTGGGTTCTATTTGGGACCTATAATATAGGAATCCTAGTCAACTTTGTCTTACTATCAATTTGGGGGTGCTTTTGTAAAAATTAGCCTATGGTTTCATGAGTCTCATAGTCTGAGGGCTCCTTATGCAAAAGAGTCATTTTGGTCAAAGGGCCCTTGTAAATATTTGTGTCAAAAAGGAGCCTATTAGCCTTAATTGAAATTTGTAAGGCCATTAAGGTTCCATGAGGGGTCATCATTTTAAATTAGTAATCATGATGGGTAAAAGTTATTATGGAAGTGTAGAGGGGTCATGTCATGAGAGTTTGTCATCATAGGTCAGTTTTTTGAAGTCATTTCCATCATACGATTAGTTTGAAGAGTCCATTGTTGGTTAAATGTGTCATGTTCTTTTCATTATTGCAAAAAGTGCCCCTCTCATCACATCCTTCACACCATTCCAAAAGGAGGCTTTGGGTGGTATGAAAGTTTCAATTTTTTTGTGAAGTCTCTGATTCTTACCCCATTTGAAGTTGATGCTAGCTTTGAAGAAAATTTAAAGGCTGAAGAAGTGAGTTGCAGACTTAGACAAACATTTGTTATGAATCTGCCGCACAAGTGACCTGTTGCTACGGAATTGTTTCATAAGTGGTGAAATGGTTTTGGGATTTTGAGTAAGATTTTTTCTTTTTTCTGTTGGATTTTAAATGTTGCATGAAGACTTCTCAACACCCTCCAACCAGTCTCAGATTCTATAGAAGACCCGAAGTATACCAACCTTAGATATACATTTACATTTGCTACCCATTTGATGCGCAAGTTGGAAACGTACATCATTTTGCTGAATTGTTGGATATTTATAGTTCTACAAGTTTGATAAGGTGTTATGAGGTGTTTGTATGTGGAAAGAGTGCTCTTTAGCCATTTTGAAGTAGAAAGTCCATCATAAGCTCAAAATACTAGACTTGCTGCGAATCTGTTGTGTAAGTGGGAATCAGATATCTAGGAGGTCTGCAACCATTGGAGAGCCTACTTCAAGAGTTATAAACCATCACACAAACATTTCCAGCCTAGCCGTTTGATCTATTTTTCTAGAGGAGTTTTCAAACCATACAGATCATGGATGGATACTTCGACTTGCTACGAATGTGTTATGAAACTCACTATTTTTTGCATCATTTTCAAAAGATGTTTTCGACCAAAGGGAACTAAATTTTTGAAAACAAATTTTTATTTTTATTTTCAAGAACAGACCAAATAACACTCCTTATGTTTCTTCCCAAGTTTCATATATTGGAATATTAAAAATCGTCTTTACAACCTATTTGTAAGGTTTTGGGATTTCCTGTTTTAGCTGTGATGTTTGGGTGCAGATTGTGAGGAGTTGGAAAATAATGATTGGAAACCGAGAGAGGTTTCTCTCAGGGACACTCTCATATACAAAAATGTCCCTAGTTTTTGTAAATATATCAAGATTCAGGATATATGAGCTAATCATTGAACCCTATTTTTCTAGAAATTTGGTCCCTGCTATGACAACAGAGTTGCTGTGCATTTGCTGCACAACTTGGAAATCAACAATTTTCCCTTGCAAACTCGAAATTTTGAATTCTAGAAGTATTTTTGGTTATATGAATAGGTTTCTAATAGCCTTAGGTTATGCAGTTCAAGATTTTTAAGTAAATATTCTATTTGGTTTACGTTTAAGTATGGATTGTTGGCTAGTAAATCTCTCTCTATTTTTCGACAAGTTGAGTAAGAATTCAATGTAACTAGCTTAGTTCTAACTTCTATGAAGGTATTTTGACCACCTAGAGTGGTAATTCGAACTCCATATTGTATATAATGATGTAAAAACATTGTGAAAGGTTCTAATTGGTTAGTTGGAAGAATATAGACTGCACAATTATGCATTTTTGTATCAATTCGTCAAGTGAATAAAAGAAGGCAGATGTTGATTTCACAGAGATACTTGTGTCAATGCTTATTGGTATGTGTGCTCCCTTGTGTTTTTTTTGTAATATATATTTCAATGGGGTAAACATTATCCATGCTCAACTTGAAAAGAATATCTCATAGTTCACTTAGTTCTCTATTTTAGATCAGTTGATCATATGTGTTTTCTTTTCTTTTATGGCAATATGAATTCATCATTATTTTAATGCTCTATTTGTCATCATTTTTGATGTTGCACTTATCCAATCACTACAATGAGATTTGGTTAAACATCAATAGGCCGACCTATCTTTCCCCTACTCAAAATCCCACCATATCCCTTATGCACTTGTAGCTAAAAACAATGGTCTTATTTGAGGTATATCTACTTTATTCCACCTACCTTCAAGAAAAAACATAAATTTACCATTTGGATATTTATACCCAACCTAAAATCAAGAGTTTTCACCCTCTAGATTGACTAAAAAAGACCACAGTGAGAGAACCCTCTCCAAGGCTTGTAGGGTTGTATCCTAGTCAGTGGTTACCTCTCGATTTCTTTTTTCAGCCTCGAGAAATTTACAGAGTGCTAACGTTTTTGGTGTCCTTGTGAGTGAAGGAAAGGTTCCATCATCTTTGGGAAAGATCATCAATGTTGTAAATATAGTTTTTGATGGTGGACAATAGTCAGACCTATGAAAGGTGAACCATTCACCTGGCGACTCCAATCAGGTTTCAACCTAATCCAAAGACTCCACTGGTAGCATGATTAAGAAATTAGGGTTTTACTAGCAACTCTATTGGGTTGAGATGGATGACATATCTGCAAGGTATGGCCCTATGCATCGTATTCATATTCCTAGCTTTCCAAACTACATGTCTTTTGTAGATTGGAAAACTTATTTACCAAAATTTAGAGATCATAAAGGAGATGACTTCGTTCGTCATTTGGTTAAGTTTCACATGCATGTTAGTAGACTTCAGGTTCGATTTCATGAGGACTACTGGATGAATATGTTCATAGTATCCTTAGAGGGAAATGCACAATGATGGTACGAAATCTTGCCAACTGGTTGCTTTTATTCTCTTATATATTTTCATGTTGTATTTTATGAGAGATATAAAGAAATTAATCTTTCCTTGTTGTTGGTTAGGGACTGTTGCATAAATTTTAAAAAATTTATTGATAATTTGGAAATTTTCTATGAAGATGATCAATTTATGGATGATGAGATTATATAATATTTTCATGACAATCCTTTTCAATATCGGGATGAAATAGAAGATGTATGTTGTCATGATATTAAGGTGGATTTCAAAAAAGAAATAGTTTCTCCAAGGGCTGAAATTGAAGTAGATCAACATCTTGATGTATACAATTATGATCCATCTTTTGAGTTTGAATAAAATTTGCATCAGTCTTGTTAGATGTTAAGTCACCAAGAGAAAGAACATGATAGATAATCAAAATTTTCATCATCCCTTTTATATCCTCCATCTTTATTCGAAGAAGAAGCTTATCAAATTATGAGTTATGAAATTCAAAACACTGAGATCACTTTAGATGAAGATGAAGGTGTTATCCATGAAAGAAGTAAGCTAAAAAATGACAGCTATACTCCATAGTTACAAGAGAATTATGAAGAGAATATTGTTTTAGACTCCTTGTACGGTGAAAAATCTATTCATAATTATACATATCTTGAATTTACATATTCATAATTTTTGAAAAGCCAAGATGACACTCTTGTTGATATACATGTAGGGTCATTTGTGAATATCTTTTTTTTATTCAAGATATGGGTGCCTCAATTGAATATTTTCAAGAACACACTATTCCTTTCCCTGACGTACATGGCAAGACTGATGAAAAAATTTATCCCATTTCTTTCGAAGATAGTCCTTAGTCTCTAAAAGACTACTACCTTACTCTTTCCGATCATCAAGTAAAGGTAACTAATCATGATTTTGAATATTATTTTGTTATTTTGTTGGAATCAATAAGGGAAGGATATATTTTGTTTTCTCCAGGTCTACAAGAAGTAACTTTCCATGTTTTTCAAGATCTCACGACAAGTCTATTATAGTTTGATGAGCAACAGTATTGTAGTAAGAATGTTGCAACTCCTGGGACTGCCAACTTTACTTTATCAACCCGGGGTTCATACAAACTTGGAGGTGAAAGTGCTGTATACACAAGTAGATGCAATGAGTCTGCTCTTTATCACTGCTAAGCTAGTTATAGACCACTACGGTTTCTCAAACTAGCCTTCTATTGATTCAAAAGAAGCTTGATTACCAATGAGAAAAAGAGAAATTTGCACTAAAGTAAATCTTGTCTACTGTAGTAAGGAAAATAATGAAATTGTTAGGATATTTCGACACATAGGAAATAGTTAAGTATAACTTGGTCTAGTATAGAGTTAGGTAAAGTGTGTTTCTTTACTATGTACAGTCACGATATGTAGTGATCCGACGGTTCATTCTCTCCTCGGTATTACCGACACTTGATCCGTGGCTTAACACCCGATTGGTCCATGATCTCTATTTAAAGAGCATGGAGGTTCATTTGTAGGTTAACCGTCCATGAGAGAAGCTTATGTAAATTTTCATTCTTTTATTAATAAATTCCTTGAAGTGGCCGCGTTGGCTCAGGCCGTCGACTGTTTCCCTCTTTGAGGGTTTTAACCACGTAAAAAGTATTGGTGTATTGATCTGTGATCTGTTTGTGAGCAGTGTCCTTTGGTGTTCTGTCTAAGGAACTGACCCTGTAAATTCCTACATGGTATCAGAGCTATTTGAGGGCTGCGTCCGTTGGTGATCCAAATCTGAAGCCAGTAGAACTACATCCGATTGTCGTTTCCTAGATCTACTGTTTCTAACTACTTTCGGGCTGAGAGGACTGCTCTGTTGTGTTGGGAGCATCTGTTCCAGTGAGGAACCCCTTTCGTTTCACGCGAAAAGGTTTCCAGTAGCCCTAGCTGCATCATTTTTAAGATCTGGAGGTATACAGTGTTTATTTGCAGTTTACAGTTATTTTCTCTCTGTTTATTTCGGTTTCGGTTTATTTAGCCATTTTTATTACCGGATCTATAGCTTTCATTTCTGCATATGCTCTTTGCCCCGCGACTCTGTGCGATCTGGGCAAATCAGAAAGAGAAAGGAAGGATTTTTCTCATGTGTATGCTCCTTTCCGCTGCGCCTTAGTGTGATCTCGGAAAATCAGAAACATTGAGGAAAATATTTAGTTTCCGGCTAAAGCTATCTTCGAGCCAAAAGGTTCATTTCTTTTGTATATCCATGTTGGGTTTTGTGTTTTTTGTTTTGTAGGGAAAAAGATCTTTTTCAAAGCAAGCACGCAACCCAAAGCTTCAACACCCCCCCCCCCCCCCCCTCTCTCTCTCTCAAACTTTTTGTATAGCTCACTTGGTCCAAAGCTAATTTATGAGAGTAGAGGTCTTGAGTTCAAGTCTCCTTTTAATGGGGGCGGATTTTTCATTTCCGCACATTCCCACACTTCGTCGGCATCTTCATCAAATTTTCTTCAAAAAGCCATAACTTCTTCATCTGGAAGCCATTTTCAAAACCGTTTTTTTTTAAACAGCCTAATTTTTTGAGATATTTCCATTGGAACACTTAGTTTCAGCATCTATAGCTTCAATTTATGTTAAAATGGAAATTCCATGCCAAGTTATTCTTGACAGCACCAACTACTTCCAATGGTGGTCTTACATTGTGGATTTACTTAGAAGTAAAGGTCTCTACAGAATAGCCTCAGGCCAGGAAACCAAACCGAAAGATGAAGATAAGGCAGCTAAATGGGAAAATAGGCAAGATCAAGCACTTGGGTTGATAGGGATGTCTATTTCTCCAGATCTTAGATTCCATATTGCAGAACTTGATACTCCTGATGAAGCATTGAAACAGATTACTAAAGTTTTTGGAATAAAAAATGAACTTAGAGCCCATCAACTTGAAAATTAGTTGCTTATGTTTGACCCCAATAATTTTTCTTGCATTGAAGATTTTTTGTCCAAGTTCAATACCCTTAGACTTCTCTTGGAAGGTGTTAAGGTTAAGAAAGAAGATAGTAACCTTATCTATTCCATTCTTACTAAGTTGGGACCAGCCTACTCTGTGTTTGTTTCCACCTTCCATTCCACAAGAGAAGCCTTCATTTCTCAAGGACAAGACTACACGTCCCCTTCCTTTGATTCTTTTTGTGATTCTTTAATAAGAGAACAAGAAAAACTCTTACACCTTGGTCTTCTTAATTTTGGAAACTCTTCTAAGAAAGCGTTAGCTGCCCAGCAGCAACCAAATCCAAAGAGTCCTAAGAAGTTGTATCCTAAAATGAATGGTCCTAAACCAAACAAAGGTCCTAAGAAATTTCAGCCTCAAAATGAAAAATCATTTCAACAAAATGATAAGACAAATAAAAACGAAGGGGAGAAGACTGATAGACATTGCAACTTTTATAATCGAGATGGCCACTTACAATCCAAATGCTTTAAGAAGATGGAAGCCTTGGAAGCAGCAATGAAGAAGCATAACATCCATTTGGAGCACTCTTCAACTTCAACTTCATCTTTAGGAATGGAACTGTCTGCATGTGGTTGTCAAGCATCTCGGTCTGGCTATGCACTAATGTATCTTCTTCTTTTCATTCTCATGAGTGGCTCATTGATTCTGGAGCTTCTTATCACATGGCCAAAAACAAAGCCATGTTTTCTTCTTTAAATGATTGTAACAACAAAAATATATATGTTGGTGATGATAGATATCTTAGTGTTGTAGGGACTGGAATTGTTCATCTAGACAATGGTTAGTTTAATGATGTATTATGTGTTCCAACCTTATCCTGCAACCTTCTATCTATATATCAGATAACTCATTCAGGTGAAGGTAAAATCGTTGAATTTTCACCTCATGATGTTGTAATTAAGGACCTAAGAGATCCTAGATAGATTTTAGCTACTGGCATTGCTGATGATTCTACAAGGTTGTATAACTTTCACAACTTTGGGTCATCAAATCTTCCCTCAGTATTTGTTGCTCATAATGATGAAGTGAGCAAACTTTGGCATGAGCGATTTGGTCACTTAAACTATCGCTCTCTTCAGAATCTATGTAAATAAAATATGGTAATAGGTCTTCCAATGGCATCTTGCAGAGATGGTGTTTGTTCTGGATGTGTACTCGAAAAACATCATCGGGACAGTTTTGAAAAACGTGCCTCTTGGCACGCCTCAGCCCCTTTACAGCTCGTGCATAGTGATTTATGCGGTCCACTTCTAGTTGTTTCATTCTCTGGCTACAAGTATTTCTTAACTTTCATTGATGATTTCTCCAGACGCACTTGGGTATACTTCTTAAAACTCAAGAGTGAAGTATTTAACATGTTCTTGGCCTTTAAGGCCTTTGTTGAAAAGCAATCTAGACATCAAATTCTTAAGCTAAGATCTGATAATGGCGGAGAATATGTTAACAACAAATTCATCAACTTTTTCACTCAGAATGGAATTCAAATGCAACATCTTGTTCCATATACTCCACAACAAAATGGTGTAGCTGAAAGGAAGAATCACACCTTAAAGGAAATGGGTAATTGTATGCTTCAATCTAAAGGACTTAGTATTAATTATTGGGCAGAAGCAATTAACTGTGCAAATTACATAGTAAATCGCACTCCTACTAAGGTTTTAAAGAATATCACTCCAGAAGAAGCATGGAGCTCAATTAAACCAGATGTAAAGTCACTTTCGTGTTTTTGGAAGTGAAGCATGGGCCCATATTCCATATGAGAAACATAAAGCTTTAGAACCTAAGAGTGAAAAAAGTATTTTTGTTGGATATTCTGAAGATGTCAAAGGATATAGACTTATTCCACTTAAGTCCAAAAATGTTATCATTAGAAGAGATGTAAAGTTTGTTGAAAATATATCGGTCTACGAGCCTAGTTCGACGGATGTGCCACCTCTCCCTATCTCTTCTACTTTTGAAAATATTTCTTCTTCAGATGATGAAAGTGAGGATGAAAATCCTCCCCCACATTCTCAGGATCCTCCTTCAGCTCCTCAGATTCCAAAATGGGTCCGTGCTACTTGGGATGCAGCAGGTGATCTTGCCGGTGATCCTACAGATCAGCGACGTACACGTTCTCAGTTTGATAGAGCCTCTTCTTTACTGGCTCAAGCTTCAGTGAATTATGATCCTGACACCTTTGCAGAAGCTTCAGGCCATCTAGATTTGGAAGCAACTATGAATGAAGAATATCATTCATTATTGGAAAATGATACATGGGATCTTGTTCCTCTACCAAAGGGACGAAAATTTGTTAGATGCAAATGGGTTTACAGAACCAAGTATGGACCAGATGGGAAATTTGATAAACATAAACCTCGTCTTGTTGCTAAGGGTTTTTCACAAGTTGAAGGCATTGACTACACTGAAACCTTCTCCCCTGTTGCCAAAATGAACTCTATCCGCCTTGTTCTTTCCCTTGCTGCCTATTTCAAATGGGAAGTCCATCAGATGGATGTTAAATCTACCTTCTTGCATGGGGACTTGCATGAAGAAATCTATATGGAACAACCTATTGGCTTTATACAAACAGACTCCAGCCTTGTATGTCGGCTTAAGAAATCCCTTTATGGTCTCAAGCAAGATCCTCGAGCTTGGTACTGCCAAAATGGATAAATTTCTTTTAGAAAATGGCTTTTCTAGGTGTCATTCTGACAATACTGTCTACACCAAGAAAGTGGGCAAGTCTCTTATCATTCTTATTCTTTATGTTGATGATCTTATCTTGACTGGTAGTGATCCCAACCTTATAAACCATGTGAAGTCTAACCTTAAAAGGAAGTTTGAAATGATAGACTTAGGACACTTACATTATTTTCTTAGTCTCCAAGTCTTGCAATCCAAGGAAGGTACTTCCCTTTCCCAGTCCAAGTATGCCTGTGATAATCTAAGCCATTTTCACATGGAAGACTGTAAGCCAGCCCCTTCTCCCTTTTAGTCTGCAGTCAAACTTTCAGCCACTTGTACTTCTCCTGAAGTTGATGCTACCTTATACCGTCAACTTGTAGGAAAACTTTTGTATCTAACCCATACTCGTCCTGACCTTTCCTTTGCTGTTGGCCTTGTTGCTCGATTTATGCAAAACCCACGTGAAAGTCATTGGAAATCAGCTAAAAGAATACTTCGTTATGTTCGAGGTACACTTCAGTTTGGGATACATTACAGTGCCGAAGCATCTCCTCTATTGGTTGGTTTCACTGATTCTGATTGGGCTGGTGACCCTGATGATCGGAAGTCTACTGCAGGTTATGTGTTCACTCTTGGTTCAGGACCTATTACATGGGCTTGCAAGAAACAAGGTGCCATTTCTCTTTCTTCAGCAGAAGCAGAGAATCATGGTGCCGTAGAAGCTAGTAAGGAAGCCTTGTGGCTTTGTCAGATCCTGTCAGAGTTTTGCTTTCAGCAGCAACATCCGACTACACTTTGGTGTGATAATCAAAGTGCCATTCAACTATGCAAAGATCCAGTCCAAAGCTCATTCACGACCATGTTCTTGAAGTGCAATATTGTTCAACAGATGATCAAGTTGCAGACATCTTTACAAAGGCTCTCAAAGAGGCGAAGTTCACTAAACTTTGATTTATGGTTGGAGTTTTGGAAGTTGTCACTAAGAGGGGATAGGCTCTAGTGCCTCCTTCCTTCTCCTATTGTGTCATATTTGTAAATCCTTCAATCCTATCCCAATTTGTTCTTAAGGGGGGATGTTAGGATATTCCGACACATAGGAAATAGTTAAGTATAACTTGGTCTAGTATAGAGTTAGGTAAAGTGTGTTTCTTTACTATGTACATTTTGTAACTTACAATCTGACGGTCACGATATGTAGTGATCCGACAGTTCATTCTCTCCTCGGTATTACCGACACTTGATCTGTGGCTTAACACCCGATTGGTCCATGATCCCTATTTAAAGAGCATGGAGGGTCATTTGTATGTTAATCGTCCATGAGAGAAGCTTATGTAAATTTTCATTCTTTTATTAATAAATTCCCTGAAGTGGCCGCGTTGGCTCAGGCCGTGGAATTTTTCCCTCTTTGAGGGTTTTAACACGTCAAAAGTACTGGTGTATTGGTCTATGATCTGTTTGTGAGCAGTGTCCTTTGGTGTTCTGTCTGAGGAACTTACCCTGTAAATTCCTACAGAAATCAAATTCTTAAACACACCATTCATGTAACTAACTTCTAAGAGGCTTTTCTTTAAAAGAATGTTAAGTTAACATGTGTGCAATCCTACTATCGTAGGCATGCAATTTGAAACCTCAAACATTCTACTATTGTGCATGTAAATGAACAAAATAAATCCTTTCCTTTTTGTCTTTTTTTCATGTCAAAAAGTAAATTCTAACTCCTCTTGGTGATGTGGCAGGTGGGCTAGGGATGATGATGGATGGTAAGATGTCTTGGGAGGTAAGTACAGTCATTCTCTTATCTTCCTAGGTGCGTTTTCCACAATTCAGCCTCAAAACAGGCCACTATAGGTCAACCTGCAAGATGTCCTAATGCTTCCTATAGAATGTCCTAATGCTCCTATAGGATCCCTTGTATTCCTAAAGGATACACTTGAGAGCAAGAGGAGGGATTTTGAAGGTGGTGTAAGGCTTAGCGAAGGTGAATGGTGAGAGAAACGAGGCAAGGGAGTGGCTAGGACTCCTTCAGAGCTCAAAACAGAGTTTGTGAGATGGTTGGATCTACTCAACAAGCTTGGAGAAGTATTCTTATGGAATGATGAATTTGGTGCAGGATTTAGTGGAAAAAATGATGATCATGGATGGATGAAGTCAGGATGGGGTTGTTGGTAATGAAATCTCTTTTTACTGTTGAAACTCATACACTACATCAATCATTGACATTTATCCATAAACCATGTAAACAAGAAGGATTTCAATTAACTAAGTAAAAAAAAAAAATCATTATCTATTTGCCTATCTCATGCATGAGATAACTTGCAGAATAATGTGAAACCTTTAAGAGATCTAATGGAAGGCTGAAGATATCATAAATGACACTTAAATCCTATTCTTGAAAACTATTAAAACGCTGGCCTAAATAACAGAAAAACCTAAATTTCATGAGAAATTAGAATGTTGTCTTTTTGGGGTTGTATATGGTTCTTTCCTGAAACCATGGTCCCTAAAGGGAGGAGTGAGGCCAAATCCACCTACTAACAACTTTTTGAGATTCCTTTATCTTCCTTAGCTACTTCTGAAGCAATGCACAAATGGAAGTAAACTAATCAAATCCACAGCTACTTACAATGAAATAATGCTAACAACAATTCAACCATTAATCTATGAAATCAACTAAGCATATAAATAAAAGAAGAGGAGCATTTGCTGGTAGGGTTGGGCCCTAACCCAAGAGCTTCAGCCCTCTGAGTCAAATCAGTGTTGGATCAAGGAAATGCTCATTATCATTATCGAATCAGAAAATTACATAACAATGTCTTCCACAAGTCTTGAACTCGAAAATTTCTTAGTGATTTTAGATCAAAAATTTGAATCCTGATGAGGCTCTAGGCCTCCTTATTTATACAACTGAAGTCTCCAATGACTTCCTCAAATCTATAGAGGCTCGACTCCCAAACTCAAGATGAACTGGTTCTTTAACTTTCACTGGCTCGGCTAATTGCAACTCCGAGCTAGTGTGAATTGATGGAGGAATATTCGAATAAGTGAGGAGTAAATGAGGAGGATCTACCTCCTACTATATCTCCTTGTCTCATTCGAGTTTCTGCCCTTAAGTAGTCAAAGTTTCCAAGACTTTCTCTCGAAAACCTGCAATCAATGCACATTAGTCCACTAGGCATAATATATCACTTTTAATCATCTCATTAAGAAAAATATAATCAAAATGTGTAAGGAATTATGAGAAGAGTATATTTAATTAAGCTAGGAGGTGTATTAAGGTCCATAGAGTTACCCAGTGATGAGGGTCATCATCACACCCCTACTGAAAGTTATTCTCATCCTCTGAGCAACTCAATCTATATCCAAGTCTTTCATTGCTCTAGTGGCCTCCCTAACATCCCATGCTTCTGCTGTAATTTCCTCTTACTGTGCATAGAATCCCTCCTTCCTCTCTATCTCCTCCCACTCCTTTCTTTCTTCCTTTTCTTTCCTTCCTTCCAACATTCCTAAGAGCAGTGGTGGACTAAGTCTCAAGCCAATTGAATTGACTTTGAGTCTTTGGAGAGCTTGCTTGTACATGAGTGTTCTGTTTAGTGCCTCTCTCGTTCTCTGAGGAGAATGGTACTCTATAATTTTCAAGTTGTAGGGAAAAGTATTCCATCTCCTTTGGTGAGCTTGCATGTTGTAATCCCCTAACAACTTGAACATGGCCTCAAAGTGTGTGATTGCTTGTTCTTGGGGAGCAAGGTACCTAGGTGAAAGTTTAGGGTCATTTGCAATCAGGTTGTGGGTGCTTATGGCAACCATTGGATTTGATTGATCAGCTCTTATCATGAGGGGTTATGTTTCTTCTCTTTCCATTACTTTCTTCATCTTTATAGATTTTGCCTCCTCCTGATTCATCCATGATTCCAAAGCCATCAATTGCAAGTCCCCTAGTTTTGAATTAGGGTCCCACACATTTAGACCTATCAAGGCCAAGTTATGTAGATAAAACTTCGACATTTTAGCTCTATCCTCCAAGGTACTTTGATCACAAAGATCAATGAATTGTCTGTAGTCTTGGAAGGGCACAGTGCCTCTATGTGCTAAACTCTTGATTTGGAACTATAGCCACTACTCCTTAAGATACAATTCATAAGACTTTTCTGGGATCCTGCATTAGATTTCCTCTACGGATAGACTGGCCATGGATGCCAATTGAATTTCTCTCTCTTGTAAGTGTCCCCTTAGCCATGCATTCTATGCTTCCAACTGAGCCTTCATCATTGCCTCTCTCTCCCTTAGACTACTTAGTTCTCTACCCATCTCCTTCACTTTCTCCTCCATGTGGCCTATATCCTCCAACCCTTTAGATATGGCAATTTGCATCCACCGATGTGTTCTTTCTCTTTCTTTCTAAAGCTCAAAGAATAAAGGGATGGAAAATTTATGTGTAATGACCCTACCACCTTCAATGAACTTGCAGTAAGAGTCAAGGTTGGGTTGAGGACTAGGTTCCCTCAGTTATGGATCCTCCTTCTTTATTTCTTACTCGATGATCCCTTCTTTTTACATTTTCTAAGTTTCCTGTAGGTTTAGTACAGTTTCCTGTAGGATGACCTCTGCTTCCTGTAGGTCTTTCTATGTCTCCTATTGGAGACCATTTCCTTCGGATGAGGAAGATCTGGTGACAGGCCTCCTAACATATGTGATAGGAGATTTGGGAGAGGCTTGTCCTGATGATACATCTCCTTGATTTTTCATAAGAGGGGCTATCTTTTCGTGTTGCTTTAGGGAATCTTTAATGACAATAGGAACTTTGGTGGGTGCTTGAGGTTTTCCTTGCCTGATGCTTGTACTTTTTCTTGTCTTAAAGTACAATGGGGTTTGTCTCTGTCTCTTCCATGTTTGCTTGATAGGGGTACTTAGGGCAATGAGGGAAACTGCTCCCTCATTCTCAATTGGTTTTAGAGATACACTGGGCGAGTCCTCCCCTTCTTTACCTTGAATTGTAGACCTCTATTCTTCCTTGTCTTTTGTTTCCTATTTTCCATTTTCCTTCTCATCCTTGTTTTTCTCTCCTTCTTCTCCCTCCAGTTCCTTACTATGTTCATCATTTTCTTCTTTATCATCTTCTTCTATCTCTTCATCACTTTACTCCCCCTTTCTTCCTCTTCTTCCTCCTCCATTTCCTCTTCATCCATCTCTATTTGTTCTTCATACCTCTTTGTTTCCCCTTCGTTCCTTTCACTATTAGTGGGTCCTTTTTCATATTCAAGAGCTTTAAAGTCTCCCTCTGCCTACATGTCTCTGAAAGTTGTCCATGTAATAGGGAGTCTCAGGTTTTGGAGGGAATCTTTTAGGACAAGTTTTATTAACCCATGATGGGCTAGCTCTTGATGTTTTCCTTCCTGCACCTTGATGCTCATATATATCACTGGTTGAAGAAGAAAGTAGGGTACTCTTAGTCTATCTTGAGGAGGTGTGTCTGCTCCAAACCTCAGCTCTTGGAGAAGCCTGAAATGGTACCCATATACCACACTGTACCTACCCTCACATGATGTATACTTAATCAGATGGTCGCTAATTTCATTCCAAGGATATGGTAGTCTTTCTCTTCTGACCCCAATTTTTTCTTCCATTGCCTCCTATCCTTCCAAAACAAAATTCTTCTTTGTAATTTGGCTGCTACCCTTATCTTCCTTTCTCCAAGGCAACCCGAAAGGAAGTGTGGTGATTCTGCCTATGAATTCAGGGGTGAATTCTATTGAGATGCCTTTCACCACAACAGTGGCATGGATCCTAGTTAGTGGTATGAGTGAGAGAGAAAAGTCTCTGGCCACCTCATCATCATATCCCCTCATTTTTTCAAAGAAACCCATCGAATTGTGTCTTCTGAAAATATCTACTATAGGAAGGTCCTGATGAATTCTCACTATGTTGGTGGGTTCCCTCTTGTTAAATACCCCTGTCATTTTCTATGATGAATGTGGAGGCTTTTGTGTGTTCAATTGCAAATTATAATGGGTGAGAGATTTTAAATGACAATTCTGTATACAATTCCCCCTAGAATGCAATGTCCTTAACACAATAGAAGGTGTTTTCTCTATTTTTAACTTGGAAAATGTGCGAAGGTATAGCTCCTACCTCCTTGTCATTGCCTGATGAAGAAAACCTTTGGTTTTTCACTTCTAAAGTGCTCACTGCCAATCCTATAGATGACTTCTTTGTATCCTATAGGATCTCATATAGGGTCTTGTACATTTTCCTATAGGAACCTATATGTGCTCCTGTGCTGAGAAAATTGCTCACTGTCTTTCCTATAGACTACTTCAGGAGCTAAGAGAAAGCTAGCTTTGATGTATCCTTGAGATTGCAAATTCCTCCTATGCATGGGAATCAACGATTTATTTCCTCATATGGGTGATTGAGTGGGATGGTGTGCTGGCAACTGAAGTATGAGTTCCCACTTTTGGACCATTGGTCCCACTACCACATCATCATTCCTCCCTTCATCGTAATCATCTCCCAGTTCGAGCATCTGTAACTTAACCACTTTTGGCCTCATCCTCTCTTTCTCTTGATTTGACTGCTTCCACATGTGTAGTGAACTAAATGTATTCTCCTCGTTGACTGACCGAAGGTGGCCAAGTTAACTAGCCGCCTTTTGCTTATCAAACCAACTCTTTCACAAATCTTCATTTTTTATCATATTATGCTAACGAGAGAGTTGAACTGAGATAACATACTTGTGGTAAGATGAATTGATGCTACTTGTTGGAGAGTGATATCCTTGCTGTGTATTTGCTGCATGTGTTTTTATATTTTTTGATTGTCCTCCTTTGATGTTTCTCTTTGATGTGCAGGTACTAGATGGTGATGTTGATGATCTTGCTACTACTGCTAAGCTTTGGAGGAGCTTTGTTGAAATTTGGATCTCTATGTTGAAGATGAATGCAACCTATGATTTTTTGTTTTGTGGGATAGGCTACTATAGGATTTCCGACAGGATGTCCTGCAGCTGCCTCTCCCCCAAATTTTTATTCATTCCTTCACTTCTAAGCATGAGGAAGGTTGTCATGTGTAGAGAAGGGGTCTAGGGATTGGTGGATGAGAGGTATAGCCTTTAGGTGTTGTCCCCTTGTTCTCTGTTCTTATCCTCTTTCATTTTCGTTTTTCCTTCTGAAAGCTATAATTTTTTTTTGAAACTGACTTATCGGATGAATGCAGGGGTAATCATGGTGTAGATAGGCATGGTGATGAGGTGGTGAGGTAAATTTTTTATTTGTTTTGACACAACTAGGTCATCCTCTTGCTATAGGGTCACTTTCCTTGGGATTCCCAAGCCACTGTAATTCCTACGGGATCATCTTTAGGTTTACAGTGAATCCTATAGTAAACAGAGATCCCTTGCAAACTGAGCTAGATGAGTCCGTAAATTGGAGGAATGATGGGATGATGAAGGATGTGAAATGGAGGAATAAAAAAATGAACTATATAGGTCCTTTTAATCCTCTCTCATTACTCTGATCCTCCTCATGCTGACTTGCAAACAACATTTTCAAAGTTTTCTTTTCTCTCTTTTTTTTTCCCTTTTTTTTTGAAAACAACTAGTCTACCTCCAAGGGGTTTTCATCTTAGATTCTTGCCCTGGGTGCCTCAAAAAAGGTTTTTACCCAGAGATATTTTTATCTCTTTTTTTTTTTGACACCATTGGGCTGCCTCAAGAGGTTTTCAACCCAACAATGGGGCTTAGGTGCCTCATGGAGGTTTTCACCCAAGTCTCTTTATTTTTTCTCTTTTTCTTTTTTCTTTCTTCTCCTTTTTCCCCTTTTTTCTTTTTTTAGTGACTTGATGGGGTAGGAGCTGAGACTTGCTCCACTACCATCACTATCTTGCTGATTCCGTTAATGAATTCTTGCTTTGACAAGGGCTTCTTGTAGACCTTCAATCTGTGTACATTGACAAGTAAAGGAATAGCCTCTGCATCAATGGTTCTTATCTGCACTAAACCATCATCATGACATTTCTCTATGGCATAAGGACCTAACCATCTAGTCCTTAACTTTCCTTTAAAATCCTTGTATCTAGAATCATAAAACAAAGGCTAATAACCTTCTTGAAATTGTTTGACCTTTATGTTCTTGTCATGCCAGATCTTCCTTTGAACTTGAGTCACCTCTGTGTGCAGGAGGGCCTACATTCTAAACTCATCTAACCCATTCAGCTGGAGAAATCTCTATTGTTGTGCCCTGTTGAGATCTAGATCTAGTTGTGCTACCATCCTTAATGTGTTATACTGAAATTCAATGGATATCAGGGCCTTCTTCCCATCGACCAACTCATAAGGAGTGAATCGAATCATGGTCTTTGAGGTGTTACTATAGGCCCAAGTTGCCTTAGCCAATCTATCTGCCCAGTCCTTTCTGCTACTGCTAATCACTTTTGTCATAATGCCCTCCAGCTCTTCATTGGTCACCTCCACTTTCCCATTAGTTTTTGGGTGGTAAGGAGTGGATGTTGTATGCTTGATCTTGTGCTGGCTTAACAAATTTTCAATCATGTGAGATGTAAACCGGCTACCTTGATCAGTGACTAGTGCTCTAGGGTACCCAAACTTATAAAATACATTTTCCCTTAAGAACTCAATCACTTTCTCCTTTGTTTCTGCCTTGATTTTCTTCATTTCATCCCACATTTTCAAGTAGTCAATGCACACAATGATGTACTGCTTTTTCCTGGATGGATGGTGAATGGGTCCAATGAAATCCATGCCACACTTGTCAAATGGCTTGAAAGTCACTTGAGGTTGCAAAGGAATTTCATCCCTTGGAGTAGATTTTCCCATCCTTTGGTATCGATCACACTGACTAATATACCTCCTCACATGTTGGTGAAGAGTGAGCCAATAATAACCATCTTGTAACACCTTGAATGCTGCCCTATTGGCTGAAAGTGACCTCCACAAGGACCATCATGACAGGATAGAAGGATGTCAAAGACTTCCTCCTCCCTAACACATCTTCTCAGAATTTGATCATGGCCTAGTTTTAGGAGGTTGCCCCCAATCCAAATGAATGGGGCACTCTTCCTCACAATCTTGATTTTCTCTTTGGGGGACAAGTTTGGTGGAAACTATGCAGACACCAAGTAGTTTGCTATGTAAGAAAACCATGGAGAGAGAACTGAAATGGTGAATAAGTGTTAATCTGGTAACTGATCATCAACCATTCCTTCCTCCCCTGCAGGAAAAGTTAATCTGGATAAAAAATCTGCAGCAAAATTTTCCTTGTCAAGCTTATCAATAATAGTTAGATCAAATTGTTGTAATAAAAGTAACCACCTAATAATCTGAGCATTCACATCAAGTTTATTCATCAAGTATATAATTGCAGCATGGTCATTATGTACAAATGTTTGGTAACCTGTAATGTAATTCCTAAATTTGTTCAATGAATTCACAACAACTAGGAGCTTCTCTTCAGTCACTGTGTAGTTCAGTTTGGCCTTTGACAGATTCTTACTAGTGAAGTAAATGGCATAAGGTAACTTGTCATCTATCTGGCCTAGAGCTACTCCTATGCCTTTGTGAGAGGCATCAACATGTATATGGAAAAGAAGGGCCCAATTTGGGCCTTGAGCAATAGATGCAGTGGTCAACTTGTCCTTCAAGGTGTCTAAGCCTCTTGACATCTTTTTGACCATAAAAATTCATAGTCTTTGGCCAACAACAAAAATAAAGGAGAAGCTAACTTGCTGAAGTATTTTATGAACATCCGATAATATCCATCTAAACCTAGAACAATTCTGAGATCCCTCTATTTTTGTGGAGGTGGGACCCTCTAGATGATGGCTATCTTATTTCGGTCCACCTGTAGTCCTTTCTGGGATATTAAGCGACCTAGAACAGTCCCTGCATTCATCAAGAACTCACATTTTTTGGGACTAAGGGACAAGTTCATTTCAATGCATTTTTTAAGCACCTCATGCAAGTTGGCAAGAGCCTCTTGGTAATCACACCCATAGGGTCTAAAATCATGCATATAAATTTCTACTGCATCATGGACTAACTCGGCAAAGATACTCAGGGCTACTCTCTAGAAAGTGGTAGGGGCATTCCATATGTTGGAAATAATACTGAGAGGGGGGGTGAATCAGTATTATCTGATTAATCAAACTTTTTAAATGCTCAGAAACATATACGCTACTTCAGTTAAGTGAACCAGCGTGTACACGCTACTGTGACGAAGTAAAACAGCGTATAGGAAGAAAACTCACAATTTAGTTAGCTTTTTCTTCAATTAAGTGCATCAGGACATTATTCATTACATTAACAGTAAACATGTGCAGTAAAACAGAACAGATAAAAAGCCACACACATGAACACCAAGATATAAGGTGGAAACCCAATGTGGGTGAAAACCACCTGCTGCAAGTTGTCTCTTTCTTTCTTTAATATGAAACTTCAGTTTACAATCTTTTGTACTGGTGCAGCCTTATACCAGTACGCAGGCTACAACCTGCAGAAGGCTTCAACCTTCTCTCGTTCTCCAAACTTCCTTGGAAGGGAGCTCCAACCCCCTTTGCTCTTGTACTAGCCTAAGATACTAGTACGTAGGTGCTGACCTACAATCTTCCTTCTTTCAGATATCACTTTTCATACATTTTCAGACTTGGATATTCCTGAAGCACAACATTACAATCTGAAGACCACAAATCATTCAATTTCCACAACAGATCATTGAAGCATAAAACAACCAAACTTTGAATCACTGAACCACTGAACCCTGTCAATCACAGAGCAGACTACAGAACTCTGCAATAACAGTCAGACCCCACTGTAAACCCAAAATCAAGATTCAAAAGATATACGCTACTTCAATGAGCAAAACCCGCGTATACACGCTCTTTTACCGAAGCCAACCTGCGTACAGATCTAAAAATAAACTTTCTCAAGTTGCAGCTGTACCAGACATTAGTTAGATCCAAAACGTAACATTGCGACAATATGCAGATCTAGAAATACGCATAATCAACCATATCATGATAGTGCATTTCAAACCATTAGATCCCGATCTATCCTTAGATCTAGTCTTCCATCAACCGATGTGATCTCTCCTTGGCTTAGATCAAGCAACCCAGAACCTGCATATCAGATCTCTTTCTCTCTTAGATATTCAAGCCTTGTCGAAAGATGATCTTGCCTAATGATCTTCTTCTCCTTATATAGTCTTAGGCCTAACTCAATACCAAGAGCCAAAACCATAGTAACACAATACCATCAACTTCAAAACTAGGGATCGACACGCCCGTCGAGACACAATGGTCCGAAATCATAGGCACAACTTCCAAGGACTAACCACCATGGACCAAAGGAACCTTTCCACATACACGCGCTTTTTATGAATCGAACTTGCGTGTACACGTGACTTGGGCTTAACGAAACGGCGTGTATGAGCTTCCTTGGTATGCTGTACTGAGATCTGTCTTCTGATTAAGTTGCCATCACCTGTACCAACCTCTGAGCACCTGTACCATCCTCTGAGTGAGTTGCCATCAAGGACAACACTTGAATCATAATGCCAACAATCTCCCCCTTTGGACTTGATGGCAACCATCACACCAAGTCACTCTCCCCCTTTGACATCAAGGGCAAAGGGCTGTGCTCCCCCTGAGGACATGCTGATATCTCTGTTTAGCTGTGCTGACTTGTGCTCCCCCTGACCGAAGGCCAGATCTGCAAAAGATGTTCTTCAACAAGAACCAAGACTTATACACCATAAGGGACCTTCCTATCACCAAAAGACTCAATACATACATCCATACTCCCTACCAAGAGGGGACATAACAGAAACAACCAATTATATTACAGCATTCATCCCAGGCATAGTGGGGAAACCAACAAAGGCCGTTACATGACCTTGATACCATAAAAGAGATATGACAAGAGAGATACATGACATAGAGACAACAGATCTAGACCAAGACTTAGGAAAGACACCAGCAGCATCTGATAAACATCTTGTTAGATCAGCAACCAGAATTTCTTTCTGAGCTCCTTCTCCTGAAACCAACAACCAAAACATCTGAATGCCAACAATGCTTTATGAGACTTTTGAGCTGCTCCCCCTGAACCTGTGCCTGTTGCACTCCCTGAAACTGTGCCTGAAGAATTCTGACATTCCTATTGCTGTTCAGAACTTCAGAGTTTTCCCTTGCTGTTCAGAACTTCATATACACGTTTTATCCTGTACAAAACAGCGTATGTACGCGGATATTCTTTCTGCAACAAGCGTCCAGCATACACGCGACTTACCCAGCATGAATCCGCGTGTATACGCTCATATCCCTTCCGTAACCTGCGTATACCAACTTTTCTGTAGAACAAACAAACTTCAACAACAGGATGAAGCATCAACTACTCCCAGCTTTTGTCTGAGATATTCAAAAGTTTCCCTGGGCAGTGGTTTTGTGAGAATATCAGCAACTTGCTCTTTAGAAGGAACATACTCCAACTTGACCTTCTGCTCAAGCACTTGTTCCCGAAGAAAATGGTACTTGATTGGTATGTGCTTGGTCTTTGAGTGCATGACAGGATTCTTTGAAATGCTGATTGCACTTGTATTATCACATAAGATAGAGACAGGTGGAGTGCAAGTGATTTGAAAGTCCTGCAAGGTCTGCATCATCCAAAGAAGTTGTGTGCAACAAGATGCTGCAGCCACATATTCTGCTTCAGCTGTAGATAAGGCAATCGAACTTTGTTTCTTGCTGAACCAAGATACTAATCTGGAACCCATGAAGAAAGCACCTCCACTTGTGCTTTTCCTATCATCCACACTTCCAGCCCAATCTGCATCTGTGTAAGCATGAAGAGTGAGATCAGTATTTCTAGGATACCATAAGCCATAGTTTTGGGTCCCTTGAAGATATTTGAAGATTCTTTTGACTGCCTGAAGATGAGTTTCCTTTGGGTTGGCTTGAAATCTTCCAACCATTCCTACTGCATGTGTAATATCTGGTCGAGTACCTGTCAAATAAAGCAAACTCCCAATCATGGATCTATAAGTGGGTTGGTGGACTGCTGCTGATTCATCATTTGCACTGAGGCTGCATCCTGTAACCATGGGTGTACATACTGGCTTTGACTCTTCCATGCCATACTTCTTCAAGATCTGCTTGAGGTATTTGGTTTGAGACAAGAAGATACCTCCTTCACTTTGTTGGATTTGCAATCCAAGAAAATATGTCAATTCTCCAAGAAGTGACATTTCGAATTCTTTCTGCATAACCAAGGCAAAGTTTTGACTCATGGTCTCTTCATTGCTGCCAAAAATAATATCATCTACATAAACAACAAGAATTAGCAATTTGTTATTTTCAACTTTTATATAGAGATTGCTATCTGCTGATCCTTTTGAAAAGCCTTGTTGGTGAAGATATTTGTCCAACCGATAGTACCAAGCCCTTGGAGCTTGTTTGAGCCCATAGAGTGCCTTTTTCAATCTGCATACAAGGTTTGGATCATTTCCAAGAATGAACCCATCTGGCTGCTCAATATATACTTCTTCTTCTAAGTCTCCATTCAGGAAGGCTGATTTCACGTCCATTTGAAATACCTTGAAGTTTTGAAAGCTTGAGAGAGCAAGGAACATTCGGATGGCCTCTAGTCTTGCCACAGGAGCAAAGGTCTCTTCAAAATCTATTCCTTCTTGCTGTGCATACCCTTTACAAACAAGTCTGGCCTTGTTTCTAATTACTTCTCCATTTTCATTTAACTTATTCTTGAAGACCCATTTTGTTCCTATTACATTCTTATCTTTTGGTCTAGGAACTAATTCCCAAGTGTTGTTCCTTTCGATTTGCTCAAGTTCTTCATCCATTGCTTTGACCCAACATTCATCTTTGCATGCTTCTTTCACATTTTGTGGTTCAATGGAGGAGAGTAGAGCCAAGTAGCTTGAAGCTTCTGCAAGTGTCCTTCTTGTTTGTACTCCTGCTTCTTTCTGCCCCACAATCTGAGTTTCTGGATGATTCTTTTGGACATATCTGGATGGAGTCTTCTCTTCTATTCTTGTCTGCTCCACTGGTTCTTCTTGAGATTCTTCTTCTTCTTGAGGTTCTTCTTCTTCATCATTTCGCCTTTGAGAGTAACCTTCATCTTCTTCAATGTCTTCATGATGAACTTGCCTAGGAATATATCCCTTCTCATCAACCACTATATCAATACTGTCAACAATTCTGCCAAGTCTTTTATTGTAGCACTTGTATGCTTTGCTATGTGGAGAATAACCAAGAAGAATGCCCTCATCTGCTCTAGGTTCAAGTTTGCCAAGTTGCTCATCAGTGTTCTTAATATAACATTTGCTCCCAAAGATTTTGAAATGCTTCACGGAAGGAGTTTTACCACTCCAAAGCTCATGAGGTGTTTGAGTGCTGTTTACTCGGACATTTGTTTTGTTAAGAATGATAACAGCAGCATGTGCAGCTTCACCCCAGAAGGTTGCAGGAGTACCTGATTCATCGAGCATAGCACGAGCCATTTGTTGGATAGTTCTGTTCATTCTTTCCACAACCCCATTTTGCTGAGGAGTTCTAGCTGTAGAGAATTCTCTTCTTATCCCATGTTCATCGCAGAAATCGAAAAATTCATTTGATGTGAACTCCCCACCTCTGTCAGATCTGAGGCACTTAATTTTGTGTCCTGATTCATTTTCAGCCAATGCTTTGAAGGATTTGAATTTTTCGAATGCTTCATCTTTGTGCTTCATAAGCCCTAACCAAACAAACCTTGAGAAATCATCAATGAATAATATCAGATATTCTTCTCCTCGAGGTGTCCTTTTCCTAAATGGACCACATACATCTGTATGGACTAGCTCAAGAGGCAAGCTAGCTGATCCTTCCTTCTCTGGAAAGTTAGTTCTGGTTTGCTTTCCAAACTGACAAGATTTGCATATGGTGTTGTCTGGAATTTTGATATCTGGAAGATCGCGAACTGCCTGATATTTGCATGCTTTCCTTATTTGTGAGAAGCTTAGATGTCCCAACCTTCGATGCCATAACCAGTGCTCTTCATCCTTGCTAAGATAGCATTGTTGTTGTCCTTCTTCAAATATGTACAGATTATTTGGAGTTCTTTTGCCTTTGAGAACTGTTTTACCTGTATCAAGATCACGAACAAGACATCCATTCGATCTGAAAATAACCTCGGTTTTTTGATCACACATCTGGCTGACACTTAGAAGATTATGCTTCAATCCATCAACATACAAAACATTTCCAGCCTTAACCTTTTCTTTCAAAGGAGCAATACCTTTTCCTTTTATAGTTGCAGGAGTATCATTTCCAAAAGAAACTTTCTTTCCCTTTTCTAAAGTAGAATAAGATTCGAGTTTTTCTTTATCACCTGTCATATGTTTCGAACATCCACTGTCAATGTACCATAGATTTTCCTGTCCTTCTGCATAAAACGCTATCCCACATCTTTCTGTCTGAGGTTCTTTTATTCTCCATTTTTTGGTGCTCGTGGCTTGTTCCTTTTTCTCCTGAAACCTGCTCCTGCATTCAGACTCTTTATGACCAAAATTATTGCAAATAGAACATTCAACTTCATTTTCAAGAACTGAAAAGTTGTTATAGGTCCTCTTTGTAATCCCTGTCATACTTCTTTGTTTTTGAGCTTCCCTAGTCATGATTGTTTTATATGCAACACATTGAGCTGCTTTGTGACCAAAGTTATGGCAAGAAAAGCATTGTCCATTGAAGAAGCTTCTGCGGTTATTGAATCTACCAGCCAACTGATTGTAATTTCTATTTTCATCTATTCTTGTGCCAAACTGAGAAGATTTTACCTGTGGTTGGTTGTAGCTTTTGTTCACCCTTAAGAAGGATTGTCCCTGATAGTTTCTGTTTGTAATTCGTCCCTGCTTTACCTGATTATCTTCATTGTTCTTCTGCTCATTTCTTCTTGCTGCATCAAGATAACTTTTTGAGGTGGATGCTTGAGAGGTTTCTCCATTATAGCCCAAACCTGTCTTGTTTAGAGGAGACCGCTGCACATTGATAATCTCATCCAAAGTTTCAGATCCTTTGACAAACTTAAGATTAATAGTTTTTGTTTTCTCAATTTCTTTTCTGAGACCAACAATTTCACCTTCTAGTTTTTCAAGATGTTTTTCCTTTTCATCAATTTGAAATTGCAAAGTATCAATGATCACACTCTTTTCTTCTATGCATCTCTTGAGTCTAGTAATTTCATTATAGAGATTATCCACATCTACAGCATCCTCATAATCATCATCTTCAAATGCCATTAATAGCTTATATTTATTACCTTGTTCATCTTCATCACTGTTTGATAAGCCATCACTATCTTCATGGGTGTAGTAGCTTTTCTTATTTGCACTTTGTTTCTTATTCCATCTAGCAGGTTCTTTTCCTTTATCCTTATTAGGACATTTTGCAGCATAATGACCTACTCTTCCACAAGCAAAGCATTTGAAAGGTAGCTTACCTCTGAACCTTCCAGCACCCCTTTGAAGATTTCTGACAAAGTTTGATTCTTCTTCCTCTTCTTCTGGAACATGGCCTGCTTCATAGTAATCTTCTTTTCTTGATGCCTTAAAAGCAGCTTCCCTTCTGTCTGATGGACCTCCCTTTCTCATTTCATAAGCAGTTAGAATTCCATGTAGCTGAGACATAGTGAGAACTTTGAGATTTTCCTTTTCTTCTATTGCAGATACTTTAGATTCAAACTTGGGGGATAATGATCTTAGAATCTTTTGAACTACTATAGTCTCTTTTATTTCTTCACCCAGATTTTTCATACAATTAACAATCTCATCTACCCGAAGAAAATAATTAGCCACACTTTCATCATTATACATCTTGAGGGTCTCATATTGAATCCTGAGAGTTTGAAGTTTAGCTTGCTTTACCTGTTCATCTCCTTCATAGCTAGTGATCATTTTGTCCCATATCTCTTTTGCTGATTTGAAGTGCATGACCTTCATGAATTCTGTTTGAGATATACTTCCTAATAGAGTACTGACTGCTTTTGCATTTGTTTCATATGCCTTTTTCTCAGCTGGATCTGTAGGAGTAGCTGAAGGAAAAGCATAGCCTGTTTCTACAATGTCCCAAACTTCTGTACCAAGAGATTGAAGATATGCAGTAACTCTTACCTTCCAATAATTGAAATTTGTTCCATAAAAAACCGGTGGCCTGATTGATGCTTCTTTCTCGTAGTTGCTCATGATGAATGATCTTCCTTCAAGCGATCAAGCTTCTCTGAAGGACCTGCTCTGATACCAATTGTTGGAAATAATACTGAGAGGGGGGGTGAATCAGTATTATCTGATTAATCAAACTTTTTAAATGCTCAGAAACATATACGCTACTTCAGTTAAGTGAACCAGCGTGTACACGCTACTGTGACGAAGTAAAACAGCGTATAGGAAGAAAACTCACAATTTAGTTAGCTTTTTCTTCAATTAAGTGCATCAGGACATTATTCATCACATTAACAGTAAACATGTGCAGTAAAACAGAACAGATAAAAAGCCACACACATGAACACCAAGATATAAGGTGGAAACCCAATGTGGGTGAAAACCACCTGCTGCAAGTTGTCTCTATCTTTCTTTAATATGAAACTTCAGTTTACAATCTTTTGTACTGGTGCAGCCTTATACCAGTACGCAGGCTACAACCTGCAGAAGGCTTCAACCTTCTCTCGTTCTCCAAACTTCCTTGGAAGGGAGCTCCAACCCCCTTTGCTCTTGTACTAGCCTAAGATACTAGTACGTAGGTGCTGACCTACAATCTTCCTTCTTTCAGATATCACTTTTCATACATTTTCAGACTTGGATATTCCTGAAGCACAACATTATAATCTGAAGACCACAAATCATTCAATTTCCACAACAGATCATTGAAGCATAAAACAACCAAACTTTGAATCACTGAACCACTGAACCCTGTCAATCACATAGCAGACTACAGAACTCTGCAATAACAGTCAGACCCCACTGTAAACCCAAAATCAAGCTTCAAAAGATATACGCTACTTCAATGAGCAAAACCCGCGTATACACGCTCTTTTACCGAAGCCAACCTGCGTACAGATCTAAAAATAAACTTTCTCAAGTTGCAGCTGTACCAGACATTAGTTAGATCCAAAACGTAACATTGCGACAATATGCAGATCTAGAAATATGCATAATCAACCATATCATGATAGTGCATTTCAAACCATTAGATCCCGATCTATCCTTAGATCTAGTCTTCCATCAACCGATGTGATCTCTCCTTGGCTTAGATCAAGCAACCCAGAACCTGCATATCAGATCTCTTTCTCTCTTAGATATTCAAGCCTTGTCGAAAGATGATCTTGCCTAATGATCTTCTTCTCCTTATATAGTCTTAGGCCTAACTCAATACCAAGAGCCAAAACCATAGTAACACAATACCATCAACTTCAAAACTAGGGATCGACACGCCCGTCGAGACACAATGGTCCGAAATCATAGGCACAACTTCCAAGGACTAACCACCATGGACCAAAGGAACCTTTCCACATACACGCGCTTTTTATGAATCGAACTTGCGTGTACACGCGACTTGGGCTTAACGAAACGGCGTGTATGAGCTTCCTTGGTATGCTGTACTGAGATCTGTCTTCTGATTAAGTTGCCATCACCTGTACCAACCTCTGAGCACCTGTACCATCCTCTGAGTGAGTTGCCATCAAGGACAACACTTGAATCATAATGCCAACACCATAGGCCAAAAGGAAGGACCCTATAAGTGATAGTACCCGAAGGACAAGTGAAGGTGGTTTTATCCTAATCTTTTGGGCTGATCTGGATTTGATTGTACCCATTGAACCCATTTAGGAAAGAGAAAAACATTTTCCTTGCTAGGCCATCTAGAACTTGGTCAATGAAAGGTAGAGGGATATGGTCCTTCTTTGTTGCTTTGTTTAACACTCTGTAATTGACACAAATCCTCCACTTCGCATTTTTCTTTGGAACCAACACCAAAGGGGAAACCCACTCACTATCTGAGATAGGGTAGATGAATCCTACATCCAATAGCTTTTGCAGTTCTTCTTTGACCATATCCTTGAGAGCTGGATTCATTCTCCTTTGGGGTTGTTAGATTGGTTTGCAACCATATTTGATATAAAATTGGTGAGTACACACCGAGGGGCGCACTCCCTTCATTTCCTTGAAACTCCACACAAAGGCATCTAGATGTTCCCTTAGCTTGTTGCACAACTTTTCTTCTTGGTATATAAAGAGAGAGGGGTTGATTTTCAAAGTTCTTTCAGGGCCAAATTCTATGGCTTTGATACGGGTATGATTTGAATCAGCTAAGCATAGATCAAACTGATGCTTTTTCTTGGTTGCCTTTATTACTTCCTCTAAGGACAAGGTGTTGGGAGTTGGACTTTGGAGTATGTGTTTAATCAAATCATCTTCATCCGGTTGTCCTCCTCCCATGGTTGTTTTTATGGTATAGATTTGGACTGAGTAGACTTCATCTTCTTCCTCCTCTTATAGCCATAAAGGTAACTCATGTTCTAGAGATGGCTAAGCAGTAGGGTACAAGACTAACTGCTTGGATATATGCCCACTTTTGATATTCATATTTCCATCCCTACAGTTGATGTAGGCATCGACAGTGGCTAACCAAGGTCTCCCAAGGATGAGAGGATAACCAATAAGCTTGGCCTTAGGTTGGAGAACTAGGAAGTCTGCAGGGTACTCCCAAGAGTCAATGGAGAGCATCACATCCTCAACAATCCCCTAAGGGGTTACTATGGAATGGTTTGCAAGTTGCAAGACTATTGTGGTCTTTCTTAATGAACCCTGTAGATTGAGATTGAGCATGGTGTACTTAGTCATTACATTAATGGGAGCCCCAAGATTGATCAAAGTGTGTGGGGCAATGGTGCCATTTATGTGCACATCTACTGCAGGGCTTCTAGGATCCAAATACTTTTGGAAAATTACTTGCCCCAACATTAAGTCGGACAGTTGTCCAACGACATTAATGGTAGGGGCGTCTCATTTTTTCCTCCCTCAATGTTTGAAACACTTCTCCTTAATCAATTTGTTGTAAATAGGTACATCCTTGATGGATTGGAGAAGTGGAATTTTGACACATAGATTTTTCAATTCACCCAGAAGTTCATTCTCTTCTAGGGTAGGCGAGACTAGATGAGTTAATCTCTCAGGAGAGGGTGGTGGATTTACTCTAGGCATGCTTTCCTCTCTTTCCTCTTCACTCTCCCTAGGTGGAGGTGGAGGTTGGTTATCTAGGAGTACTCTCCCAGATCTCAAGTTCATTTCCTGATTCTCCACAGCATAAGCAGGGTAGTATGTCTCTCCACTATACACTTGTTGTGCATGTCTATTGTTCGGGTTCGGATTTTTCTTGGTTGGAATCTGAGGTTGTTTAGGTGGAGCACGGTGTAAAAGTTGTGGTTGAGTAGGTGGTGAAGGCAATAAAGTTGGAGCATTGTTGTATGGGGGCATCCACCCCTGGGGTGGTGCATTCAACTAAGGCTGTGGCAGAACATATGGCTGAAATGATTGGTTGGTCGGTTGGGAATGGTACTGAGGGGCAACATACCAACGATGAGGTGTATACCAAGAGGGATGAGTAGGGGTCCCCCAAGAGGGAATGGATGTGTTCTGGTTAGGGTTGTAATATGCATGGGATGACCCTTGCATGCCTTGCTGGTATGGTCAAGGCCCTTGAGGTATCCTTTGTTTTATGTAGTAGATCTGTTCAGTCATCCCTTTAGTTCCTTGATACACAACTTTTAGTCTAGGTAGAGAAGGGAACTTGTCTGTGGAGTGGTTTTCTTCACAAACAAAGCAGATTTCAATCTGATTCAATGGACATTCATTCATAGGGTGACCCCTTATGCATCTAGGGCAGAAAATGGCTAAATCTCTCTTTGCTTCCTCCTGCTTTCTCTTGATGTGGATAGTGTCCATCTGTAGGGCAAGGGTTTACAACATTTCACTCTTGAAATCTTCCAGCATATTTCCAATTTCACCTTTTATGGATGTATTCGAAGAGGATGGGTTGGCCATTGGTTGACTACCCCTACCCTTTTTCCTAGCTTCCCTAGAATGGTTCCTAAAGACAATATTGATATCTTCATAGGGTAGCTGGTAGATGTCCCCTCCTATTAGCATGTTTAGGGTATCCAAAAGATCTTCCATTACCCCTCTAAGTAGGACTAGCTTCAATGACTCGAGATCAAGTGTGCACCTGACCCTTTTGTAGCTAAGCTGGAATATTTATTCATAATCCTCTAGGGATTCATCATGCCCAAAGGTCATTGTTAGGTCACTATAATACTAGTATAACCCCTTATTGTTATTAGTACAACACCCTTATTATATTTTTGTGCCCATGTAGTCCCCATATTGTTATTATTGTGCCCCATACAAGCCCATTATTGTTATTATTATTCCCTTACATTATTATTGTTATGTCGGATCTGATTATATTATGACCCCTTAGACTCCTATATATAGAAAGGAGGTCTTGTCATTTGTATCATCCAAGAATTGTTCATTTGTGTAATGTAAAGGAGGTTTCCCCCTCAAAGAGGCTTATTTCTAAGGCGTTGATCTATAATTTCTATCTTTTTGTGAGCTGGTTTCATAAAATTTGGTATCAGAGCTTTGGATTCTAGGGTTTTGCTGCTCCAAATAGGTAATCGTGGAATTTTCACTATAACTTATTTTCTGTGCCAATTAAGAAGTTAAAAAAAAATCCATGTGAGATGGAATCTTGCTAAACCTCGGGTCGAAATTTCAGATCTTTTCTCGCTATATTTTAGGATATATGATCTGAGGAAGTTAGGTTTTTTGAAAGCTCCAAAATTTCAACTAAAACAGGTCATCATGGAATTTTCGCTATAACTTTGTTGCTACGAAGTTTCAGAACCTAAAAAAAACATTTGAGAAGAAATCAGTCTAAATCTCGGGTCCAAAATTCATAGCCTGTCTCACTATAGTTTCAAATATTTGATCTGAGGAATTTAGGGTTTTTGTAGACTCTCGAATTACATCCTAAAAAGGTGACCTTGGGAAAATCGTCATAACTTTCTCTCTGAGCATTAGATTGAAATTTCGTAAGAAGTTATAGAAATAGGATGGACTATGTTTTTTTTGGGTATATGTTTCAGAACCTAAGGTTGAAACAATGACATGTGGCACGTCATACACATTCACTCTACTGAACTAGTATATAATTAGGTCATCACAGGATATGGGGAATAAATCTTTTTTCAGGAATCCAATTGTGATCAGACTTGTAGAGTTAGAAAGAGGACTCAGAGGGCTATTACAGATGGAAATTTCAGAACTTAAAGATCCAAAAGTACAGAGTTACAGTCATTTCAAGATCGAGCTCCTAAAATCAAGAAAAAGAAAGATGAGGATGTTTGATGGCAAGGATCCAGTAAATTGGATACTACAGATGGATAAATATTTTGATCTACATGGTGTACCACTGTTACAAAAGGTACATATTACATCTAATTATTTAGAACCAAATCAATTTTTATGGTATAAAGGGATTTGTTCTCGTAAACCACTTGTCACATCGTCAATTTTGACGGAGGAAATGATAGTACATTATGACGATACAAAGAGAAACACCTTATTTAGCTAATTCATAAATCTCAAACAAAATGGTTCAATGGTAGAGCACATTGAGGGCTTCAAAAATTGAATATAATGGTAAATGATATTCCAGAGAAGAAAATGGTTGATGTCCTCATAGGGACTTGAAAGGATAACATTCAACACGAGGTTCGTCTTTGGGAACCTAATTCATTGGAGAAGGCATTCAAGTCGGCAAGAAAAAATGAAAGCGAAATTATGGAAACAAGGAATCCCACCACTCACAACTATAATTATGGAAGTGTTTTTTCTCCTAGCCTTCCACGACCTACAAGGTTTTCACCACAACAATTGGAAGAAAAAAGAGAAAAAGGGCTTTGTTACAATTGTGATAGAAAATACACTAAAGGTCATAAGTGTGCTGAGAAGAAATTATTTTACATAGATTATGAAGAGGAGAAAACAATGTAAACTTTGAAACGGGAACTGATACTGTTACTCGTTTCGTAGAGATAGCAAAAAAATGACCCGATTTTCAAAAGTGGTGATGGAGAATACACATGTTTTTTTTAGAACATGGTTTTTGGAACTTTAATTTTTTTCATGTGCATTAAGTTTTAGAATGGTAGTGATTTTCATGCTGATTTTAAAAAGTGAGTATTCTGCATCACACCTTTTTTTAAAAGACCTATTTTTTGACTTTAAATTTTCTAGTGTGTGAAATGTAAAAAATTATTTTCTAAATTTGATAGTTTTTGAAGTGGTCATTTTATTCATATTTTCTTGTTCTCTATCTTAATTTTTTTTTTTTTTTTAGTGGGGTTTTTATTGTTTTGCGTTTTTTAATTAGAAAGTCGATAGTTTGAATTTTAGATAATCTACATATTTATACATCCTTAATTAATTTTTCAATCGACATGAAATAATTGTCTCTAAAAAACAAATATAAAAAAATATATAAAAAGAAAAAAAAAATGTTAAAAAAAAATTATCTCAAAAACCCTAAAAGAATTTGGAAAAAAACAAAAATTAAATATATATATATATATATATATATATATATATATATATATATATATATATATATATATATATAATTAAGTAAGTAAAGATAGAGAAATTAAGAAAAAACATTAGCAAAAACTAGGAAAAAAATAAAAGAAATTAAAAACAAACTAGTTTAAAAAAATAAATAGAAAATTAACGAAAAAAATTAAAAAAGTAGTAAAATTGATATTAAAAAAATCAAAAATAAAATCAAATTATAAAAAAAAAACCCAAAAAAATATGAATATGGCGGAAAATATATGTCTTTTCAAATGAGAAAATAAATAAAAAAAATAAAAAAACATTTACAATTTATAAAAAAAATACCTATTTTTGATTTTTTTTTTTTTTAATTCAAATTATAAAAAAAAAAACCATAAAACAAATTAAAATTATATGAAAAAAAAACCAAAAATGCATATTTTTTATTTTTATTTTTTTTAAAGTTAATAATAATTATTTTTATTGAACCTAAAAATTTTATTTAAAAGAAATTAAAATTAAAATTAATTTTTTTTTTAAATAACCCTTTTTTTTATTTAAAAGAATTATAAATTTTTTTTAACACTTTTTTTTTTTAATTTATAAATACAAATAATTAAAAAAAAAATTAATTTTTTTTTCAAAAAAAATTAAATTTTTAATTTCAAATTTAAAAATTTATTAAAAAATAAAAAATAAAAATTAATAAAAAAATTAACGCATTTTTTAAATATCAAATTTAAAAATTTATTAAAAAAAAAAAAATAAAAAAAAATAACGCACTTTTTTGTTTGTTTTTTATTAAAAAAAAAATTTTGTTTCGGGCCCCCGCCCCTCAGCGGCACGTGGTAGCGCGCCCGTCACGGGCGGCCGGGGGGCGGGGGCTTGATCGCACAGGCCCTCCACCCACGGCCGCGCCACCACGGGCGGCTGGGTGGTGGGGGCTCGATTCCGGGAATCGAGCACCCGCCCCCCGGCCGCCCGTGGTGGCACGGCCGTGGGCGGAGGGGCCTGCGTGCAGGCCCTCCACCCACGGCTGCGCCACCACGGGCGGCCGAGGGGCGGGGGCCCGAAACAATTTTTTTTTTTTTAATAAAAAACAAACAAACAAAAAATGCGTTATTTTTTTATTTTTATTTTTATTTTTTTTTTAATAAATTTTTAAATTTGATATTTAAAAAATGCGTTAATTTTTTTTTTATTTTTTAATAAATTTTTAAATTTGAAATTAAAAATTTAAATTTTTTTGAAAAAAAATTTTTTTTTTTTTTATTATTTGTATTTATAAATTTAAAAAAAAAAAGTGTTAAAATTTTTTTTTATAATTCTTTTAAATAAAAAAAAGTTTATTTAAAAAAAAAATTAATTTTAATTTTAATTTCTTTTAAATAAAATTTTTAGGTTCAATAAAAATAATTATTATTAACTTTAAAAAAAATAAAAATAAAAAATATGCATTTTTGGGTTTTTTTTTTCATATAATTTTAATTTGTTTTATGGTTTTTTTTTTAATAATTTGAATTAAAAAAAAAAAATCATAAATAGGTATTTTTTTTATAAATTGTAAATGTTTTTTTATTTTTTTTATTTATTTTCTCATTTGAAAAGACATATATTTTCCGCCATAATCATATTTTTTTGGGTTTTTTTTTTTTTTATAATTTGATTTTATTTTTGATTTTTTTAATATCAATTTTACTAGTTTTTTAATTTTTTTCGTTAATTTTCTATTTATTTTTTTAAACTAGTTTGTTTTTAATTTTTTTTATTTTTTTTCCTAGTTTTTGCTAATGTTTTTTTCTTAATTTCTCTATTTTTACTTATATATATATATATATATATATATATATATATATATATATATATATATATATATATATAATTTTTTTTTTTCCAAATTCTTTTAGGGTTTATGAGATAATTTTTTTTTAACATTTTTTATTTTTTATTTTTGTCTTTTATATATATATATATATATATATATATATATATATATATATATATATATATATATATATATATATATTTATTTAAATTTAATTTTTTTCCAAATTCTTTTTTGATATGTGAGATAATTTTTTTTTAACTTTTTTTATTTTTTATTTTTTTATTTTTCTATTTTTTTTAAATCTAGTTTGTTTTTAATTTTTTTTTTGTTTTTCTTAATTTTTTTTTTTTTTATTTTTCTATTTTTACCTACTTAATTTTTAGTTTTTTTTAAATGCTTTTTTTTTTTTTTTCGTTTCCATATCTTTTTTTCTTTTGCCAATTTTTTGATGGTTTACAAGATAATTTTTATTTTTTTATTTTTTATTTTCACTATTTATTTGTTTATAATTTATTATTTTTTTTAGTTTTTTAATTTTTACCATTAATTTTTTTTTTTTTTTACATTTTTATGATTGATATATATTTTTTTTATATTTGATTTTTTTTAAGTTTTATATTTTTATTTTGTGTTTTGTTTTTAGTATATATCTTAATTAATGTTTTGTTAATTTTTTAAACTTTTTTTTGTTTTGTGTTTTTCATTCTTTTAATTTTTTTTATTTTTTTTTTAATTTTATGTTTTCATTATTTTTTAAAAATTTAATGTTTTTCGGGGTCATGATAAAATATTTTACGCTATTATTTCGAAATGTTGAAATTTTACGTTTGAAAAAAAAGTGTTCTTCCAGAATTAACACTATTCGTTTTGAGGGTGTTTTTTGGATAATTTTTCTGCAAAAAATTGGTTTTCACCGCCATTTTTAAAATATGTTGAAAATTTACCCAAGAAAAAAAAAGGTGTTATTCTAGCATCAACACTTTTCGTTTTTAGCATTGTTTTTTATGTTTTTTTGGGGTTTTTTGGCCAGAGTTCCCGTTTTGAGTTTATAGTTCCCGTTTCAAAGTTTACATTGTTAGCAAGAAAAGTATCAAGAAACATCAAAAGAAAAGGATATACACCAGGAACCCACCCCAGAGAAAGAAGAAATGAATCTGACCATATCTTGTAAAGCATTGGAAAGAATTACCACTCCTCAAACTCTTAAGATAGAAGGACATATCAAGAAGAAAAAGGTTCAAGAAGTGAAAGATCACATCAAGAAAGAAGAAATTAATCCGAACATATCTTGTAATGAATTGGTTGGAATTACCACTCCTCAAAGTATCAATATAGAAGGACATATCAAGAAGAAAAATGTTCAAAAAGTGAAAGATCACATCAAGCATCAAGAAATGAATCCGACCATATCTTGTAATGCATTGGAAGAAATTACCACTCCTCAAACTATCAATATCGAAGGACATATCAAGAAGAAAAAGGTAATAGTGTTGATTGATTTAGGTAGTACCCATAATTTTATTCATTATAAGATAGCCAAGGAATTGAATTGCTTTGTATATCCAAGACCAGAGTGTTAAGTGATGGTTGCATGTGGAGGAACCATAAATTTCTCTGGAAAGTGCCATAATATCAAGCTATCCATGGGAGAATATGTATTGAATATCCCAATGCTTTCCATTCCTATGGGTGGTGCTGATATTTTACTAGGAGTCCAATGGCTACAATCGTTGGGTATGATAGCTCTTAATTTTCAAGAAATTTTCTTGAAATTCTTTTGGGATGGAAAGGAAGTTGAATTGAGGGGTATCAAAGGGAAACCAGGAAAGATAATGAACTCTAACGGCATGACAAAGCTTGTAAATAAAGAACAATGGGGTGTAATTGCAAAATTATGTTCACTAGAGGATCTGACATCGAAATCATGTATTTCTCCATATCTCCAAAACGTTTTGGACAATCATTCCAAGGTATTTGAGACTCCAAGAGGCCTCCCACCTATTCGTGATCATGATCATGCTATTAGTTTCATTCCAGGAAGTGTTCCTCTAAACATCAGGCCTTACAGATATCCATATGCCCAAAGGAGTGGGAACTCATTCAAAAGCTGCAAAAGATCCCAGCTTAAATAGTATTGTGAGAAGTTGACAAGGAAGGAAAAATCATATTGGAACTTGAAGCAGTCATAGAACTAAGAAATTAACAACTACGAAATAGATCAATTTCAGAGTATCTCATCAAGTGAAAGAACTCACTCGCTGAAGATTCCACAGGGGAGGACAAGAATTTATACAGAAGCATCAAGAACTACTCAAGCATTGAGGACAACACCTTTTGAAGGAGAGGGGCATGTTAGGTCCCTATACTACTAGTATAACCCGTTATTGTTATTAGTAAAACCGCCTTATTATATTGTTGTGCCCTTGTAGTCCCCATATGGTTATTATTGTGTGCTATAGAAGCCCACTATTGTTATCATTGTTCCCTTACATTATTATTGTTATGTTGGATCGATTATAACATGACCCCTTAGACTCCTATATATAGAAGGAAGGTATTTTCATTTTTATCATCCAAGAATTGTTCATTTGTGTAATGTAAAGGAGGCTTCCCCCTTGGAGGCTTATTTCTAAGGTGTTGATCTATCTTTTCTATCTTTTTGTGAGCTGGTTTCATAACGATCATCCTAAAAATTTCTTCTTTAGGGTCTTTGGAGCTGCAGTAGTCCCGATACTTGTTGTTGAAGGCTTGCTGCATCTGAGCCTAGGTTATGATGCTATCCCTAGGTAAACCCACGAATCAGCGTAGAGCTACATCCTTGAGAGTGGATGGGAATAATTTCAAATTCAGATCATCAATGGTATAATCATAAGTTTTGCATATGACATCAAACTCAAAGAAGAAAGTGTCTAAATCCTTTGAGGTCAGACCATGGAAATGAGGAAGATAAGAGGGGCTTATGTTTTTCATCTTGGTATCCCCATTAGTTTCTCTGATGGGAAAGGCACACTCAATTCTTTCTCTATCTCCCCTGTCATTTCTATTTTTAGCCATTAGGTCAGTTGGAATGGGTTCTCCTTCTTCTTCTCCCCTGTAAGCTCTTCAAATATCTCTAGTTGTTCACCTAAGGGATCCTCCAATTCACAGCCACCAAAGAAGAGGGAAGGTTGGCTGTTTGAAGTGGTGGGGGTATTTGGTAAAAATTTTCGTAAGTTATCCCTATTCCTACGAGGCATGAAAGAAGTTTTTTTGTTTTGTTTTCTGTTTTTTTCAAGCTTTGAGACTAATTGTAGAATTGAAATCACAATTTGAGTGGAAACTAATTGCTTGAATGAAATCTCACTAGCAGAATGGAAAATAAAGAAAACTAACTTACAATTACTTTTGCAAAAATGAAGCTAGTAGTAGAATGTCAGAGATAAGAAATGGAAGAAAGAAATCAGAAATCACATCTTACTGAGACACCTCCCCAACAACGACGCCAAAAACTGATGAGCACTAGTATTGCAGAAAGAATACTACAACTCCTGGGGCTACCAACTTTACATTATCAACCCGGGGTTCATACAAACTTGGAGGTGGTATTATTGTATACACAAGTAGATGCAATGGGTCCGCTCTTTGTCACTGGTAAGATGGCAATAGAACACTATCGTTTCTCAAACCAGCCTTCTATTGATTTAGAAGAAGCTTGATTACCAACAAGAAAAAGGGAAATTTGCAGTAAAGGAAATCTTGTTTACTATAGTAAGGAAAATACTGAAATCAAATTCTTAAACACACCATTCATATAACTAACTGCTAAGAGGATTTGCTTCAAAAGAATGCTAAGTTAACATGTGTTCAATCCTATTGTCCTAGGCATGAAATTTGAAACATCAAACATTCTACTGTTGTGCATGTAAATGAACAAAACAACTACTTTCCTTTGTCTTTTTTTTTAGTGAAAATGTGAATGCTAACTTCTCTTGCTGATGTGGTAGGTGGATTAGGGAATATGGCGGATGGTCATATGGCTTCGGAGGAATGTAGGGGCCTTCTCCTATCTTCCTAGGTGATTTTTCCACAATGCAGCCTCAAAACAGGCCACTACAGGTCAACCTACAAGATGTCCTAATGCTCCTACAAGATCGCTTGTATTCCTATACGCTATAGCCAAGAGAAAGAGGAGGGATTTTGAAGGTGGTGTAAGGCTTATGGAAGGTGAATGGTGAGAGAAATGAGGGAAAGGAGTGGTTGGGACTCCTTCAGAGCTCAAAAAAGAGTTTGTGAGATGGTTGGATTTACTGAACAAACTTGGAGAAGTATTCTTATGGAATGAGGAATTTGGTGAAGGATTTAGTGGAAAAAGTGATGATCATGGATGGATGAGGTTAGGATGGGGTTTGTGGTCATGAAATCTCTTCGTACTATTGAAACTCCTACACTGCATCAATCATTGACATTTATGCATAAATCATGTAAACAAGAAGGATTTCAATTAACAAAGGAAAAACAAAATTTCATTATCTAGTTGCCTATATCATGCATGGGAAAAATTACAGAATAATGTGAAACCTTTAGGAGATCTAATGAAAGGCCGAAGATATCATAAATGACACTTAAATCCTATTATTAAAAACTACTAAAATGCTGGCCTAAATAACAAAAAACCCTAAATCTCATGAGAAATCATAATGTTGTCTTTTTGGGGCTGTATAGGAGTTATTTCGTCAAACCATGGTCACTGAAGGAAGGAGTGAGTCCAAATCCACCTACTAATAACATTTTTATATTCCTTTATCTTCATAAGCTACTATTTAAGCAACACACAAATGGAAGAAAAATAATCAAATCCACAACTATTTGCAATGAAATAATGCTAACAGTAATTCAACCATTAATCTATGAAATCAACTAAGCATATAAATACAAGAAGAGAAGCCTTTGTTTCTAGGGTTGAGCCTTAACCCAAGAGCTTCAGCCCTCTGAGTCAACTAATTGCTAGATCCAGTAAATTTTCATTCTCATTATCAAATCAGAAAATTACATAACAATGTCTTCCACAAGTCTTGAACTCGAAAATTGCTTAGTGATTTTACATCAAAAATTTGAATCCTAATGAGGCTCTAGGCCTACTTATTTATACAACTGAAGTGTCCAACGACTTCCTTAAATCTAGGGAGCCTCAGCTCCCAAACTCAAGATGAATTGGTTCTTTAACTGTCACTGGCTTGACTACCTTTTGATATTCATGGCTTGATTGCCTGCAACTCTGAGTTAGTCTGATTCGATGGAGGAATATTTGAATGAGTGACAAGTAAATGAGGAGGATTTACCTCCTCGAATCACCCCTCCTTGTCTCATTCGATTTTCTGCCCTTAATTAGCCAAAATTGCCAGGATTTTCTCTCAAAAACATGCAATCATTGCACATTAGTCCACTAGGCATAATATCTCACTTTTACTCATCTCATTAAGCAAAATATAATCAAAATATGTAAGGAATTATGAGAAGAGTTGATTTCAATAAGCTAGGAGGTGTATTAAGTTCCATATAGTTACCCAATGATGCGGGTCATCACGGTCAGTAGAGTAGAAGAACGTTGTTGTATGTATGTATCATGAGGAGGTTTTCAGTGGAAAGTTTGAGTTTCCATTTCATGAGTCTTTATTTATGCTTGGACAGGTTGGATGCAAGATTTAGTCAAGTAGCCATTTGCTTGATTGGCTACATTGGAAGGATCATTTCACTTGATTGTATATATATATTCGGAAAGTTAGTGTTAGGTCCCTATACTACTAGTGTAGCCCCTTATTGTTATTATTACAACCCCCTTATTGTATTTTTGTTCCCATGTAGTCCCCATATTGTTATTATTGTTCCCCATAGAAGCCCACTATCGTTATTGTTGTGCCCTTACAATAGTATTTTTATGTAGGCTCTTAATATATTGTGACCCCTTAGACTCATATATATAGAAAGGAGATCTTGTCATTTGTATCATCCAAGAATTTTTTATTTATGTAATGTAAAGGAGGCTTGCCCTAGAAGAGGAAAATTTTGAAGACATTGATCTATTTCTTATTCTATTATGTGAGCTAGTTGCATAGCATTGGTATGAGAGATTTGGATGTTAAGGTTTCGCTACTTCAAATAGGTCATCGTGGAATTTTCGTTATAAAATTTTGTATACGCAGCTTCAGAAGCTGAAATTAAAACCCATTTGAGGCTAAATATTGATGAAAGTCTTCTTTGAATTTCAGATATTTTCTCGCTATATTTTCAGAGATATGAGCCGAGGAATTTAGGAGTTTGCAGGCTCTAGAATTCCATCTCAAATAGGTGACCTAGGGAAAACCGTCATACCTTTCTATATGAGAATCATATTAAAATTTCATAAAAAGTGACAGAAACATGACAAACTTTAGTTTCTTAAGTATCATTTGTAGGGCCAAAGGTCAAAACAAGGATATGTGGCACATCGTAAAATTTAGTTCTACTGAACCCGTATATAATCAGGTCATTATGGGAGATTTGGCATAACTCTTTCTTGGGGAATCCAATATCAATCAGACTTGTGGGGTTGGAAAGAGGACTTAGGTGGCTACAAGGGTCTAAAATTTCAAAACTTGGAGATACAAAATTACAACATTACATTTGTTTGAATATCAACCTACTAAAAGAAACAAAAATAATGACTTGAATAAAGAAAATAGAAACACCTAGTAAGAAAAATTGGATGGATGATTTGAAGAATGTGATCAAAGCTAAGATAAGTAATTTTATATATGCCATGGAAGCTAGTATTTATGGTATAGAATCATAATTGAAAGGCAATTTGGAATATTTGAAGAAAGATAGGGAAGATTTGAAGGAAGGTTGGACAAACATGCTATAAGAAAGGCTTCCTAATGACGAAAAGGTAGTAGAGGAAATTCATGATGAGAGAAAAATAAATGATAATCATGATTTCATAGAATCTAACATTGGATTAGAAACCCAGCATGTTCCAAATATAGATATGGGGAAGTTTTATGGCAAGGATTTAGTAACTTGGATACTATAGATGGAGCAATATTTTGATCTACACGATGGGCAACCCTCACAAAAGGTACGTATTGCATCTTTATTTTTAGAACCCAATCAGATTGTATGGTATATATGGCTTTGTTCTTGTAAACCACTTGTCACATTGGTCAATTTTTACAGAGGAAATGATAGCACATTATGAAGACACAAAGAGCAACACCTTTCTTAGCCAATTGATAAATATCAAACAAAAGGGTTCAATGGTAGAGCACATTGAGGACTTCCAAAAATTGAATATAACGGTAAATGATATTCCAGAGGAGCATAGGATTGACGTCTTCATAGGGAATTTGAAGGATAACATCCAACATGAGTCTTGCCTTTGGGAAACTGATTTATTTGAGAATGCATTTAGGGGAGCTAGAAAAGTGGAAAGCAAAATTATGGCAACAAGGAAGACTACAACTCACAACTATAAAGACAAAAGTGTTGTGGCTCGTAGCCTTCCACAACCTACAAGGTTGAAACCACAACAATTGGAGGAGGAAATAGAAAAATGGCTTCATTACAATTGTGATAGAAAATACAATAAAGGTCATAAGTGTGTTGAGAAGACATTATTTTACATAGATTTTGAAGAGGAGGAAGAAAAGGATCAAGAAACGTGAAAAGAAGAGGATATACACTAGGAACCAACTTGAGAGAAAGAATAAATGAATCCAACCCTATCTTGTCATGCATTGGCACTTTATGGATATCATCCAACATCCATCACGTCATCTTTAGGAGAATATTCTAAGGTTCAAGCAGTGGAAGATCACATCAATTATCAACAACAAGTTCTCCAAATCTTAAAGGATAAGCTCACTTTGGCGCAGAATTGAATGAAACAACATGATGATCAACATTGTAGTGAATGTATTTTTGATGTAGGTGACTAGGTATTTTTTATAGCTACAACCATACAAACAAATGTCCCTCAAGCAAGCTAAGAAGGATAATAAATTATCCCCAAAGTACTATGGTCCTAACAAGGTGTTTCAAAAGATCGGGACTATGGCATACAAATTGGAGGTTTCTGCATCTTCCTAAGTGCACCCAGTTTTCCATGTTGGAAGCTTAAAGAAGGTTACAGGTAACAAGCTCACATTTCATACAATATTGCTGGAAGTTGATGAGGAAGGAAAAATCATATTGGAACCTAAAATAGTCACAGAAATAAGAACCCAAAAACTATGAAATCGATCAATTCCAGAGTATCTCATCAAGTGGAGAAACTTAACCGCTGAATATTCCACATAGGAGGATGAGAGTTTTATACAGAAGCACCCATAACTACTCAAGTGTTGAGGACAATACTTTTTTAAGGAGAGAGGAATATTAGGTCCCTATACTACTAGTGTAGCACCTTCTTGTTATTAGTGAAACCCCCTTATTGTATTTTTATGTCCATGTAGTCCCCATATTGTTATTATTGTGCCCAAAAGAAGCCCAATATTGTTATTTTTGTGCCCTTAAAATATTTTTTTTATGTAGGCTCTGATTATATTATGACCCCTTAGACTCATATATATAGAAAGGAGGTCTTGTCATTTGTAGAATCCAAGAATTGTTCATTTTTGTAATGTAAAGGAAGTTTCCCCTCGAAGATGCTAATTTTAAATTCATTGATCTATTTCTTCTTCTATTATGTGAGTTGGTTGCATAACATAGAGTGAGTAGGTGTGTGAATAAGCTCATCCCTCTGAGCATCTTTTTCAGCAATGTGCCAATTTCCAACAGTTTTCATTGGTAGTTTGGTTTTATTTTTCAGTATTGCAAGTGTGGGTTGCTATCATAAGAATTTGAAGATTGTAGTGATGGCCTTGAGATTTTGGTGATCTACTGCTATATGTAATGTAATTATTTTTTTTATAGTCAATTTTATTCATTTTGAGTTGGACTCCATTTCCCAATGGTTCAGGCTACTAGTCTGCGATGTTGTTGGAACCTCATAGGGTGGATGCCATCCCCATTGGAGCCAATGTTAGGATCCTATAATATAGGAATCCTAGTAAAGTTTGTCTTACTATCCAGCTGGGGGTATTTCCATAAAAATTATCCTATGGTTTCATGAGTCTCATAATCTAAGGGGTCCTTGTACAAAAGAGTTAATTTGGTCAAAGGGTCCTTGTAAATATTTGTGTAAAAAAGGAGTCTATTAGCCTTAATTACAATTTGTAAGGCCATGAAGGGTCCATGACGGGTCATCATTTAAAATTAGTAATAATGAGGGGTTAAATTTATTATGGAAGTGTAGAGGGGTCATGCCATGAGAGATGGTCATCATAGGCCAGTTTGATTAACTCATGTTCATCATAAGAGTTAGTTTGAAGAGTTTTTTATTGGTTAAATTTGTCATGACCTTTTCATTATTTCAGAAAGTGCCCCTCCCATAACATCACATCATTCCAAAAGGAGGCTTTGGGTGGTATGAAAGTTTAAAATTTGTCTTGAACTCTCTCATTCTTACTCCATTCGAAGCTGATACTAGCTCTGAACAAAATTTAAAGGATGAAGAAGGGATTTCTAGGCTCATACATACATTTGCTACGAATCTGCTGCACAAGTGACCTGCTGCTACACAACTACTACATAAGTGGTGAAATTGCCTCGGTCTTTTGAGTAAGAGTTTTTCTATTTTCTATTTGATTTTAAATGTTGCATGAAGGTTGCTGAACATCCTCCAACCACTCTCACATTTTTCATAAGGCTTGAAGTATACCAACCTCAGATGTACATTCACAGTTGCTACCCATTTTCTACGCAAGTTGCAAAGGTCCCTCATTTTGGTGAACTGTGATACTTTTATATTTATGAAGGTTTGATAAGGTGTTATAAGGTGTTTCTATGTGGTAAGAGTGGTACTTAGACATTTTGAAGCAGAAAGGACATCATAAGTGTGAAATGTTGGACTTGCTATGAATCTGTTGCGCAAGTGGGAATCAACCATCTAGGAGGACTGCAAGTGTTGGAAAGCCCACTTGAAGAGTTACACACCATCACACAAAAATTTAAAGCCTACCCATTTGATCCAATTTTTTATAGGAGGTGTGAAACCATAGAAAACATGGAGGGCTACTTGGACTTGTTACGAATTTATTGTCAAACTGACTCTTTTTGTCATTATTTTCAAAAGATGTTTACGAACAAATGGAGCTGAATTTTGGAATAAAAGAATAGGTTGTTTCTGAGAACAGAATAAATAACAAAAACCTCCTTCATTTTCTGCACTGGTGTCATATATTGGAATATTAAAATGCATCTTTACAACATATTATTCAAGTTTTTACATTTCCTATTTTAGTTATGATGTTTTGGTGCATATTGTGAGGAGTTGGAGAAGAATTTTTGGAAACGGAGAGAATTTTATATCAAGTAAACTCTCATATACAAACACATTCCTCGGTTTTGTAACAACTGTTAGGATTCAGGATATATTAGCTAGTCTTTGAACCCTATTTTTCCAGAAATTATGTCCCTGTTTCATAGCATATTTGTTGTGCATTTGCTGCACAACTGGACAATCAACAATTTTCGCCTGTAAATTAGAAATCTTGACTTCTAGAAGTAGTTTTGGATAGATGAATAGGTTTCTAATATCCTTCGGTTATGCATTTCAAATTTTTTAAGTAAAGGTTCCATTTGATTTATGTTTTAAGTATGGATTAGTGACCACTAAAATTGTCCCTATTTGTCAGCAGGTTGAGTAAGAATTCAATGTATCTAGCTTATTTTTGAATTATAAGAAGGGATTTCGACCATCTAGAGTGCTAATTTGAACTCCATATTGTATCTAATGATTTAAAAACATTGTGAAAGGTTCTGGTCGGTTAGTGGGAAGAAGCTAGACTACACAATTTTGTATTTTTGTATCATTTCCTCAAGTGAATAGAAGAAGGAATATGTTTTTTTGAAAAATCTACTTGTGTCAGTGCTTATTAGTATGTGTGATCCCTTGTGTTTTGTTTCTAATATATATTTCTATGGTGTAAACATTCTTCATGCTCAGCTTGAAAAGAATATCTCAGAATTCACTTAGTGCTCTGTTCTATATCAACTGATCATATGTGTTTTCTTTTCTTCTATGACAATATGAATTCATCATTATTTTGATTCTCTATTTTTCATCCTTTTTGATGATGCACTCATCAACTCAATACAAGGATATTTTGTTAAATATCGATAGGGCTTCCTATCTTTTCCCTGCTCAAAATCCCATCATATCCCTTATTCACTTGAACCTAAAAACAATGGCGTGATTTGAAGTAGATCTACTTTCTTCCAGCTACCTTCAAACAAAAACATAAATTTACCTTTTCGATATTTATGCCTAGCCTAAAATCAAGAGTTTTTAGTCATTATATTGAATGAAATAATTTATAGTGAGAGAACCCTCTCCAAGGCTAGTAGGGTTGGCTCCTTGCCTAAAAGTGGTCAATGGTTACCTCTAGATTTCTCTTTTCAACCTCAAGAGATTTACATAGTGCTAATAGGTTCTATAAGATTTGGGGGATAAACCTAGTATAAAGGTCCTAGTCTATTAAAGGCTCGACACTTGATAATTGACATCTTGATATAGAAAGAGCCAATACACTATTTCATTTTGATACCTTGTTATCTAACACTTTGTCTCCGAAATTACTAGAACCCCTAGCCCAATTGTAAAAATGAAAAACTCCACTCACAAAACTTTCCTTGACTCGATCAATGGACATTAATCAACATGGATATTTCCAAGGAAAATTTTAAGGATGGAATTTTATCTTAAAGTTTATAAAACTTTGTGAATATTACTAGTTGCTAATATGCAAATTGTAAAACGTTTGAAAATATTTTTGTACAAATATTTGTATTTCTAGTGATTTTATATTAGTATATATAAAATTTAGGCGACTTTTAAGGTCAAATAATTTTATACTATAAAATTTTGGAGAATTGTTTTTAGAAAAAATGGAAATTGGAAAATATTTTTTCGGAAAAAGCATGGAAAATTAGCCCACCTGCGAATATGAGCCCCTAAAATTTTAATAATGGATTTTCTAGCACCTGTTCGTATGAGGGAATTGATATGGATCCAATATTTTTCAATAATTAATACTTGACATCCTCACATTTGATGTCCATATCATATGCATCTCAGTTGCTATGTGAATGCCACTGCGCACTCTTATCCACATAATCCAATGATATCAACAAGCCACATCAATATGATTTCAATATGTCACATCATCAAGGACCAACTTTATTCCATTTCACCATGACACATCAACTTCCATGTGGACATGCCACATCAACCTACTAGATTAACACAATGTCACCAAACTTGCCACTTCATTGTGCCACATCTAATACTTTATGAGTCACCATCGGTATCATGAGGAAATATTGATAGTTTGGTTTTGATCTCTCAACACCTAGAACCAAAATAGCCTAAAACCTGATGCTTTGATCCTTATTCATGTCAATTGATGAATCATGAAATTTGATTAATTAATAGCTCGTGTGGGTTTGGTTTACATTAAGGAATTTTCATGATATTTTCCATTATATTCTCGTAATATAAAAATGGACAAAAGTCTAATCCTTAATGATGGAAGGCATAATATCCCCTTTCAGTGAGGATCCTTGACTTGAAGTTCAGGCCAAATAATTTAACTTCTGAAAGGTTCAACACTTTCAACATATAAACTCCCAAAGGTTAAGGTGTTCAAACCTCAAGTTTTCAATACTTCTAACCTAATAATTGAAATGTTGGTACATGATGTTCGATACTGGATCCACTGATGGAAAAAAAGTTTAATAGGTGTTGATAGATTGATCTTGTTACTGTGAGGGAGGTCATGAATATTATTTTCTTACAATACCTGATACTAAAGGTCTAATAGTATAATACTACATTAATATGAATCTCCCAAGAATATGTGTTCTTATGCTCAAGCTCTAGGTCACAGTTCTTGCTAGGACATGTGATCATAGCTAAGGTGAAGGCTTCAAACCCCAAATTTATAAAACTTTTGCAAGAGTATTCTCGACCTATTCCTAGGGTCTAATTTAACACCAATAGGGTCATAATTTTTCCAAAAAACTTGTAAATAATAGGAAGGCTTACAAGAAAATTGTTAGAAGAAATCATAAGGGCTTTCAGTGGCAGGACCTTTAGAACTTTAATAAGAAAGGAAAGGATATATCCATGGGCCAAAATTATCACTTCTCCCCACTAGATGAGCTTCTCCAAATTCCTTTAGGGACACAACTTTACCCTTAAAACTTATAAAACTTAAAAAAAAAGAAAAAGTAATATACTACCTTCTCTCTAGAGGGTCAAATTTAGGCTTACCCAAAGAATGAATTTCAAACCTTGTCATTGAGAATAGTGAAATAGTTGGAACTTCTCTTATTCCATAACTATGCTAACAAGGGTCATTCACCCTAATAAAATATAAAAAGAGACTTGGGCTCAAAACAAAATGTGAATTTGAATTCACAAATCATGCATTTCATGACCATCATAGGCAACGTACTTTGTAAAATACCTTTTCATGCAACATTCATTTCTCAAAGAAATGCTAGCTATTCAATAACCACAATTGTAAAATACTTAAAACGCTTTGTTCATACGTATTCAATAAATAATCACAACTAATTTTAGCTCATTATTATGAACAAAAAAAATAAATCACACAACAATATTGATAAATCATTGAACAATAATATCATTTCATTAAGAAATAAAAGATACACAAATTTGTTTCACTTAAACTAGTTGGAAACTCAAGAAGGGAGAGCCACTGTCCACCCAACCTTGGGCTCAACTACACTCCAATATTTCTTGCATTTGGAGATCCCCAAGACATAATCTAATGCATTAGGAAAATATTGATGTAGCTTTTAGCAAGGATTCAAGTCAGATAAAAGGAATACATGCTACTCTCCTTTTCATATGATTCATGACTTCTACACTTCAATTCCTAGGTTAGGGCCTATTAACATAGCAAATATGGCCATCCATGGGATCTAGAAGAAAATATGGAGTCCTTCACTCATCTAGTAATCCCTTGTAACCTCTTCTTACTAGAAATATGTTTGCACTGATGTCAAAGGAACTTTTATGAGGTGGCAAGGATCAGGTGGTTGTAGGAAGTTTGGTGAACAAGTGAAATTGGTGTCTGAAGGTGCCGTATGTTTAGATCAATTTTTTCCTTATATATTCATCTTCTATGCAATTGGAAACTACTCATATGTATAGATCTTAATAAATCCATTCCAACGGTATATTGAAGTCCAAAAAATTCCCGTAGGATCAAAATTTATGAGAAAATGAAAGTTCATAGGTCAAGGGAAGAATAACTCAATTTATTTTTTCTATTAGACTAAAAGTCTACTAGATTGGAAGGGGATTATTCTAGAATTCTATTAGAATAGAAGTCATTTAGGCTAGACATCAATTGGTCAAGAAGTATACTAGAAGATGATAAGATCGGAAGTATATTTTATCATATAGACTAGTTTAAGTATAATTCACCAATCTATGTATAATATGCCTAACTAGACCATAAGTCTAATTCACCAGCCCAGAGTAGAAGTCTAATCCATCCATTTAAACTAGAATCCTAATTATTCAGTGTAGACATGTTGGTGGTATATTTGGTTGTTTTTTTCCAAATGTGGTAGTTTTCTAAAGTTAGAACTGCAGCTAAAGTCACAACCAAAACTTGTAACATACCAGAATGGTGAAAACTAGTAGTTTAACTCATAATTTCTCCTCATAATAACAAATCATAGATTGAAGACTACATGAACACATCAATATGACTTGAAAAAAGTGGAATATAATTAAAAAATAAGAATTCATGCATGTTAAGAGTTGAAATTAACTAAAAAGTAAAAAATCAAAATTATTATCTAAAAAATATATTTAATAAAAATTGTGTTAGAGGTGTATGAAGCTGTTTTATGGTGTTATTTATGATCATAGAGTGATTTAAATTTTGTGAAATGTAGGCCTTAATGATTTGAGTTTGAAAATGGAATGAAACATGAATCAAGAAGGTCCAACACGTTGTAGCTTATAGTTCAGGGATTGTATCTTCTTTTAGTAGTAGCTGATAAATTAGGGAGTAGTAACTTCATTTAGGTTAGAGCCTGAAAAACTAGCAAGTTAGAGGTTGCAGCAGTATGAGGGTTCAAGTCTTCACATAGGATAGAGCCTACCAATTTGATGTAATACAATTTGTAGCTTATAAATTGCATCACAATAAAATTTCTGGTGGTTTTCCCATTTGGGTACGACATCAAATTATTTTGTCATGATTTATAAGTTTGTGATAATTTTTATTGTTGCTACGTATTCTTTACTTTGTGAAATAATTTTTTAAAGTCTCACAATATTGATTCACACCCCCTCTTAGTATTGTCCTAGTTTATAAAACTTGGTATTAGAGCCACGATTACTTTAGGATCTATTTAATAACTTAAAGAAATATCAGGGATAATGGAAAACCATTAAGGAGGATACACCAAAATGGAACCTATGTTCTATGGAATAGATTACGTTTCGTGGAAGGTAAGGAAGAAAATTTATATTCAATCTCTTGGTGAAAATGTATGGACAGAATGGAAGAAGAATATAAAAAGGCTCATGCCATGATTACTAAAGATCAAAATATGGAATTTACATGAAATTCCAACAATGTGAATGGTTTTCGCATTGACCTACATGAATGAGAACCACCCAACATCATGGATTCCACTACTGCAAAACTTATAAGAGATAAAATTAGTTTCTATGAAGGTGAAAACAAGGTAAAGTAAGATAAACTACAACTCTTAGAATGAAATTTGAGTCTTTGATGATGCATGATGATGCAGATATTACGAAATACTTTCTTAGAGTTGATGAAATTGTGAATTATATAAGAATTATTGATAAAGAAATACAAATGTCAGTAGTAGTCCAAAAGGTGCTAATATCTCTTCCTAAGAGATTTAATCCCAAAGTTTCAACATTTTAGGAAATGACAAATGTTAATTTTCTCACATTGGACATCAACTTCTTCCCATTATTACTGCCTATGTGATGATGATTTCTAATGGAAAACCTGCAACAAGGGAGTCAACCTTCAAAGCAGATAAAAAGCCAAAGGAAGAACATAATGAATCATGATATGAATCAGATGAAGAGGAGTCCAAGCTCATCAGAAAGCTGAAGAGAGGGTCAAGAAAGTACAAAGGTAAGCTACCTTTTAAGTGCTTTAACTATGGAAAAGTTGGTCATTATTCTTCCAAGTTTCCGAAAAAGAAGAAGAATGAATATGATCTGAAGGAGAAGTTTAGAAAAAGCTAGAAGGATGGAAGGAAGTCTAAAAATAAAAGTTTCTACACCGAAGGCACTATCTCTTTTGAATGTGATGCTAACCAATCATTAGACGAGGAGAGGGCTCATGAAAATTCAAAGAAATTTATGCTCTCAGCCATAGAAAATTTAGAAATATAAGTTGTTGACTCTAATGGAGAATAGGTTGAACTTGACCTTGAAGGTGAGTTGATCAATTCTCTTAAAGAGATCCAAAGGTTGAGAAAGAAAAATAAAGCACAAGAGTAATTGTTGGCCAAGGAAAAAGATGAAACTATTGAACCTCTACTCCTACAAATGGAATAAGGTAATAATATTGAAAAGATCTTAAATGATCAACTAAAAGAGGAACATCGACCATGTGAAAGCCTTGAAGGAGAAATATTTTATCTGAGGAAATAGATTGAAAAGGCTAAAACCGAAATGATTTTTAATAAACAATTTCGTAAAGGGTCTGAATGTTTGAATGGAATTATTGAAGCATAGAAACTCTTACATGACAAAACAACCTTAGGAATTGACGTTGATTTAAGCTCAACAATTGAGATTAAGGGAAAGAAAGTTACTACTTTTATTCAACCTATGAAAAATTCAAATAGTGTAACAAACTCAACGAACCAATGCAACATTAGACAGAAAAAGTAAGCGCACAATCCAATTTGTAGCTAAAGGAAAAAAGGTGCATATCAAATTCGTCTTATCAAAGTACAAATAACACTACAAACCAAAATCAAAATACATAACAAATAAGAAAAAAAATTAGTATAGAAATACACAGGTTAAAATCACACAAAAATCCTATATATCTGAAAGAATTCAAAATCCAAGCTACAAGAATATATTTTTTACTATGTACAATAGTATTTTTATTAGATATTTCTTTCCTATTGGGAAAGGGTCCCTGGGGTCAATTTTGTGTTTGTTTAATAATTTTTTGAATAGAATGTTGTAAAGAATGTAAAGTCTCTGCGAAATGTGGAAGCAGAGTGTGCAACTAAGTAGGAGCCAAAGGGGCTTTATCCCATTGTATGGGTAAGTGATACGATGGTTTTGAAACTCACCCATAGGCCGTGGGCCATGGTATTGTAATAGAAATGCTATAAATAGTTGAGTCATAGTGAGTCTAGATAATCAAATCTCTTGATGAAGAACAAGTGTAAGGGAAAGTGTTAAGGTAGGAAAGATTTTTTTCCTATACTTAGGCAAAAGGGTAAGGCTCCAACAACTAAGTGCGTAGAGGCCCTGGCAAATCTGTGGTCAAGTGCACGAACCCTTGTACCTAGGTGTGCGGGATGGAAGAGTCTATAATTTGAACGTTGAATCTAATAAAGAGAAATTTTCGATCGAATATCTTGTATATGTGCATTGTTCTTACTTCTATTTATGTTTATGCATTGTTTCTTAAAGATATGTTTTCTATGAAATAAAGTGTATCTTCTACATGAATCTCATAAATATTTAATATCTCTGCATAAGATATGTAATGAAATGGTTTCGCTAACACATTAGATAGATCTGGTGTTATAACTAATCAGAATGGGTAGATCCGCGCGAAGGCAGATCTAGGGTTATTATTTACTACGCGAAAGTTGTAAGTCTACTTCTTTTAGGCCTAGAAAGCCTGATCATAGACCTTCACAAAGGTTTGGAAGCCATTTGGATAGAGTTGCATTAGTGATCCACAGGAAGACACTGATCTGCGTGAAGGCATATCTGAGGTACAAGGGCTTCAAATTACTTATTACATGATATTTGGATGCAGAAACCTGATTCTAGGATCCCCCAATATTGCTTCGGGTGAGACTGCAACTTGCACTATGCGGGTTGTTGCTAAAAGGGCCAACAATTAGGGTTTTTTTGGTTGGTGCAAATAACTCTTAACATGGGTCAGGCCCCCTTATGTCAACAAATGGTTCCGCTGCCAGGACCGAGATCTATCTAAGAGATGTATGATAAAAGGTTTGCTACAAAGAAAGAGCTTGAGAAGTGGATTGATAGAAAAGTGCACGTGTTTGTGTCTCAAGAGAACAAGTACCCCAAATTACCTAAGGAATAGTGGTTGCAGAGATATTTGTACATAGGCAAGACTGATACATTCTTTTGTTTCTTCCCTGGTGAACTACATGAGTTGTTTTCTAAATTGGCCGATAGTCAAGGGACGTGGAGGCTTGACGACACTATAGTGTGGAATCTAGAACTGGTGCGACGTCTCGAAGCATCAAGAAGCAATATCGCACAGGCCGTAAATCATTGGATTGATCACACACTTGGAAGCTTTATGACTGAGTTCGCGATCAATAGAAATATTAGCTATAGCAAAGAAGAACGTAGGCTCTTTAGATAATAGTTACCTTGATGTTACCTTGATGTTTGGGGCTATGTTAAGTGGGAGATTATTCAGAAGAAATGAAGTTTCAAACTCAGAATACAATCTGCTCATTGAACCCCCTTCAAGTGATGATGAAGGGACGATGCTGATTACTCTGTGAAGTACAGTTAATTTAATTAAGCAGGGTATCCCGAGGATACCCCATCCATCCACCCCACCTCCACCTCCACCTCCACCTCATATTCCTACACCTTCATCTCCACCTACACCTCCATCACCATTCAACATGGCGAACATGATGAAGATGCTTATTTTTAAAGGGGTAGGGAGTGAAGATGTCGAATGATTCTTTTTTGTTTCAGAAGCTGTACGGATGGCACAACATATTACGGACGATAACATCAAGAAGGCACAGATGGTCACAGACTTACAAGATTGAGCACTGACGTGGTAGATCAAGTAATGCTCTGATAACCCCAATGAAACGTTGTCAGAAACCCAGTGAACTCTAAACAAGGAGCTTAGGAAGCATAAGTCAGAGGCACAGTCGGTGACTGAGTTTAAAGAAATTCGAAAAAAGGTAGATGAGACACCATGGTATTTCGATAAAAGGTTGAAATGCTTGATTATGCAGGCCAATTTGGTGATTACAGATTCCCAGCATCACGACTGGTATATCATGCCACTCTTGCCACACTTAAGAGTGTCGTTGTCACAACAAAAGATAGAAATGCAAGCAAAAGCCTTGGAAATCACGATCAGGATGGGTGCCTCACTTATACAAGATACAAATCTTGGGGTGCAATAGATTCACACCCAACTAGAAAGCCTACACTTGGAGTTGTAGAGCTTGAATAAAGGAAAGGAAGCATAACCAGAGGTGCGTGGTGATGTCTGGTGCTTAAAGTGTAAGAGCCATGGGCATGATAAGGACCATTGCCTAGTTTATAAGAACTATATTATGGGGGGAGGGCCTATTCCCTTAAAACCAGAGAATAATGTTGGGTCGAGCACGGGATCTGTGCCATGATGCGCTATCTGTTAGGTTACAGGACAACACCTAACTTATAATTTCCATTTATACAAAAGTTTGTACAGACCCCTCAACAGTTGTTTTGCAATTTCTGTAAATATGTGGGACATGGAAAATTCAATTATAGGGATTATTAGCTAGTGATGGATAGAACCCTTGCCTACCAAATGCAGGTAGAAAACCAACCTTAGGATCAGGGCGCAGGAATAGCACATGGAGGATTCTAAGGTCAAGGACGAGGAAGAGTGGGCAGAACTAGTTGAGGACGATGGCAAGTAATTTTCTATATCTATGGCGAAGCGGGACACTTCATGTGAGATTGCACAAACCCCACACATCCGTTATATTAGTATTGTAGATAGCTTGACCATGCTATAGAGGAATGTTCGATCCTTATGGAAAATATGGAAGAAAAGAAGATGCAGCCCCAATAGCCTAGGAAGAACATCCAGATGATGAGGGAAGAGCCCCAAAAAGAAGATTAGAGCATAATTATAGTAACAAGGAGTGGTATGGACATTAGTGCATATAAGGGTAAGCAGGATGAGGCCGATGGGTTGGTGTGCAAGGCTAATGATAAGGAAATAGACTTTGACCTTAATCACACTAAAGAAACCTTCATGGAAGCAAATAATAACTTCGTTGAGGCCTCCACCTTAGGAAGCAAAGATAAAATGTTAAAAACTAGTGCAACACAAGAAGCAGATCCTTTAGTATTAGATATGTTTTTAAAGACCTGTATGAAGTTACTGCATAATAAGAAAGCAATAGAAGGGTTACAAGAGTTAATCGACAAGTGCGAAAATACAAAAAAGATCCCTGCTGAAAAACGCACAGTGAGAAAAATTGGTAAGTATAAGAAATGAACGGGGCGTGAGATGAGGCTGACCATGAAAATAGGAGAATATGAGATGAACCACATAATCTTGGATCTGGGATCTGTTGCGAATGCACTACCTAAGAAGACGTGGGAACAAATGGGGATACCTACACTGCAATGGTCTCCTATTCAACTGCTAATGGAAAATGAATAGAAGATTATTCCGATGGGGTGCTTATATGGTGTAACGGTAGACATTGAGGGCACAAGCATGTTGGTTGACTTTGAGGTCATTGAAATAGTGGATGACAGTAACCCGTACCCATTGCTACTAGGAATTGACTGGGATATTGATATGGACACAGTAATCAACTTGAAGATGCAGAAGACGACGTTTGAAAGGAATTCACTTAGGGTTGTAGTCCTACTAGACCCTAGTTAAGGAGTGTGTTATACTAAACCTATTCGCAACTTTGCGGAAAGTGATGATGACCTAGATCAAGTATAAAATATCACATTGTGAAATGAAGATTGTATCACTCCTATGGCCGATGAACAAATTGCATGGGAGAGTGATAGTTCTTGCACCTCAGACTCGAATGAAGAGCTGGAACACTAGCAGAATTGATTGCATAAAGTATCTATGCTCTATTGCAATATGATGACCGAGTCACTACGGTGTGTCTCAACTGAGGTAAGGAAGCTTCTACATTATGATGGTTTGATTGATGTGGATCTCTTTTTAGATGAATTTGAAAGGTAAGTACTAGAAGAACATCACTTCCAAGCACTGGAGTTGGCACTGCTTACTATGCCTACCTGTTGGTGGGGTATACGCAAGGAGAACTTCATTGGATTGAAGGACTACGAAAGAATGACGAGGTTAAGTTTTGCCTATGCTAATACCTAGATGATAGAAAAGTACTATGGGAAGGATGATCCACATGATCATTTGGAATGATGGACTAAGGCTTGGGGGACAAAACCACAACCAGAATGGGTGCACATTTTCTATCATACCTTAGATACGATCCTGATGAACTTGTATTTGGAAATATAGCTTCACCATGGCACATATGAATGGGATATCTTAAGAGAGAGTTTCTTACTGAATTTTAGCTTTGAGGATGGGTTTGAATGCATTGATGAAGTGCTCCAGGAGATAAAAGCACTTATATTCAGAACACCTAAGGAACCAATAGAATGGGCTCAACTAGTTTGGACTACGCAACTGTGTTATGTGCTAGAATGTTACAATGTCACTATTGAAGAGGAAGAAGAAGATCCACAGAATATTAGCATTCCAGAGACAAATAGACAATGTGAAGTTGAATGACCGAGAGTTGAGAACCTAGATATATTAGAACCTTTGAAAACTAGACAAGTAAATATTAGATCTGAAGAAGATCCTAAGTTGGCAAAGATAGGAGACTATTGGGACAAAGATACAGTCAATAAGGTGGTTGAAGTGTTGCCTGAATACCAGGATCTATTCCCAACAAATTTTTCAGATTTGAAGGGAATCGTAGGAGATTTAGGTGTAATGAAAAACACTTTGAAACCTGACATGAAGCCCATCAAGCATAGGCCTTATTGGCTCAATCCAAAGTATAAAGAAAATGTGTTCCTAGAGCTTGATAAGATGTTGGATGCTAGTATTATTGAGCCAGTAGAGGAATCCAATTGGGTGAGCCCAATTGTTGTCTAAGAGAATAAACAGAAAGGCGAATTCAGGGTATACGTAGACCTAAGAATGTTGAATGATGCATGCGTGCACGATCCATTTCCAACACCATTTACAGATGCAGTATTAGAGAATGTTGGAGGACAAGAGGCTTATCCGTTTACTGATGGATTTTTGGGATATCATCAAATAAAGATCGTGCCAGAAGATCGAAGCAAAACAACCTTCTCGACGGAGTGCAGTTGCTTTCAGTATACGGTAATGCCATTTGGATTAAAGGACGTGCCTACAATATTTTCCCGGGTAGTAATAACGAAATTTAAGGAATTTATTCATCAATTTTTGGAGGTTTATTTTGATGATTGGATTGTGTTTGGATTGGTTAAGTGCCATGTTGTGAGTCTGCATCTTATTCTGGAAACATTTCGGAGGTGTCAGATCACGCTAAATTTGAAAAAGTGCATATTTTGTGTGCCCTTTGGATTTTTCCTCGGCCATGTTGCCTATAAGTAGGGATTGATGTTGGACCCTGTGAATATCATTGTGACTGTGAATTTGGAAGCTCCTAGGAATTTAAAACAGTTGCGTGCGACATTGGGGCACACTGGGTATTATAGAAATTTTATCAAGGCATATGCTTAGATAATTGCGCCAATGGAAAAATTATTTAAGAAAGATTCAATGTTTTGTTGGGATGAAGAATGTCAGTGCAATCTAGATTTCTTGAAGGAAAAGATGGTGACTACACCCATATTGGTGTTTCCAGATTGGAAGAAAGAATTCCATGTGCATGTAGATGGTTCTTGTATTGCGCTCGATGCAATATTAACTCAAGAAAGAGAAGGAGAAATTGATCATCTGATAACCTTCGTGAGAAGCAAGTTATCAAAGGATGAGAATAATTATTCCACAATGAGCGTGAAGGGTTGGCGATGGTCTATGTGTTGCAAAAGTTTCGGCATTATTTGTTGGGCAGAATTTTAAAATGTATACAGATCACTTCACGCTGAAATCCTTGGTCAATAAGTGTGTCTTGTGGGGGAAGATCTGCCGATGGTTATTGTTGTTTCATGAATATGAATTTGAAGTGATTGTGAAGCCTGGAAGACTGAACGCAAGACTTGACCACCTGTCAAGGATTGAAATGGGTGAAGAACCAAATAACTTGGAAGAAGGTCTGTCGGATGCACAGATCTTTGCGGTGCATGTCGCGAATGACCATTTTGCTGATATCATTCAATTTTTAACCACGGGTATAGCTTCGAAAGGATATTCCACTCAGCAAAAGAAGGAATTAGTAGTCCACTCTGCATACTTTTCAGTAATTTCAGGTCACTTGTAAGAGATGGGAACTGATGAAATACTGCGAAGTATGTTCCAAAATTTGAACGCACTAGTATCCTCTCTAGAGCACATGGAGGAGCGACAGGAAGACACTACGTAGGAAATGAGATTGCGCAGAAGATTCTGCATGCTAGGTTATGGTGGCCAACATTACATAAGGATTCGAAGGCATACTGCAAGGTGTGTGATGCTTGCCAAAAGATTGGAAAGCCTTCACAAAGAGATGAATTGCCTTTAAATCCTCAGGTTTGTTGCAGGTATTTGATAAATGGGTCATTGATTTCATAGGTCCAATACAACCACCAGGTAAGAAGATGGGCATGTGGTACATCATTACTACAACAAAGTATTTAACCATAAGGCTAGAAGCGTAGCCAGTGAAGGATTGTACAACTGCCACTGCTGGAAAGTTTTTGTTTGAATATGTCTTAACACAGTTTGGATGCCCTAAGATATTGATGATTGATAGGGGTACACATTTCTTTAATGAAATGATCAGCATGGTGCTTGAAGAATTCAAGGATACAACCAAAAGAGCATGCCCCATCACTCAAAAGTAAATGGAACAGTGGAATCATTTAACAAAATTTTAGAGAATGCATTGATAGAGGTCTGTAGCACATAGCGGAATGACTGGGATATGCATGTGCCAACAATTCTATCGGCACATAGGACGACCTGCAAGAAGTTGATAGGCCAAACACCATTTAGGTTGGTCTATGGGATTGAAGCATTAATTCCTACAAAGTTCATTGTGCCAATTCTACGTATTGCATCTTTGACAGAGATGGCGGATCATGTGACCTTGGAGGAGTGGCTTGCACAACTGATGGAGTTAGAAGAGGATTGTTTTCTTGCAGGATTTCACCATCAAGTAAAAAAGAAAATCGAGAAAGCATGGCATGACAGGCCTATTAAGTTGTGCACTTTCAAGGTGGATGATTTAGTGTTTATTTATGACAAGTTCACAAAATTTCCATGGAAATTTCAAATGCACTAGTTAGGGCCATATTTTGTTAAGGAGATCACAAATGGTGGCGTAGTTCAACTCGCGAAGCTAAATGGGGAGCCATTCCTTGGAAAGTGAAAGGAATTAGGTTGAAGTTGTACACTGGGGATCTTTCCCCTATGCAATGACTACATGGTAACAAAACAGTCTTAGTAATCCAGGAAGTTGCAAGGGATTGCAGGACTATAAACTACGCTGCTTAAAGAGGAGAACAATATAGTAGGGAGGCTATGCAATGGAAGAAAGGCATGCAACAATTGAAGTTGCACTAGATGAGCTATGCCACAAAGGGAGGTACTGCACAGACGAGTCCAAAAGTAGTTGTTGGAGTCACTATTCATGATTTTATGGAAAACATTCATTAAGAGGAGTAGATAGGCACCATTTATGGTGAAAATCTTTGGATATTTGCCGCTAAAGATGTAATTATGATCAGAAAATGGAGGGAATGGTCAGATTTGAATTCAAAACGTCCTATAAATTGGGCATGTTGGTCTGCCAAAGAACACTTTGCATTCTGACGATTTTGTATGAGCACTCTTGTTCCCACTATATGAGTCGACAATTTTGGGAGGATTTATCTTCAAGCCCAATATTTGCAACCCTACCTATGTGGAACTAGAAGATCGTCCTTGAGAAAAGGTCCACGCGGGTCAATTTTGAAGCTGCAATTTCTTAGGGAGAAGGTGGTGAAGTCGTATCTATGGAAGCTGCGCCCCCCTGTGCCTAAGGCATCAAGTTCATCTCAGCCGAAGAAATCAGCTACAAAAGAGAAGCAGAAGAAACTCGTACCAGTGAGGCATTCACCAAGGATGAACTTGGAGGTTCAGCAGAAGCAGAAGAAGGATAAGAAACTGACGAAAATCATGGACATGGAGGAAGATGAACTCTGTGATGGACTCGAGAAAATTTATGGTCTCGATGCCACTCTTACTAGAATAGATAATTTTTGAAGGTGTGATCTTAGAATGCATTCCAGTGTTGAAGATGGAGGATTGGGATCTCGCTGACAATGAGAAATTCCCTCACTTAGCTACTAACAAATACATGATGAATATCTACTATGAAGAAACTCGGGTTACATGACTGGAACCCATGAAATGCGTTATAGATGTTGAGCAGGACGGATTGTTGCACATGCTTTGCGTACGACACTTCCATTGGTCAATTATCAATGTTGTGTGTGTGCACCAGCTACTCGCGCTAGTGCATGATGGGTGCTTATGGCTTAGAGAACCCATCCCTATAACTAATATTCTCATCCATAAGATCACGAAACTACCCTATAAATGGGCAGACCCTACCAACAATTTTGGAGGGAAAAAGTGGAGAAAAAGAGTTGGCAGATAAGATGAAGGATGAGTTTGGGCTGATTAAAAAGTCACTGGATATTCTATTTGCTCCATTCAAGACTAGGTGATGTAGTTTAATGCCCCAATTCTAGTAGGAAATATTATGAGGAAATGTCGCACGGATCAAGTTCCTGTGCCAGTAGTGTCATTGGCTGCCCTGTGAGCAAAGGTTGTACAGTACAATTGTGTGCAGTATTTATGTAAGGAATTCCTTGCGAACTGCCACGAAGCACAGGACGATAGCAAGCCATTTGATTATGCCTCGCTCCTGTTACTCATTTTACTAGTAGCATGGCACCTGCCGGAGGATAGTCAGTTTCCTCCGTAGGAAGGAGATTTACTAGAGGTAGCGAATTTCACTTCGCTATGGGTGACAGAGGATCCAGAGAGGATCAAGGAGTCCAATATTTTCTTGATTTTGGTTGAAATGGACCTTCGCACAATAATCAGTCAGCGACCAAGGTTATCTCCAACTTTGTTCAAGCAGTTGAGGGCCTTCGTGGCTTCCATAATGTATCAGTTAGGGCAAGGCAGGACCCTAATCATGTATGGAACAAGTTTCCCTGCTTAGCCTCACAGATAAATGTGCAGAAAATTGTGGGAAGTTGGGCAGTGGAGTGGTGACAACCCAAAGATGTTGGTGCAGGTACAAGTCAGGGCAAAGAAATATCTATTGTGCAAATGATAATTGCGCATTCGCGAATAGAAGCAGCATAGAAAGCGACACAGGCATTGGATAAGAAGAGAAAGAAAGAAGATGCAACTAAGGCTAGTGCTAGAAAAGAGCGCACTGCAAAAGAGCATGCTGAGATAGAGCACACTGACATAGAGGAATTTGAAGAATCGACTTCCCAGCATACAGATGAGGAGGAACAGTCAGAATAGGAAGGAGGTGGGGGAGAGGAGCATAACACTTCTTTCAAATTGAAGAAGCGCAGTAAGGAGACAACTGCCGGGCCAAGGAAGAAGCACAAATTAGGTAGAAAAGCACACATTGACCTGATGATCCTCACAGAAGGGGATCTAGATGAAATTGGGGACAAAGTCACAGACACCACCACAAAGTTGTTGGAGTAATTTGAAAAAAAATACATGCAGATGCTAGGGAGAATCTAGAAGGATCTGCGTGGGTTGAAGATCCAAACGGGTAGGATTCAAGCGAGCAAGGTGCAGGTGAGACGAGTGCAAGGGAGCAAGAAAGTATTGGAGCTGGAAAAGAGTATGAACCTCAGAGTACTCTTCTTACCAGAAGGATCAGTCTGTGGAGAAATAGAGGAAGATCATGCTCTATTAAGTACGATCAAAGATATTAGGGTGAACTTAGCCGCGTTGCCACTTCACACTCTCCATGCACTACATCAAAGGGTCTTGGACAGGCTTAGAATGAGAGAGCAGCGCGTGCTGGAAGTAATCAATGAATTTAAGGTAAACAACAAACATATGTTCCCAGAGAAGGCTTAGGCTCTGAAAGTAAAGGAAGAGTTGGAAGTGTGAAGTCAAAGCCTGGAAACAACAATCACACAAGTGTGCAATTCAGTCCCAAAGATAAATATTCTGAAAGATGTCACAACTATATCGAAGACCAGGAAATTGGCTTCTGCAATCCGTGAATCCAAAGACAGGATCAGTAAAGTCACATTTGACTTCCAAATGAAGATCTAAGAGCTGTAGCTGAAATTACAACCAACTACTCTGCTATAGGTCCAGGAGCAGTGCAATGCAGCCATTAATGAACATTGAATACTTTGGATATTGCAGTTAAAGGATGTGATTTTCTCTTTAACAAAACCATGGAATTATGGGACACCTTGAAGGAGGACCCAAACCTACAAAGTTTGAGCATAGAAGTCAGGGAGGCCCAGCATAAGTATGATGAGATCAGGGAAACTTAAGCGCGCCTATAGGAAGGGAAGCTAATACAGGCACAAGTACAGTAATTGCAACAAAAAGAATCAGTGTTAAAGGCTTGGCTTCAACCTTAGACAGAAGAGGCCAACCAACTTTATCATACAATCTAGGAGAAGCTGAAATATTTACAGCAGACTCATCGGACGATGCGTCTTATGGTAGTGGGACCTACTACTGAAAATTTGGTCAAAGAAGTGAAGAATGCTATAGTACAGAGTACGGCGGGGCTGAATGCATTGAAGTAGTAGTTCAGTGAGCTCCACCACAAAGTTGAGAATCTAGCTAAGTGACTCGGGGGTGAGTCACCATATTTTTGTTGAGGGTCTATTGGGAAAGCGTCCCTAGGGTTAATTTTAGGTTAGTTTATTCAAATTTTGAATAGAATTTTGAATAGAATTTTGTAAAGAATGTAAAGTCTTCGGTAAATGTGGAAGCGGGGCATGTAGCTTTTAGGATTCAAAGGGGCTTTTTCCTCTTGTATGGGTATGTGATAGGATGGTTTTGAAACTCACCCATAGGCTACAAGCCATGGTATTTTAATAGAAACGCTATAAATAGTTGAGTCATAGCGAGTCTAGATAATCAATCTCTTGATGAAGAACAAGTGTAAGGGCAGGTACTAAGGAAGGGAATCTCTGTTTCCTATACTTAAGTGAAAGGGGAAGGCTCCTACAGTTGAGTGCGCAGACCCTTGCAGCTGGGTGCACAAGGTGAAAGAGTGTGTAATTTGAACGCTGAATCTTGGATCAAATATCTTGCATTTGTGCCTTGTTCTTACTTATGTTTAAGTTTATGCATTGTTTCTTAAAGATTTGTTTTCTATGAAATAAAGTTTATCTTCCGCATGAATCTAGTAAATATTTAATATCTATGCAAAAGATAAGTAATGAATTGGTTTCAAGAATACATTAGATAGATCTGGTAATATAACTAATCAGAATGGGTAGATTTGCAAAGGCAGATCTAGTGTCATTATTTACTACGTGAAAGTTGTAAGTCTACTTCTTTTAGGCCTGGAAAGCTTGATCATAGACCTTCGTGAAGGTCTGGAAGCCATTTGGATAGAGTTGCATTAGTGAGCCATAGGAAGACAATGATCTATACGAAGGTAGAGATGAGCTACAAGGGCCTCAGATTACTTATCACATGATATCTGGATGTAGAAACCTGGTCCTACAATCCCCCAATACTACTTTGATTGAGACTGCAGCCTACTTTATTGATCCAAAATGGATCTAGTATAGACCCTAAGTCTAAAATTATTCCTCATAGAGGAAAATTAAAGTGAAAGGATGCTCTTCGAAATAGTCTCATTGCATAGACCTCTTCATTCTGAATCTAAGGCAATTTGAATGGACCAAAATGGACTTCGGATGAAGGAGTTATTGTAAAAAGAAGATTGCCCATTATCCTTAGAAAAGGAGGCAATTTCTTATAAAAATGAACTAAAAGACTATTTAAGGGAAATCGCATCAAAAGAGGTTAAAGGGAGGAATTTAGCAGAGATGGAAGGACTCTCCGATTGTGACCTCTGACATATCCCATCAGAGGTAGGCCTTCATGCGATATCGGAGCCTTGGACAAAGCGACTTGTGATGGCAGTGATTCAGATCGGCGCTTGGGATCGCAACAAATACGAAGGGCCATTTATACATGTGACAAGCGACTTGTGATAGTGCGATGATCGATGACGCGATTGCATCCTGACTATTAGATCACAAGCTCAATCAGATGGTGGAGATTTAGTGGGGAATATCGCATCGTTGTTGTGTTAAGTCCATGGACTTGGACCTCCTGTCTATGCAATTGTGATTTGCAATGACAGGTTGGACCCAACGGCTTTATAGGTGAAATTGTATATATTTGAGTTCCAGAAGGAGGGATATAAATAGTATTTCGGGCGTGCTTCAGGTGGTAAAGTGGTATTGGAACAGCTTCACCTGATTCCATACACCAACCGACACGTAGCACACCGCAGGAGAGAGAGAGAACCGCTTTTTTGGGCGAGTAATCTCTGTGTAAGTGGGCCACCCAAAATGATCATTAGCCATTGATTATCAATCACCGATTGGATAGTGAACAATGAATGAGCTATTTTGTGAACCCGAAAGGATTATAGGGGCGATTGAATGTTATTTGAGTCTTGTCTAAAGGCTCATGATATGTTCTTGTGAGTTTTCCTGTGTGTTTCTGTTATGCTGCCATTTTCAAAATGTAGGCAGAAGAACCACTGACTGTGTCATTCCCATTGGAAATAGTCCATCTCACCTATGCCATGCTATAAGCGAGTGTTTCTATACCAGGAATTTGTTATGAAGCACAGAGAAGCCAGAGGGCCAAACGCAGAGCCAGAGAGCTAGAGAGCCAGAGGGCTAGACACAGAGCCATAGAGAAAGTAAGCTAGAGGGCCAGTTGAAGAGACAAGGAGTAGAAGAAGCCACAGAGTTGTAGAGGAATGATTTCATAGAGAGGAATGGACGTGGAAGCCGCAGAGTCAGAGGATTCCTAAAAGGCCAGAGATCCAAGCAAAGAAGCAGGTCTCCCTTCGAGCTCACAGCATGCTCCCTTCAGGGAAATTATCTCTCTAGAGAGCTCACGATGTAACATCCCATAGCTGCAAAAGTGATAGAGGCATAGAGCCACCAGAGGTTGGTGGCCAATTGCCTAGGGATGATTCGTCAAGATGAGGAAGGGACATAGAGCCACCAGAGGTTGGTGGCCAATTGCCTAGGGATGATTCGTCAAGATGAGGAAGGGACATAGAGCCTGAGAACTTGAGCACTGAGAGCCAGAAAGCCTGAGAGCTTCAGAGCCAGAGGGTCGAGTAGAGGCAGAGCCACCATAGGTTGGAGGCAGAGCCAGATAGCTAAGAGATCCAAAGCCAGATGAGCCAGAGAGCTAAGAGCCAATGCCAGTTAGCTAGAGAGCCAGAGCCGCAGAGCCAAAGAGCTCAAAACAGACTTCTAAGAGCCATGGGCTATAATGAAGTTGTAGAACAGAAAAGAGATCAAATGATCAAGCTATTGCTGATGCCTGAAGTGTACTGAAGATAGAAGAAGGAATTCTAGAGACTGTGAAAGAATTCTGAGGGAGTTGGTGCAAGCCAGGAGCTCAAGATAGCCTAGAGTGCTGATTAAAGGAGTCTGGTCCAGAGAAGCCTAGATCTGTCTATAGAGTAAGGACAACCAGGGGTAAGATGGTATTCTAAGCCCATAGGTACAGTTATAAACCTATGGAGTTAAGTGTGGAACTTGTAAAATAAGCATTAGCATAATCCTAAAGAGCTTAGTCGAGTTCATTAGAGCTCAAGGAGACGTAGCCCAAGATATCATGGTGAACTCCATATTATATTGTTGTCTTTTGGGTTTGCTTATTTGTTGCATTGAATTTACTGTTATATGTGTTTATATATCAATTTAAGCAAATGAGCTTAAGCACTTAACAGTTAAAGGCAAACACAAGCATACACCTACTTCAAGTTATTTTAATTTTGCATTTGTCAATATAAGCCTAAATCTTGGGAATATATAAGCATTGGAGTGGGAGAGGTTCTTGTAAGCATGATAAGAAGCCTTTAGGTCCCCATTTCAGATCAGGTGGTATCAAAGCTGGTTGTATCAGCGAATTAGGTTGATTAACCGCACCTTCAAAGAAGGTTATATCAGAGCTTAAGTTATACCAGAGCACGTGGTATCATGAAGTAGGTTGTATCATGATGCAAGTGGTATCAGATCAGAATTCCTGATTGACACAGCAATCTATATGCTTGTTTGACTTGAAAGGTGTTCAAAAAGTCAAATTCAGACTGTTTGATTGTTTTTAAACTAACTATTGTTTGAGTTTGCAAAGGTGAAGGGAAAGCTATTGATAGCTAAGTCCAAGAGAGGACAAGAAGGAAGAAGAGCTAAAGGCATTCTCCTTATCCCAAAGGACCTCAAGACAATCCTTGAAGCACAAGAGGTTTGTTGCAAAAGGTTGCTTGTCTTTTGATTTGATGCATTTATTTGTTAATGGAATGCAAGCTGCAGGGTTTTACCATGAAGGTGAAGGGAAAAGTTGAGTACGAGACTGACTTTATTACTGCAACATTATATTCATTTCAGCTTCGAAAGTATAGTGTACTTAAGTGAAAGTTGAAAGGTGAAATGCATGCATAAGCATGATATGCATGAACACAGGGATGTTGATGATTTCCTTGTATCTGAACATGTATGTGTGATTAACTTGAAGGGTTGATTGCTTTGTTTTAAACATGCATGTAATGTAATATTGAATTGGAAAAAGTTGATTTGGTCTCCAAGATGGAGATAATGATGAAGTGTTTCATCTTTGAAAAAAAAAAATCCTACACTTCTTTTTCTACATGCTTGACTAGAAGGGTCAATTATCTTAAATGCATGTTTTTCTGGCTTGTTATCTAGCCAATCATTTGTTGTCTGTAATTCTGTTGTTATTAACAGTTGTTGTTGACAATATGTCAAATAGATACAAATGTAAATTTTTGTGAAGAAGATGTAACTTCACATTTTTTTTGAACCACCTTGGATCAATGGTCAAGGAAGAGAAGTTCAAACTACCTTCTGTAACCATCTCAGCAAGGGTTCTGCATGAAGTCAAGGAGGAAGACAGTTCTTCCTAGGAGGACCATCACACCCAGGAAGGAAAGTGTTCAAAGGATTTGGTTCAGAGGCACTATGCAAGGAAAGTGTATGGAGGCTGAAAGAAGGGGGTGACGTACTCTCAGTTACTGTTTAGATCAATATATCAATCTTTTGGAGTCCAAAATATTTTTAGTGGGAAGGCGTGATCCAAAATGGATTTAGTGTAGACTCTGAGTCTAAAAATATTCCTCACAAAGGAAAATGAAAGTCAAAGTATGCTCTTGGAAATAGTCTCATTGCATAGATCTCTTCATTCTGAATCTAAGGCAATTTGAATGGACCAAAATGGACTCCGGATGAAGGAGTTATTGTAAAAACAAGATTGCCCATTATCCTTAGAAAAGGACGCAATTTCTTATAAAAATGAACTAAATGTCTCTTTAAGGGAAATTGCATTGGAAGAGGTTAAAGGGAGGACTTAAGCGAAAATGGAAGGAATCCCCAATTGTGACCTTCAACATATTGCATCGGAGATAGGCCTTCACGTGATATTGGAGCCTCAAACAGAGTGACTTACGATGGCGGTGAGTCAGATTGGGAATCGACGATCGGGATCGCAACCCATACAGAGGGCCATTTATACATATGATAAGAAACTTGCGATAGTGCGATGAGTGATGATGCGATCACATCCTAACTGTTGGATCACGAGCTCGATCGGATGGTGGAGTTTTAATGGGGAATCTCACATTGTTGTTGTGTTAAGTCCATGGACTTGGACCTCTCGCCTGTGCGATTGCGATTTGTGATGACAGGATGGACCCAACGGGTTTATAGGTGTGATTATATATATTTGAGTTCTGGAAGGAGTGATGTAAATGGTATTTTGAGTGGGCTTCAAGTGGTAAGTGGTATTGGAAGGGATTCACCCAATTCCATACACGAGCCGACACGTAGCACGCTGCAGGAGAGAGAAAACCTCTTTTTCGGGCGAGTAATCTCCATGCTAGTGGGCCACCCGAAATGATTATTAGTTAGTGATTATTGATCACTAATTAGATGGTGGACAATGAACGAGCTGTTTTGCAAACCCGAAAGGATTAGAGGGGCGATTGAATGTTATTTGAGTCCCGCCTAAAGGTTCATGATGTGTTTTTCATGAGTTTTCCTGTGTGTTTCCGTTATGCTGCCATTTTTGGAATGTAGGCAGAAGAACGACTGACTGTGTCATTCCCATTGGAAATAGTCCATCGCACCTCTGCTACGCTATAAGCAGGCATTTTTGTAATAGGAATGCGTTATGAAGCATAGAGAAGCTGGAGGGCCAGATGCATAGCCACAGAGCTAGAGAGCAAGACGGCCAGATGTAGAGCCATAGAGCTAGAGAGCCAGAGGGCCAGACGTAGAGCAAGAGAGCCAGAGAACCAAAGGGCTAGACGCAGAGCCACAGAGCCTATAAGCCAGAGGACCAGTCGAAGAGATAGGGAGTAGAAGAAGCCACAGAGCCGCAAAGGAATGATTGCATAGAGAGGAATGGACATGGAAGCCATAGAGTCAGAGGATTCCTAAAAGGCCAGAGAGCCAAGCGAAGAAGCAGGTCTCCCTTCAAGGAGCTCATAACAGGCTCCCTTCAGGGAAGTTCTCTCTCCAAAGAGCTCATGCTGTAACATCCCATAGCCACAGAGCTGATAGAGACATAGAGCCACCAGAGGTTGGGGGCGAATTGCCGAGGGATGATTCCTCAGGATGACGAAGGGACAAAGAGCCCGAGAACTTGAGCACCGAGAGCCAGAAAGTCTAAGAGGTTTAGATCCAGGGGGTTGAGCAGAGCCAGAGCCACCATAGGTTAGAGGCAGAGCCAGACAGACAAAGCCAAATAGCTAAGAGAGCCAGAGCCAGATGAGCCAGAGAGGTGAGAATCAAAGCCAGTTAGCTAGAGAGCTAGAGCCGTAGAGCTAGAGAGCTCAAAATAGACTTCTAAGAGCCATGGGATGTAATGAAGTTATAGAACAATAAAGAGATCAGATGATCAATCTATTGCTGATGTCCTAAGTGTGCTGAAGATAGAAGGAATTCCATAGAGTGTAAAACAATTCTAAGGGAGTTGGTGCAAGCCAGGAGCTCAAGATAGCCCAGAGCGCTGACTGAAGGATTCTACTCCAGAGAAGGCTAGATCTATCTGCAGAGTAAGGACAGCCAAGGGTAAGATGGTATTCTAAGCCCATAGGTATAGATGTAAACCTATAGAGTTAAGTGTGGAACTTGTAAAAGAAGCATTACAATAATCCCAAAGAGCCTAGTTGAGTTGATTAGAGCTCAAGGAGACGTAGCCCAGGATATCAGGGTGAACTCCATATTATATTGTTGTCTTTGTGGTTTGCTTATTTGCTACACTACATTTATTGTTATGTGTGCTTATATATTAGTTTAAGCAAATGAACTTAAGCACTTAACAATTAAAGGCAAACATAAGCATACACCTACTTCAAGTTCTTTTAATTCCACATTTGTCAATATAAGCCTATATCTTGGGTATATATAAGATTTGGAGTGGGAGAGGTTCTTGTAAGCATGAAAAGAAGCCTTTAGGTCCCCATTTCAGATCAGTTATGTAGGTTTTTGCCTAAAGGGCCAACAATTAGGGTTTTGTTGGATGGCGCGAATAACTCTAAACCTGGGTCAGGCCCCCTTAAGCCAACACTTGCACTAACTATAGTCATAAAGTTGTAAATTGTAGGATGAATTTGTCATTCAAGAAGACTAGGTCACAATGAAGAATGCATCATCCTAGAAATCGTTTTTCTAGGTAAAGGAAAAATACAACTACATTTAGCAATTCATTTTCGCGACTAAATAATATGGTCCAATTCTATGTATGTCAAATTTTTCGCAAGATAACACCTGTCTAGATACCTAGAGACAAAAAGGATGCTCCAAAAATTAAGTAATCTATCCAACAACACATGCTATGGAAGAAAAAGAAAAATGAATAAAGTTGTGACCTATTATCATATGCTTATAATGAAGGGAGCCAGTGGTATGTGGACAATGTCTATTCCAAGAATTAACCTTTGGAAATAATGTGTCAAAAATGATAATGGGAAAAGGAATTATCAAACTCATCAATGGTGTTAATTTTTGTAAGGGCTATATTATTCTTTTCTTTTAATAATTTCATTTATACTCTTCATCATTACATATACATTCACCCATAACATTAGTAATTATATAAAAGAAAAATATTAACAGTGCAACAAAATAGAAAGGAACAAAAAAAGGAACAAGTAAGAACACATAGAGACAACAGGATTGATTGGAGACCAAGCAAAAACCATATATTGGGGAAAAACCAGAATCAATTCTTCTTCTTCTATTAGATTTCATCAATTTTTTAATTGAGAGGTACATGAAACAAATATCATGAGGTTTCTAGTTTTCTACAAAAATCTTGTTCACAACTTTGTTTGTGATCAAGTTTCATCACCAATATTTCCATACAATACTATCGTCAATAACTTGTCAGTAATGTTGAAACATATGCATACCATCATTGTCTTTGGGTTTTAATGATGGCATACATATACCATACTACAACTCTCTTGTTAGGATTTTTATATACCATTAAATTCCCTAAATTTAAATTATCGAATGAAGTTCATAAGCTTTGAGTTGCAATGCATTACAGTTTAGATCACTTAGCATAAATTTAAGTGCATAATAAGGAAACTTTATTCCTATAAATCACACCAGAATTTGCCGAAGTGAAGAAACCTATTTCGTTACACAATCTAAATTACTAATTAAGAAACCTATTACTCTTACAAGACCCAAATTACTAATTTATTCTTAGTTATGATGTGTTTAACTTAAAAACTCTCGCAGAAATAAGATTACCAATTATCACAAAGCATGTCCGAAAATCAATCTAACAATTTACTCCATTCAAGAACCATTATAGAAGACTATTCCCCAGGGTGCTAAAAATCAAAAGTGAACTCAACAATGTCTCAAAAACAATTCATATTGTTTCTTATTTCACAATCCATTTAAAACTGACTAAGCATCTGGACACATAACATATGGATTTCTAACTCAAAATTAATCTAAGTAATCAAAGAACACACAACTTTCAATTTATCTGAGCAAGTAAAAAAAAGAATTAAAAACTCTAAATCAATAAGTCTAACTCAATGCTAACTACAAAATCAAATGAATGACATAACACTCATCAAATGATGAATATTATACAAATAAAATAATCATCACATTGTAAATAGAATAACCAACACACTGTAAATGGTATGTTATTCTCCAAATGTTAACAAACACACTGTTCTGAAACGAATGGCATACTACTCCTAATAAAGCCTTAAAAGAGTTCATACTAAAGACAAAATATAGGAATCTATTGCCAATAGTATATAAATCCACATATGATCAAATCAATTTCATCCAGAACAGAGGATTTAACCTAAAATTACAAGAATTTATTCCTCTGAAATCTATCGCAAGCTAACAACTTCTTCTTTAGTATTCATGGAACCATGAGAGTAATCAAAGAAATCAATAGATGCAAAGTATACTTATGAAAATTATCATCAAGCTCACAAACACTCAATAAACATTTCACTAGTTATCACAACTTTAGATCTATAAGAGCTTCAAATGAAATTTTAAGTACAATTCTAAGTAGGGGAATTCTGGAAATCACCAACGAAAGAAAATGAATATCCAAACATAGTTTTGCTAAATGATTTCAAAACACACCTTCTACTTAACAAAATTTGTTATAGAACTTGGCCAAGGTTTGTGGTGGATCCTTGTCACAACCTAGAACAAGTCTAACTTAAATAACTAATTCACAGATCAAGAAGACATGAATTCTTAGATATATATAAAAGTTGAGACGATTATATTAAAAACCTTCAATAGAACATAAGTCTGAGGGTTTCAATCTTAAACACAATTGAGTCAAATGACGTTTAGTCACAATATCCTTGTCACCAATTCATTCTATATATGTAACCATCCATATAAACATTGGGCCTTTTTAAAGAATTCGGGCCTAAAAATTGTTACAACAAAATGACTGAAGACAGAAAATACATTAATGATCTAGACTAATTTAAGTTAAGCTAATTCCCCAAGATCACTTCACCCATATCATAACTAAATTGTTATATTTTTTTCAATATATTTCGATAAAGAAACTAACACCATGCTTATAAAAAGAGAAATTATCTTCGGGATGCCGATAGTTGACTGGTTCCTTGGTACCGAGCCTAAAAGATAGTATTGAATGGAGTAACAAACTAAGTACATAATGGGTGCTACCAAATGGTTGCTTGATATGCTATTTGAACTAGGTGCTAGACCTCCAATGACCTTTCTGCATACTCAAGTGTCTCCCCTATATTTAAGAGTCCCATCTATAGATCAGTCAATTAAGTCAAGCAATATAAATTCATTTAACGCCTACATAGACTAAACATAAAATTGTTATTAGTGATTCTTACCTCCACTATAAAATAGCACAAGTTAGCTAGTGTAGAGTGGTTTTACGATGTCAAAAAGGGTAAAGTAGGATAGGTTATGGAAAAAATAGCAGCATTAGGTGTGAAAAGGGGTAACAATAGTAGGGACCAACATCACTCCCATGTTAGAGGGAATGCATGTCCTCATGTAGATGTCCCCTTTCAAAATTAACCAGTCATCAAAATTTGGGCTATCTCATTCTTTAGATTCTTGTCGCATTAACTAGAACTTATAATCCATGTTTTTTATGCATTGGTTTCCATCAAAACCTTAGGGATCATTCATGGGCACCAAGTCTTTTTATGGGATTCATTTTCCTTTCCTTCCATCTAATGAGTCGCTTATTCCTCAAGACTAGCGTATCATTCTTGGATACTAGAGCCAAATTCTGGTTCTAATACATCTCTTTAACTGACCGAACATAACGAAATAATGTTTTATACTTATGAGACAAGCCCATAAGTTTCTCTCTTTTATTTTGCAACCTAGCTATTTGTAGTTGCAAGTCTTCTTCGTCGTGAGCCAAGGTATCCTCAGTAGCCATGGTTTTCTACAGTGAATGGCTCCTTTTCTAGTCGACCTTTTATGCATCTGGATTTTCTTAGCTTTAGCAGGCCATTTCCTTGTGACTGGTCCAATTTCAGATTGCCCTGTTGTGGTGAACTACTTAAAAGATATTGGAAGTTATGAAATGGTATGTCTTCCTCAAGTGAGAATCCTCCACTTTCTCTATTGATTTGAATGCCTAAGAGAGGATCTTTTTCTTCCTATTTTGGAGAGGACAAGATAGGCAGATGTTCGAGGTTTTGAGTACCAAAAGTGGAAAATTGTTTTCTAGACATGCTCCTGGCTTACCGTCGACCTTGTGGGGAGGTCAAATTCTTAGATGCTTTTGTTTTTTGTAATGGTGAATTTGACACTGATGCCACTTCTTCCTATTCTTGGAAGAGATTCCTCTTTCTTTTCTTATGAGTCGTGTTAGCTCTTTCAGAATGTTCTTCTATTGGTGGGGCAACTCGCTTCGCAACCTTCGCACGAGGACTCTTTTGTTTTGCGTACTGGGGTTCTTTGGCTATTGCATCATTGTTTAGAGGTTCCTTCCTCTCTCACTACTTAGTTTTCATTTCTTTCCCTTTGAGACTAGGGTTCGTTTCTTTATAGAAGAAATAGGGTTCACACGTCTGGGCTTTTCAGGGGTTTCATCAAACTACCCTCCACTTTTGTTGATACAGGGGTCCCATTAGGGCCCTAGTCTTGTTTATAAATAGAGTGAGGAGGGGCCTTGGTCTCTTGTTCTAGTTTCTTTGATCTAGGGCTAATAATCCTCTGGCAGCCCTTCATTGATTTTCCTCACCCAGAAAATTTTAAGTCAAAAAATCTTCCCAACAATTTCTACGTTGACCCATCTCATAAACGACTAGAATTTTGATAAGGCTATGGTGGCATAGGCTAGTTTCATAATTTTTAGCCGTGGACTGAATGACCTGAGAAACTTTATACACACTTATATGGATGAAAAATGGAAAATTGACCTCACATCCATCTAAACAGTGTAGGAGATGCCTAATGTGGTAAATAAAAACAATTGCATACCTCCCCTCATAGGTGATGAACCTTTGTAATGTGGTGATAATTGGCCACCATTCTAGCTATATGTAGTTTTGCAGAGCTCCGTTCAACCATTTGATAGCCTTGTATGCAGACTTAAGAAACTTCCCACAATCATCCCATTCGAGTAGCCCTCCTTTGAAGTATTTTTCACAGGTCAATGGAAATCCTATTGCCTTACTTATCATCTTTTATGTAACTTTAATTCTCAAGTTCCTAACCTCTGCAATATTTCCATTGAAGCACTACACAAATTCCATAGATACATGGTCATTATAACCCTAAAACTTTTCAACGAATCCCATCCATCCTTTCTCCTCAAATTTCCCCTTATAGACTGCATATTTCGAGCTAGTCTGAAATTGGGCAAATGTAGGTTCATGGCTATCGACCCCCATGCCAAAGGTTAAATAATGTTGAAGGCGAGGAGGAAAATGTAGGGATTCACATGTCGATTAACTACTAGACTTAGAAAATGAGACAAGGAACCCTTGTGTTTTGGGGTTCAAATAGACTTAAATGTATTCAAAACGACAACTATGTATTTCCTAATTATGTCATAGATTGGTTTCCTGTAATGATGGAGTAGGTACTCAAAATATGTATCACACAAATAAGAATGAGTGGAATGAGTTATTGGATTGGATGGTCTAGTATTAGTTGTATTTCAATATTAAATGGAAAAGACATGTATATCATTCAAACAAAAGGAGGAAGATCACCATTAAGTTCTCATATCCACATTCTCTTAATTAGTCGAAATAAATGCATATTCATTCATACCTTGATTTGATTGTATGATGATATCCGAGAGTTCCAAATTAATAACGATGGGGATAACTTGATCCTTAAATGGTGTCATTGTCATTCATTGAGTACATACCCAAAGACTGTTATTTTAGTAATAAATAAACCAAAATATTGTAATTGTTACCTCCATCGATTCCAATTCTACTAATCCACGGTTGACACCATCTATCATTTTTCTTGACTTGACATTCATACTATAGAGATCATTCAGTACTTAATTTCCAGTATGTTATAAGTACTAATTTAAGTATAAAACCTATAAATTTACTTCATCAATTCATTGAAACCAGTGAATTAATTGTGAATGTACTGAAAAGTAAATAGAAGGCTTCCTTGATGAGCTTGACACTTCATATGAGCCAGCTTTAGGAATTGTATCTAAAATATGAAAGTTGTTTTCTGCAAAACTATGTTGGTGCCACCAATCCATGAATTTTTAGAAATCCTGGGATGGTCACTACCTTGGGAATTTCAATTTTTGAGAGTTTGAAATGCACAAAATAAAAATCCAAGGGGCTTCTTTCCCATAATTATTCTGTTGAGCCCGAGAAAGAGTAATTTTGTACTCAGCATGGCCTTATCTATTGCCTTCTCATAATTTTAACAGGCCTAAGTTGGCTAATGCTTGGGGTATTCAATTTTAGAGAGTCTGAAAAACCCAAAGTAGACTCCATAGGATTTGTTTTCCGTAATTATTCTTCCAAGCTCAAAAAATAATAATTATGTACTTGGAATATCCCTAGCTACTATTTTCCATTCAATATTAACGAGCCTGCATCAGTCAATGCTCGAAACATTCAATTTTAAGGAGTCTGAAACATTCACAATAAACTCAAGAACATCCTTTTCTGTAAATAATTGGTTAATTTTAGATAAAGGAATAAACCTAAACTTAACATATTTCCTATTTATTCTATATGAGTTGTCGAGGAAAATAAAATTCATCCCACTGTTGTTCAAACTATCTATCTATCTATCTATATATATATATATATATATATATATATATATATATATATATATATATATATATATATATATATATATATATATATATATATATATATATATATATATATATATATATATATAATATATAAATAACTCAATATGAAGAACCAGTAGGAGATGGATCCCCCTTGTGAACCAACACCATTTTTACATCTTGCATCACATTCTGCAAAAATTCCTGTCGAGAAAGTGGGCGATGGTATATTTTCAGTCTGTGTCCATTTACCACAAATGAAGTTTGATCAACATCAATGGTTTTAATCCTGACCGAGCCATTATCGAAAACATCCTGCACTTCATAGGGTCCCATCTGGTTCAAAATTTCTCTTTGAAATATTTAAACTTACTATCATACAATAGTGCCCAGTCTCTTGGTTGGAAGAATTTCTTCTTGATATATTTATGATGATGCCGAGCTCTTTGGTCATGTAGCAACATAGTTATTTGGAAGGAATCTTATATGATTTCATCAAGTTAATTTAGTTGAAGTGTTCTTTGTTTCTAAGCTTCATTTAGATCCATTCCCAGTTGAGTAGCAGCCTGAAATGCTTTTACATGAAATTCAATGGGGAGAAACATCTACTTCTCATATACTAACGCATAGGCAGTATATCCTATCACATTTCTCCATGTTATTCGATAGGCCCATAACGCTTCTAGAAACCTATCATCCTAGTCCCCATGGTGTAGCTGAAATGTTTTAGTGGGAATGGACTCCGAGATCTTATTAATAAATTCAACCTACCCATTTTTCTGTGGGTGGTATGGAGTAGATTTCTGGTGCTTGATTTGGTATTATTCAGTGATAACCTTTGCTAGTTTGCAAGTGACTTGTGTTCCCTGAGTAATGACAATTTCTGAGTGAAGATGTCTTGAAAGAGGAAATATAAAACAAACTTCTTAGTGGCAGAATATAAAGCTTTAGCTTCCACCCACTTTGTTACATAATCAGTACAAACTAATATGTACCTCTTCTTCTTGGACATAGGAGAGACAGATCCCACAAAATATAACACCCACTTTTCAAAAGGCTCTATTGACATCTATGTTTGAAGAGGCATATCATCACTTGGAACATGCCTCTCCATTCTTTGACAAGCATCACAACTAGAAAAAAACTTTGTGGCATACTTAAAGAGAGTGGGCTAGTAATAACTTGTATGTAGGACCTTATAAGTTGTTCTTTTGTCTACAATGTGTCCACCATAGGGTTCACTATGGAAAGCTTTCAAGACATCATACATTTCATATTCCCATATGCATCTCCTCATGATTAGATCATGTTCAGTGCAAAACAGGGCTCTGTCTATCCAAGAATAGTTGGCACTCCTTTGCACAATATTGTGTCCCCCCCTGGTGGACATATTATGTGGAAAATTTCTTGATACAAAATAGTTAGCCACATCAGCAAACCAAGGACTATATGTTGGAATAGAAAACAAGTTATCATTAGGAGAGTCATCTAGAACTAGATATGGAGCAACATCTTATGAAACATTCATTCGGGACAAGAAATATGCAACTGAATTCTCTCGTTCAGGCATGTCATTCACAATAATATTAAATTCCTGGAGTAAGAGTATCCATCTAGTAATTCTTTGATTGGTAATTGGTTTATTCACAAGGAATCTAATACCAGAGTGATCAATATGGACAAAGGTTTCATAACTAGTAATATAGTGTCTAAATTTGTTGATAGCATGGACTACTTCTAGTAATTCTTTTCTGGTAACAGAGTAATTTAATTCTCGTTGTGAGATATTTTTTCTAACGAAATAAATAACATCAGGAATGTTATTATCCCTCTACCTTAAAACAACTCCAAGGGTTGTATCTGACACATCAGTACAAATATGAAAATGGAGAGACCAGTTAGGTCCTCTCAATACTGGAACAGTTCACAATTTGTATTTCAATACATGAAAAACATTTTTACAATCAGTATCCCATAGAAAATCAACATCTTTAGTAAGAATAATAAACATAGGTGTAGAAATATTAGTGAAATTTATAATATATCTCCTATAATACCCTACATGTCCCAAAAAGGTTCTTACCTCCTTTTGTGACGTTGGGAATGAAATGTGTGAAATTACCTCAAATTTTGCAGGGCCAAATTTTATCCCTGTTTGTGACACATGGTGACCCAAAACAATCCCATCAGTTTGCATCATTTTGCATTTTTCATTACTAAGAGCTAGATGAGTTTCTTGATAATGAATCAACATGTCTTCCAAGTTCTCCAGAACCTATCGAAAGTCATTGTCATGGACTATGAAGTCGTCCATATAGGCTTCCACACAGTCATGTATAATATCAGCAAAAATAGCTAGGAAAACTCTCTTAAAAGTAGTTGGAGAATTTCACAGGCCAAACGAAAGAACTATGTAAGCATAGGTGCCCCATGTGTAGGTAAAAGTAGTATTTTCTTGGTCTTCTAGGGATATTTGGATCTGATTGTAGCCGCTATAACCATCCAAGGAGGAATACCTTTTCCTTGATAGAGTATCAAGCACTTGATCAATAAAAGGCATAGGGAAATAATCCCTCAAGGTGGATTTATTCAATTCTATGTAGTCAATGAAAATTCACCATTTCCCATTTTTCTTGGGAACCATGACCAAAGGACATATCCATTTACTCTCAAATATAGGGTATAACAAATTTTCACTTAACAGTTTTTGCAACTCATCTTTGACAACTTTCTTAAGGGTTGGATTCATTCATCTCTATGGCTGCCTCACAAGACTAATTTCTTCATTAGTATAAATTTGGTGTGTGCAAGTACTAGGATGTATTCCTTTCATATCTAGACATTCCTAGGAAAAATCCCCATACTCTTTTTGAATCACATTTATTACTTGTTGTCTCTGTTTTGTACTTAAATATGTACCAACATACATTTTTTTTCCAACGTTGATTTAAACAGGTTTGGAATTTACTTCTCTATTTTCCTCCAAGGATGAAATAGTAAATGATCCAAAGACAACAAGATAACAGGTTCCCTGAAATTCACTGCTCAAAACATGTTGGTAGCCACTAAAAGGAATATGATAATATATACAAGTTATATCATACGAAAATTGTTGCAAAACATGTTCTTCTCACTGTTCTTGAAGCCCTATTGGTTATTCTAAAGTCAACAAGGTAAGAATGCAATCTTCTTTCCCATAGGGATTTTCCAACTAAAGAGGCACTTCAACAACTAATTTGGCATTTTATCACCAGGCTATAAAGAATTGGGTTGTCTCAACCTTTAACGTAGTGTAACTATTTCAGACCACTTGGACTGGAAGTTAGCCCTTCCAATTTGAGACGACTCTCTCAAAAAACACTCATCAAATTTACTTGAAACAATTCAAACAACAGATGACTAACTATGATGACTTCCACCATTGGGTATGGAGTCAAATTAAAACAAATTATGGCAAACAACAGTGTTTGATGGAAGTTGAGGCATCTATAACTTTGAAACTGATATCAAATTAACATCCACAATCATACATAGTAAATGAAGGAAATTGGAGCAGTTTGATAAGATTTCCAAGTAATTAAGATACTATGTAAAACTGGAAACAACATGATAAAAACACATGAAATCCATGACATGAATCTCAGGTAAAAAAATAGAGTTGTTGCAAATTTTCTATTAAAGGATCAAAACATTACAAAATGTCAATCCTTCACATTCTCCACCAAACCTTCTCAATGTCTAAAACCTACTTATTTATAGAGAAAATATATCTTTACATTATCTTGCCACCTGGTCCAAATTCGATCCACTATTCCAAAGACCTATTCCTACTTTTCTTCTAACTAACAGAGTCCTCATAGGGATTTTCTATTTTACAATAGTTGGAATTCAACTGGGACTCTACTAGCTTTAAAGATATAACCACTTTCTGTTCATGTTGATAACCAATCCCAACTGCATGCTAGATTTGTTGAAGTGTCATTACATCTTCAACTTATTGATAGACATCAATTAAATTTCCTTTTTTGTTGATTGTCTTAATGAGCTAGCTATTATGCTGATGTGGCTATGTGCTGACTTGATATGTTGAAAAATAAGAGTTTAACATGATGAAGTGAACACCCTTTATCATCTGTAATCTATCTAGATCTTGGATGTCTAATATTCAAAATCTTTAAAAAGGCAAAAAAAAACAGAGTTTTTTATGATTTTGTAGCCCAAACATCGTTTTCAGCAATTTCATAGCAAACTTTGGTAGAAACTTCAAAAAATAATCGTATGCCACCTCTTTTCTATCCTTGCTGGTCCTGAGGTCTTCTTTGTTGTTTATAAGCTAAACATAGGCCTTTAGAATTATCTTTGTTGAACCTTAGACTAGCCTTACCCTCCATGGAAAGCTACAATAGTTTCGTAGTAAATTCTGGGCTTCAATATGGGCAGTTGCTTCGAAAGTTCTAAAATTATGATTTTTTCTAGTTTTCATGATTCTTAATGCCTCCTTGTGACTCCTAAAATCATGTTGAGTATATATATGGTTGATTTTATTGATTTAGGTATAGTGAGGACAAAATTGAAAACTTTACCATATCATGGAGTAACACATACTTCAACAATAATCTTGAGGTTTCTCTTTTTGAGCTCAACTTGAATCATTTCAATTTGAGATTCCAACATTATGATTTGTCCCTGTAGGCTTTTTCTATCTACCTATAACAAGATGTTCCTTTTATACATATGTTCCAACATTCTATGTAAAGTTAGAGTCCTCCTTACCATATTTTTTTATTTGTCTGCAATTTCATCATATAAATCTATCTGTCTTAACACTTCATTTTGGTATTCATCAAACTCAAGCTTGGTCTTGATCACTTCTTGTATGGCCTCCCTTAACTATTATTGTAGGACATATATTTCACTTTTTTCTTGAACAACCTCCTTGTCCTTCTTTTTCTTTGATGGTTTCTTTGATGATTCTGTTTTTCTAATGGTGCTTTAGGTATCCCTTCAACTTGCTGCATTGATCTTGTGATAGGTTTCCTAGGCCTAAAAATGAAACCATGTTCTTCTTGAGGAAAATATAATTTCTTTTCTCTCTTGCTTTTCTTCTTGGTTTCATTTGGGGTCACTTCTATAGGCTTCTCAACTGGGCTTTCTTCAAATTATGTCTATATCTTCTAGAATGTCAATTCCTTTGCCCTTATTTGTACTCCATTCTTCCTTCTCTCTTCTGGTTATTCTCATCTTAGTGCTTGTGGAAGCTTCAATTATAGGTTGCTCTGTCACTGGTTGATGCTCTGCTCTAGGTTGTTGCTCTTCTCTAAGGGTTTCAGATTTTGATTTTGGAGTTTTTCTAGAGGGGGTAGCAACATCTAGTTGATATCCACCGAGGAAGAAAAAGGTAATCCATTCCTTTTTCAATCTATTTAACTCTTCAACTACTAAAATTTTTATAAGACCATGATGAAAAACAAAGGTACTACTTGTATCCGATTTTGCTTGAACCTTGTCATCCATATTTCCTAAACTTCTAAAGAGATAGAAAGGGATATCTAAGCATTGTTTACCTATGAAGTGGAGCAACAACCTAAGGTGGTAGTGGTAGACCATATGGAACCTACCTTCACATGTAAAATACTTTTGAATAACCATCAGTAACTTGGAATAATGCTCCTTAAGGTAAGATCTAGGGATGCCCACTGTCATACCAATCCCTTGATGTTCTTCCTTCAAGAATTCATCACAATTTTGTATATGGAACTTTTGAACTTTAAACCATGTTTCCCCTGATGTTGGGATTTCAGTAGCTTGAGAAATGGTGTCTCAAGAGACATTCAAACTTAAGATGCCAACCTTTGTTCCAATCCTTTTGAAATTGAGGGCAAACACCTTAGTGATTTGTGCATGAAAACCTTACAATTTTTCAAAAAATCAAAGGCATCCCATGCTGGAAAATGACTATGAAAAATTTGGGTCTTCTTCAAGCAGTTTCATATATGTGGGCTCATAACATACTACAACCCTTCCTTTGTATCATTTTTTGGTGGCCATGCTTGTCAACATGTTGAGAGTTTCTTGTGAGATGCTTCCTCTCTACCTACAAACCAAACTTAGAACACATATACCTCACTTAGAACATGTCTAAACTTGTTTTGACAATGCAAACCCTATTCCACGACAACACTTATGAACTTTTTGATAGTAACAAATGATTTAAAGGGGAAAGGGACAGGTAAGGGTGAATGAAAAGGAGCGAGGACACGAGAATCAAGGTGTATAAGGAATCAGTACAATTTCAACATAGCTAACAATGATTTACAATAAAACCGTTATACAACAACAAACTTTCATAGCGAGACAAGTGTCAGAATGGACTGTTTTGCTATGAAACTATTAAGGACTTTTGTAGCGAATTATGGGTTTGCTTAATTGCATTTGCTATGAAAGTTTGTAAAATTGTCAAACAAGTCTATTATGAAATGATAACCTCAAAATAGATGGAATTACGACCCCTTTTTTATGATGATCCTATCAAACATTAAATGGACCCTATGGCAGGTCTCACACGACCCTAAACATAAAAACCCTATCTATAATCACCAATCAAACTAATTATTTTTTTATACGGTTATCATAGATAACAGGGAAGGTGGAAAAATAGTTATTATTTTAATTTGTGACCCATTAGAAGTAGTTATTTCCCTAGTTCTCACGCAATAACAACATTATAAGTGACCAACCAAGGCTGCCCCAGAACTATTGGGTGTCTAGGTTTGGTAGTTTTTGGAGAAATTACTAGAAAATCAATCAGATACTCCCAGCAATCTATTGTTACCACCACATCTTCTAGGACCCCAACAGGTTTAGTGATGAACTTATCTACTAGTTCCAACACAATGGGTGTCGGCCTTCTCTCTTTTAATTGACATAATGTCATAGTATCAGTAGTCATTGCATTCATGGCTACCTCGAAATATACTAAAATATTAGGTAGAAAACTTCCATTGATATCTATGGTTACCATGGGGTTCCCTGGGTCATCATATTTTGGTGGTAATCTAGATATCATCTCTGATATTTGACTTATTAATTTAATAGTCTGATTATTATTCCTCTTCCTTCCTCTATTTTTAATGGAAACATCTCTAAATAATCTTGGTATAAATATGAATGTCTTTAATGGATTGTAAAAAAGGGATTTTTATGCACACATTCCCCAACTCAGACTCCAAGTCATATTCTATTGGAATTTTGGTTTTCTTTACAAGAAATCTTTCTTAAAAAGGAGGCTCCTTTGGTTCTAAGAGCTCTTATGGCTCTTTCACTTTCTTATTTTTTTTCATTTTTTTGTTCAATGGTTTTATCTTCAAATTCTACACGAGGATCCTCCTCTTGGATGACTCATGTTGATTTATTTTTGTTAATAGCTTTCCCATACCTTAGTTGAATTTCATTTAAGGGAAAGGAAGTGAAACCATAAGTGGGAAAAAGTTGTAGTTCAGTGTTCTGTACAAGTTGAGGATGTCTATTATTGGGATTATAAATTGGTTCTCCAGGTATCTGTGTTGGTCGAGGAGGCTTAAATGATTGTTGCATCTGTTGGAAAGATGGATTGGTGTTTTGAGGTAGGGGAAAGGGTTGTTGTACTCGAGGTGGTAATGGTAATGAAGGTTGTTGAGAGTAAGTTTGGTTATACCCTTGCTAGAATTGAATCATATTCGATGCATACGACATGTAGGGTGAACATTGATACTAAGGGTATGGATCTACTTGGGTTTGAGGCTAAAAGGTGCTTTCATAAGGATTTTCTCTCCATCCTTGGTTCCAAGGTGAACTTTGAGGTGGTTATGTGGGACATAAAGAATAGAATGGATGAGAGTTTCATGGTTGATATTGAGGAAAGCCTTGCATATTAGAGTCTTGATAAGTATTATTTTTTGGTACCCTCCACGATGCTTTCCTAGATGAATGGGGAAGCTCACTATTTTCATCCCCTCCCTTTCTAAGTGGCTTCTAATAACGAAAGGTAGGGGAATTGGTCAATGGGGTGCTCTTTTTTACATATTCCATATATTTCTGCCACATTAATGGGGCATTCCCTCTTAACATGTATTCGTCTGCATTTAGGACAGAAAATAGCCAAAGAAACCTTCTCTTCTTCTTGTTTTCTTTTAATTTTCAGAGTATCCAACAGATCACTAATGGTATTTGGGATGTCTGTTTTAAAATTTTCCAATAGGTCCCCTACTTCAACTCGAGTGACACCATCTGCACTACTTTAGAATTCCTAGACACATAATCCCTTGGATTGTCCTGAATCCTCTTTCCCATCTTAGCTTGACTTCTGGAATAAGCTTTGTATAGTTCAACTATTTCAACAAAGGGCTTCTTATAGATATCACTGGAACTCAAGATATTTAGTATTTCAATGCATTCTTCCCTTAACCCTTTTATAAAGACAATCCTAAAGGTTCTCTCATCCAGATTACCTACTCGATATTTGTGATAGTTATAGAGAAACATTTCAAGGTAGTTTTCCAAACTCTCATCTTCCATATGTTGCATCCTAACAATATCATTAACATCTCTTCTTTTACAGTAATCCTGATATTTATTAAGAGAAACAAACTTCATATCATCTCATGAGTAAATAATATGTTCTCCCAATCTCATAAACCATCTCAGGGTTGAATCTTTCAAGGTAGAAGAAAATAGCATAAGTTTATGTGCATCATCATAGTAATTATTACTTCTACAAATGATATCAAATTTGAACGAGAAAGAGTTAGGATCTTTAGAGGATGTACCATGGAAAAGTGGAAGAGATTCCAAAGGTATATTCTTCATAGTAATGTACCTGGTGATGTCTAGAATTGGAAATTCGAAGGTAGTCTCTAAATATTCCTCATTTTCCTCAGTTCCCCCTCTTGGCCCATCTCTCCAGTCATTATTCCCATTAAGTAAAATATTGATTCTATCATTATCCCACAATTATTTCTATCATTGTTTCATTCACCATTTATTTTTTCCTCACCTCCTCCTCTGTTAGCCATATTTTTTACAGGTTCAGAAGTAAGCCCACGTATAGTATTCTAGCTAGAAGAAGATTCAACTGGATTGGGCCTAATATGCCTAGGTCGCAAATCCCTTCTAGGTTCTCTTGTTGTTGATTCTATTTGTGAGACTACCACGAGTTGTCTACCTACAACAACTGCCAAAATAGTTTTTTCTTGTTGTGGTATATCTTGAAGCTGCGTTGCCTCCACTTGATGTAATATTTCCTTTTCTAAGGCCAACTTTTTGGTATAGATTTATTCCTCCTCTACGATAATTGTGTAATGATTAGCAAGGTTCATTGGAGGTGTTTTTGTAGGACAAAATAATTCAAAAAGTTATTTTTTACTTTGAATAAATCCCCCCTTACTATCTCTAGGTGTACCTCTACTTTTGTGCATAAGAAAGAGAAAAAGAAAACACTACAAGATTTACTAAATACAACTAGAATTTGGAGCAACCCCACCATAGTGGACACATGGCTCTTCACTTACATCGTACTGTACACTCTCTACCCTCTGATATCTTTGCAAAATACTTACCATACATATAAATATTTAGAAAGATATTACCTGGACCGTTTGCAACTCCCTGATAGCGGCACCAAAAATGTTAGGGTTTTTATTTATCATTAAATTCCCTAAATTTAAATTTTCAACCAGTGTCCATAATCTTAGAGTTGCAATCCATTAAAGTTCAGATCTAGACTTATCCTATGTAGACATACTACAAATTTAAGTTCTAAATAACCAAACTCTCTTCCTAACAATCACAACAGAATTTTCCAAACTGAAGAAACATATTTCGTTACACAATATAAATTACTAATTAAGAAACCTATTACTCTTACATGACCCAAATTACTAGTCCATTCTCAATTATGATGAATATAACTTAAAAAATCTCTCAGAAATAAGATTAAAATTCATCACAAACCATGTCCTCAAATCAATATAACAATTTACTCCATCCAAAAACCATTATACAAGTCTAATACCTAGGGCACTAAAAATCAAAAGTGAACTTAACAATGTCTCAAAAATAATTTATATTTTTCCTATTTCATAATCCATTTAACACTCATTAAGCATCTGGAACATAACATATGGATTTCTAACTCGAAATTAATCTGAGTAATTAAATAACACAAACTTTGATTTATTTGAGCAAGTAAATTAAAGAATTACAAACTCTCAATTGATAAATGAAATGCAACGCTAAATAAGAAATCAAATGAATGACATACCACTCATTAAATTATCAATATTATACAAATCAAATAATCATCACACTGTAAATCGAATAACCAACACACTGTAAATGGTACACTATTCTCCAAATGTTAACACATGCACTTTTCAAAAATGAATGGCATACTGCTCCTAATCAATCCTCACAAGAGTTCCGACTGAACACAAGCTACATGAATCTCTTGAGAACAATATATAGATCCACATATGATCAAATTAATTTCATGCAAAATAGATGATTTAACCTAAAATTACAAGAATTTATTCCTCATAAATTTGTGCCAAACTGAAACTTTCTTCTTTAGTATTGATGGAATCATGAGATAAATCGAAGAAGTCAATAGATGCAGAGTATACTTATGAAAATGATCCTCAAGCTTGCAAAAAATTAATAAACATTTCACTAATTATCACAACATCAGATCTACAAGAGATTCAATTGAAATTTTAAGTACGATTCTAAGTACAGGGATTCTGGAAATCACGAACGAATTAAGAAAATAAATATCTAAACACAGTTTTTCTAAATGAATTGAAAACTTGGTTAAGGTTTTTTGTGTGCCCATGCCACAACCTAGATCAAGTATAACTTAACTCAATAATACACAGATCAAGAAGACATGAGAGTCTCAAATATATATAAAATCCAAGACAGTTATATTAAAAACCTTCTATAGCACATAAGTATTAGGGTTTCAATCCTCAAAAAACAGATTCAAATGATGTTTAGTCATAATATCCATGTCACTGGTTCATTGTATGCGTGTTACCTTCAATACAAATGCTAGGCCTTTCTAAAGAATTTTGGACTAAAAAGGTTATAACAAAATGACCGATGAAAGCAAATACATTTATGATTTGGACTAATTTAAGTTAAGATAAATCCCCAAGATCACTTCACCCAAAGCATAATGATATTGTTCCATTTGTGACACTATATTTGGATCAAGAAACTAACACCATGCTTATGAACAAGAGAAACTATCCATGGGATACCAAAAATTGACTGGTTTCGTCGTACCTATCTTGAAATTAAGTACCGAATGGAGTACCAAAAGAAGTACATAATGGTTGCTTTATATATTCGTTAAACTAGGTTTTGGACCTCTGATGACCTGTCCACGTAGCCAATCATCTACCCTATATTTAAAATTCCCATCTATAGATCAATCAATTAAGTCAAGAAATATAAATTCATTTAACAACTACTTAAACTAAACAAATATATATGAAAAAAGTATGTATTAGTGTTTCTTGCCTCCACTGTAAAATAACACAAGTTAGGTAGTGTAGAGTGGTTTTATGGTGTCAAAAAGGGTAAAGTATGATAGGTTATGGTAAAAATAGTAGGATAGGGTGTGAAAAGGGGTAACAATAGTAGGGCCCAACATGTCTCATTTATGCCTTAGGGATTTTATTGAAGATACATTCTCTACAAATCTCTTGGAGATGCCATAGAATATCAAACATAGATTCCATTATGTAGAGATGCAAGTTTGAGCTCACTGGCAAGATACACATACCTGAACTATAAAAATAATAATGTCATATATATAATTTTTGATGATGATTATTCCATGATTCCCATGATGCCATACATACAATGTCACATTATTAACATGTATAAATATTATACCAATACTAGGATGCCAACCTACTGTACATATTGTGCATTGATGTTAGAACATACTATACAATTGTGGTGTCATATAGATAAGGTGATGCTTCCAACTCTATTACAGAGATACCAAACATACATAGAACCAAATATATCACAGATATATCTAAAGGAACTATTCATAGAGGAACTATACATATAATGTAATGAGATCACATGCCAAATTGTGAATGTTGTATGCCACACAAATTGCCAAACTATGAACTCTGAGTTGATGCCAAGATTCAATGATATATCAAAGAGGTGTCAATTGTACAAGTGAAGAGATGCCACTTGGAGATGATATACTGCAATGGTTTGATGCCAAGATATATATGAATGTGAGATCGTATGAGAGACTATATCCATTTCAGAGGTGCGATGAGACATTGAGAAATTACAATGATGTTGGGAGAAATACTAGGGGGGCTGAATCAGTATTTTAAAAGTCACTTAAACCTTTCAATTAATTACTAATTTACGTATGCTACTATAATTTAGTAAACCAATGTACGTACATGATTATTATGAAGGAAAACCATGTATATCCAGTTAATTAACTTTTCATATATTTTATAATTTGTTTTACCGTAACTAGTGTATCGTTACTTCATTAGCTTTTAATGAAACAATAACCATGAGGTGTAAGAAAAGAATAAACCATAAAACATAAGAAACACATAAACACAGGATGACACCATGATTTTTAGGTGGAAACCCAATGTGGGAGAAAGCCACCACTGTTGTCGTCTCCCTCTTCATCTTTTATTATAAAGGAAAACATCTTATAATCTTTTACTAGCTCAGATTCATACCAGTACATAAGAACCCACCTACAAAAGGCTACAACCTTCACTCATTCTCCAACACCCACTAGAAGGGATCTCCAACCCCCTGATTTCATTTACCGAAACCCATCGAACGGAGCTCCAACCCCCTTATATGATTCACCAACTACCATTCAAAGGACGCTTCGAATTCCTCACTGAAGCCTCCAACCCTGAACAACTCTGTTGAACACGTTTCATAATATTTCATATTGGATCCACCTGATCCAAAACATCAAACTTGTAGGCCACTCTTCATCATATTTTTAGACTAGACCCACTACCATCATTTAAGACCAATTCCAAATAACAATTCTGAAATCAATTACTATAGAAAATTACTCAATCACTGAACCAATTGAAACATCAAAGTAATAATTTAATCTTAATCAATCAACATAATCTAAACCATGACACACAACTACTCAAAATACATAAACCAACTACTTCTACTACATACCCTAATCAACTGTATGTCAGAATATATATGTGATTGTTCTGAGCCATACCCACATATGTACACGCATCTCCTTAAGAGGACCTTCATAAAGATTTAAAATTACTAAATGACTAAGTCTAAATGATTTTCATACTAGATCAATCATTGAATCACATACTGAACCAAACACAAATCATTGAACTAGATATAGATCATCACACTATAGCATTATCCCTAGTCGACATATCGTTCCATAAACAAGTCAACCCAACTAGCACTATCAAACACATATTATCATAGGAGAGACTTAATTGCTAAACAACAAATAAAATAACAAAACTATTAGACATCATTAATAGCTCATACTACAAAACCTATCAGATGTATGCGACTCTTATAAATATTATTTGTGTATGTACGCACTTGTCATTCACCAAACCTACGTACAAATCTGTCGATATAATCGACTACCAGTGGAAGATCCATGTATGTACATGACTTCTTAGTGCCAAACCTACATAAAGAACTATAATTACTAAGACATACCTTTGATACAACACAACATTTGTCAAACACAAATCTTGGCATGTAAACTATTACAAAGATAAATCATAATATCATCATCACATATCTATCAAACCATAAAAAAATTACTCAATATGTGGTCATTTTAGATCTATTATATCCATTCCATGTCCATTCTCCCTGGTGCACTCATATTTCAGATCAATTCATTCATAAATAATCCATTACATGCACACTCTAACACTTGATCTCCATCTCCTTATATAGTATAATTGTTAGCCAATTCCTTAGGCAAATCCCTTAGTAATGTTGATGGTATTATTTGACGGGATCAAACATTTGTTATTGCGCTCATTACTATGGGAAAATACCAGGGTAAATACCCCTGGTATTAACAATACCATCTTGTCGAAATTGTACATGACTTTCCTTTACCATCCTCGCATATTTATCCATGTTTTCTTCATAGGACCCACTTATACTTTCCTAAACTTCAAATTTATCATATTTCTATCTCTGAACTAATATTCCTTTGTCCATATCATCTGTAGCATCTGCATAATCGTCATATTGAAATTTTATAAAGTAGGTTGCAATCAAGGACAACACATTACATATAATACTAACAATCTCCCCCTTTGGACTTGATGGAAACCACTTTGGTGTTTGGTCAGCACTACCTGTAGATATTTGTAAACACATTTGTAGACATACCAATATTTTCTAATAATTGTACTTCAAACATGAAGCTACTCTCCCCATTTGACATCAAGGGAAAAATTTCGACAAATGTTGAATGAAGACTTCTTTCTCCCTTTGTAGAGTGGATCAATGTAGGTCTGATCTGTTGAATATGAATATTGACTATGCTACCCCTAAGAATATACTAAATATTTTGTAAATAACTACATGATTCTAAGAGTTAACCAAGCACGACCTTCCCTATCACCAAGGACTCATGATTACATCAATCACCCAACAGAGTAGGGTTACATATTTGACTCAATATTACATCAAATGTCGAGAATAGGATTACATATATATTTTCCTTGACCCCAATAGTTCAAACATGAGTGATTATTACAATTATTAAATCATGGGTATTTACACGAACTTTACATCAAGGTACATATATGACATTTATGATCAAATCCAAACACAAAGACCTCAACCATGTGACATCAAGACCATAATATTCATCATAGGATCTTGCAACATAGATAACAAAAAGATGAAAAATAACATGCACATCCTCACCATCAATGTGCAAGATAAGAAAATGTAGCTTCAATATCATCAACTTGTGACCAAGTATGCAACATCATAATATTGTTTCATAGATATTTGTCATCAACTCATCCCCTTGACCTCATCAAGCTCAACTTGCTCTTTCTCTTTGTAGGAAGAGTTTCAATTCAAAGACATATAGATTTTTTGCAGCAGAACACCATAGTTTTTCAATTGTCAACAAAATATGTGATAACCAAGAATATTATCATAAAGTAAGATAGGTAAATGTATCATCAATCCTCATCAACATGACCATGTGACCAAATCTACCAATATGTGACTAAATATGTATTGTGCGCATGACCGAGCAGTTTTAGTAATAGTATATCATTAACCATCCTCTTAATGTCATCATACACATATATCAAAGATAAGGAGAACCTTAAACATCAATCAAGTGTATTAAGAAAAAATATCACACCATAGGCAACTCATGTGGTCACCCATAACATTCTTATCTACAATTTATTGATATCCCATGACATAGAGATAGAAATATGTAAGAATTCATCATCATCAACCAATCATAGCATAAGATTATATAATCAAGCTCTGTTAGTAACCTATCTCCTTGATCTCATCAAAATAAAAACGTTTTAAATATGAAGAACCACAATCCTCAATCAACATACCATGTGTAGCATATCATGTACATGTATCATCACCATGTAACATATGTGAGAACCAAGAAGAACACTATAGACATCATCCATAATTGCACCATATGCAATGTATGCATCATTAAAGACATAATGACAAGAGCATATAAGTAGTGATCTAAACTCATCATCATCAACAAATGTCGATAAGGACCATCGCATGCATATCCTCTTCATGTATAATTAAATCCACTAAGTGCAATTTTATCCAAGACTAAATCATCACTAATGACATAATAACAACATCATATGTGTCTTCAGAAACAACAACTACACATCATAAATGATATATATACTTATCATGAACATCATCATGAAACAAGTAATTCTAAAGAAATCATAATGCCAACAATACACATTTAGAGGCATAGAAAATTCTCCCCCTAAACCTATTCCAGATAGTCATTGTCACGTTTCATCATATCAATCTTCATCAATTAGTAAAGCCATCAAAAGAACGAAAGTAAAAATTCCATATTGCAACAAATCATAAGCCATCATAAGCCAATACTTCTTCTAATTGGTGTCTAAGCATCAACAAACTGTAACCAACCAATGTCAGAACCAGAAAGCCAAATAATAACTAATTGAAGCATATCATAACTTCTCCCTAGGTCTTTTGCACAATTTCATCATCTCATATAAACATACATGATTGTCTAGACCAAAACACACACTTATACACAATTGTCCTTTGTGAGATCTACGTAAAGAAAGTAGAGTGCTAAACTTTCATAGCCACAACTCCCCCTGAGCTTGTTGTGTATGTTCTTGTTGCACTATTACTATATCATATGCACTATCAATAATATGAGCAACATGAATATGAAATCAAAATGGGAATCATCACCAAGATAACATATGTATTTTCGCTCCTAAGATTATACATTACGAATCTTGAGGACTTGATAATCATATCCTTCTCTTCATGAGGTCATGCACATTTTATCACGTCTACAATTACTATGAGAAGTATTCTTTTAAGAACAATGTACTACATTAGAGCTCATATTCTTTTACTCTAAGTCTGAATCCTCCTCATTTTTGTAAGAATTCAGTTATGTAAACATGTATAATTTGTCTGGATTTTTGTATCCTCTTTCTATGACTTTTCCAGTTTCTTCATCCATAGCCTTGCATTTGGTTGATGTAAACACAATTATATTTCCTTTATCTATCATTTGACGTACACTTAGAATATTCTTCTTTAGCCCTTGAACTACTAAAGTATCATCTACTACTCTAGGTTTATTAATTATGGCTCTAGCTTTTCCCATAATTTTTTCTCGAACATTATTTCGAAGAATAACATTACCATATTTGCTTTTCTTGAGAGACTCCATCTTACTCTTATCTCCAGTCATGTGATAAGAGAATTAGTTGTCTATGTACCATTCATATTCTTCTTCAAATGAGTAGAGAGAAAGAACACACCCTATCTGATCTTATCCTTTCTTCTCATTATTAAATGTTGGTGGATCTATCTTTTTCAGGTCTTTTGACATCAATATTATTGTCTAATTTCTTGCCATGTTGTCCGAGGTGATCCATAGATTTGTTCCTACATTCTTTTGCTACATGCCCAAACTTGTGACAAGCATAACATCTTATATGAGCAGAGGAATTATAATATTTCTGATTCATATTCCTTCTATTGAAATCAATAGCTTTCTAACCAAATATGTTGCAAGAAAAACAATATCCTTAAAGAAATTTGAGTACCTGGAAGTAGATGATGTTTCTGTGAAGCAATTATTTGCTTGAGATTGAAACAACTTTCTTCTGCAATTGTCTGCAATGTGTCCATAATTATGACATATAAAAAATTCAACATTATTGACCAAAGGAGAGAATTTATTACAATCTTTATTATTTGGAGCAAATGATTTCTTTTGAGAATTCACCTTATTTGGATGTCGATTTGGTTGACTTCTAATCTCTTTGACACAAATTTCATATTTCATAATGTTATATTTCAATATCCTTGTACAAGATTGTGAACTAGATTCTCCTTTTACAATTTCATGAAAGCCAAGACCGTATTTAATGGCGAGATACCTTTGACTACTAAGAATTTTATCCAAAATCTTAGTACTATATTCGAATCTCAAGTGTTTATCATTTTCTTCTAATTTATGTTTTAGAATGTTTACCCCAACCTAAATTCTTTGGTAATTCTTTTCCTTTTCAAGATACTACTTTCTCATTCATTCTTCATCCTCTCTTCCTTCTTCCATTTTCTCCTTTAAGTTGATAATTTCTTCTTTCTTCCATTTTCTCTTGTAAATTGATAATTTCTTCCTTCATCCCATTTTCTTCTCCTTCAAATGCTTGAAGTCGTTCTTCATTTCAATTGTTTAACTTTTCAAGATTTGCTTTTAGAGTGACAATCTCTACTTCAAGTCCTTCACAATATTGATTAGATTCTACTGCAACTTTTACTCATTTAATATGATCCATGTTATCATATGCCTACCACTTATCTTTAATATTAATAATATTTTTCAAGGAAAGATCAATTTTTGTTCTAAGATTAAGAAATTCCTCTATTATGTCTTCTTCTGAGTCAGTAAGATACTTATCTTTTGATGCATCATTATTTTCTTTAGAAATGAGGTTACCTATAAGTCCTTCTGGTGAAAAATCTTCCTTTATTCTTCCTTCATGGATTTCCTATAGCTTATTCCATACCTCCTTTGGAGTTATATAATGCATAGCCCTATTTAGTGTTGAATTAGGTATGCTATTAATGATATCACTTAATACCTTACTAATATTTTGCACTTCTTCATCTGATGGAGGAATTTTTGTGAAGCCATTACATACTAAGTACTGTTATAGACATATTTTGGCACTGAAACCAAAATCACATATGTCCATAAACCAAGGGCTTCTAAACCCCTAAAAGTTTTGTTTCATACCCTAAAGGAACAAGGTCAGCGAATTACATCATCTCCCAGAAGTTCTCCTTGAAAAACTATTCAAAACTAGTGAAAACTAGACCATACATATTGCTCCATGCATAGGGTGCGATGAATCTCACCTATTACACACAGGGTGTGCGATGCATACTAGAAAGCCCTTCTATAGGGTGCAATGAGCAAGAGCATACAAATGGCAGAAGCAGTTTGCTAGGTGAAAACTCAAAGAATCTTCTAGAAACTACTCATATGACACTTGGCTCTCTGAATTCGCCCAGGGATGAGTAAGAGATCATGAAATCTCCAAGTGGAACCAAGAACTATCAGTGAAATGACACTAATCAAAATCCCAAAAGCTGACTCACTCTCCTGCAAACATCTATATATGGATCCCTCATCCTATAGATCCAGAGGCTGTAATTTTGTAATTTGCAAGGAAGTGTTGTTAGTTTCTCTTTGAAGACATTGTTGGGTGATCTTGCTTTGTATGAGGTGAAGAGGGCTTTCATGCTGGGAGGATGATGTTGGATCAGACAACTTGGTTGTAACCCTCTCTTGTACTACTTCTATCACTAAAGCTATTTGAGTTTTCCTCCATATGCTTGTATATCTCTGAATCTTGTATTTGTATATGCATTTATATGGTTAATGTACATGTGATCCTACATTGTTTATGGTTATAGATCTCTATGCTTTGATGGTATTTTGCTACTTTGACTCTACAGGTGTTCTTTGAAGTAGGACAAGTGAGAAAGGAGTGGCAAAAGCTCTATCAAAGGAGAGAGGAAACAAGCAAGGAGACTAGCGAAAGACTGAGGTTGGTACTCTTTGCTTCTCTCTCATCTATCTCTCATAAAGGAAAACACAAGTAACTTTAGTTTTCTTGTTTCTAAGATAGCTACCCGTCTTAGTGGGACTAGCAGCTCTAAATGGACACTAGTTTTCCCGATAACAAAATGGTCACTCCACTGGGAGTGAATAGTTTGTTTGTTTTGTTACTATTGTTTGCTTTATAAACCATAGACAGAGCCTGAAGTTAAGCTAGCTAGCCTTCGAACTGCTTTTGCTATGGAACTGCAAAGTAGATCAATGCTGCTTCAGTCAATCTCTAGGTTGGTTTATGAATTGAATGTCTAGCTTGCAAACATCCTAAATTCCCTAGTGGTAGCTCAAATAACCTCATTAGATCAGCCCCTACACATTTTGTTTACTGACTATCATTAGCTCAGCCTAAATCCCTGAACTTAGCTGCAAACTGTGAGTGAAAACCAAGCTCAGTCTCGCCCCTGGACCATCAAACTGTCTCTTCTTGGAAATTTGGATGCATCGCACCTCCCGTGTGTTGTAGGTGAGATGCATCCTTGTTTCCCTGTGTCACAGGTGAGATGATTGAATGAGACTGTTTCTGCCTCCAGATTTTGGTTTTTTCTTCATTGTCTTCAGCTTTATTTAGTAGTTTTGCTATCTATGAACAGTATATCTCTGTGAAACCGTCTTCCTTTGCATTATTCAACCTCCATCAGAAGGAATTGTGAATGTTTTTATGTATTTTTCATCATTTACAGTTCTCCTTTGCAAATAGTATCTTAATTGAACTGTCGTCTTTTGATTTGAAAGTGTCGCAAGTGTCGTTTGCAGTCAAGAAAAAGAGTGTCGTAAAGCATTCCTCTTTTAGATAGTCGATTACAATTTTTCCATAGCATTTGATTTGAATTAATAGTATTTCAAATGTCAGAAGCAAGTTTAAATTGGAAATCGCAAAGTGTCGTCTTAGCCTCCCTTTCGTTTTTTGAAGAGAAAATTGTTAGTACTGTCGCTTTGAAAGAAGATAGCTCAGATCTATACTTAGTTTTCTTTTTCTCATTCTCACATTAAGGAAACTAAAAAACAATACATGCATGTGCATTTGCATTTAGACTGCATGTTGAAATTCATTTAGGAAAAGTGCATCTAGTGTGTGCTCTCTGCTCTATGTTGAAAGAATTTCATTTCTCTTTCCTTGGTAGCTAGGATTTTCATTGCAAAAAGAAAGTAAATGACTGTTTATCATCTTAGATTGCATATTTAGGAATTGCATATCTACATCATGCGGTGAACCTTAAAGGCAAAATTCTTAAGAAAGAGAAACTATAAAATAAACCTTAATGAACATAAAAATGCTTTGGAACCTAACGCACAACATTTAGAGGTCTAGGCTAGAGACGTATTCTGGCGTTGTAAAGCCTAGTAGCTATCACTTTCATCGTAGGTTGGGTGATTCCTCCTCTTTGAGACAACAAGTGCCAGTACAGACTTGTGCTCCCACGTACCGTCGAGTATATATTGATAGACCACAATAGGCTACATCCTTTATCCTTAGGAAGCCGTGTCTGCCACCCTATCGATCACAATGAACTAAACACAGCATTCAGGAAGATTGATTGCCGTACTGTAAAAAGGATTCTGAAATTTTGTGATTGGTTTGGTAATCCCTCTGTCTAGATTTCTAGAGTAGTCATTTTTGTTCCTTTTCAGACTCCTTAAAAGAAAAGGTCCATCTAAGCACTTGTCACATCAGGCTCATTAAAAATCGAACGCAACTAGAGTCATCTTTAGCTTTTTATTGACTCTTAAAAATTGAAAAAGCAAGTTGTGTCAAAGTGTTAAAAATTTCATTTAATTCAAAATAACATTTTTCCCTTTTTTATTTTGAGTTGATCAAGTAATCTGCAATCGTGGAAGAAAGTCAATCAAAACCCCGTCGTTCGCGGAGACTAACGAGTCAACTGTCTTTGACTCTGGAAATGAAACCATTCTAGGCCAAGCGATCTCATTTAACTGGATCAAAGTTTCCTGGTTTGTCTAAAACTTGTGTTTCAACATCCTCAGAGACTCCAGTTACTCCAACTATTTTTGGTATCTCTGCCTCTACAGAAGAAGTCTCGCAGTTACAAGAGGACACTAGAACTGATCCTATTGGAATGGTAAACACATCTATTCCTGAACCAGCTCCATCTAGGACTGATTCGGAAGGTGTCAACCCTCCAACATCTATCGCTACAGAGTGTGTACCTTCTTCGGCACCAGAAATATTTTACGGACCTAACGGTTTGCCTCTTCCACCTGGACTGATTTCGATAGAAGATATTGTGGAGGATCTTCCATCCAGTAACCCATTACATTTTGGAACTGGGATCCACCTATATCCTTCTAATTCAGAAGTTAGTCACACTTCATCACAAGTTCCTGTAGAATCAATAGGAAGTCTTTTGGATAGACTCAATATGTCTGAACAACCATCGATACCTAGGACTGTGTCATCCAATACAGCAGTAGCAGAACCTCCTGCCACTACTCCGACAATGTTCACTAGTATACCATATGTCCCAACTAGCTCTCAACCACTAGATGGAGTCCACCTAGGGCCTGTTTCAACAGTATGGTCTATTCTCGTTTGTTCGTCCGGAATAATATCTATAATTTCTTATGTTGAGTCTCAACAAATTGATCCTTCACAACAATATCAATTTGGCAGTCTAGTCTACAAGGACCGATTTTTCCTTTGAACACTGGATTGCCACCATATGGGGGGCAGTATTCCTTTTCATTATTCCCTCTAGGATAAAAACCATATGAGAGTTCACAACAAAATTCAGGTCAAGTTGGAATTGCATCCAATGGTTGGGTGCCAATACTGCCTCAACAACCAAGAGTTATATATTCAATGCAACCAAATCTACCTGTGTCAAATATTCCCACTACACCAGCTATTGTAACAGTGTCACAAGTACAAGTGTTGCCTGTTGTATGTCAACCTCAAGTCTCTCAGGTTGTAATACAATAGCCTCTTGTCTCCACAACACAACCACAATCGCCGATTAGTGGCTCCTAAACTGAAGTGACTCAGGTTCAAATGGGTACTATCACCCCTCATCCTGGTCAAACATCCAATATTCGACAATAGCAAATGGTTTCATAACCATGGCTAGTGTAATATCAACAACCGCAATTCCAGCAAGCTTACCAAGGACCTAAGCAACAAAGATTTGTGGGTAATGGGCAACCGTATATTCAAAATGGTCACCATCAATCATATCATAATGGTTATGCCCACCAACCTTATCAAAGTTATCAGCATCAAATACATTATGCTGGTATGCAAAGACCCACTACTCAGGTGATCCCATCTTACCCTGGGTATGCTTCGCCAAACCTGAATCAACAGTTTCCTTTTGTCGCAATGTTGGAATTACTAGATCTGAATCGGCTAACAAATGATCCAATTACTTACGCCACTTGGTGGTCAGCAATTCCTCATAAACTTTCGTCAGATATTCCTAAATTCAATGGAAATATGGGTGAAGATCTGTCGAATCATGTGATGACCTTTCATCTGTGGTGTTTTTTCAACACTCTCAATGATGATTCGATTAGGCTTCGCCTTTTTCAGCGAACATTAACTGGTCTAGCAGCAAAATGGTACATCGAATTGCCTAGAGCTTCATTCGATAACTTCAGCACCCTTTCCACAACCTTCTTAACCCATTTTCAGTTACCCATAAGGTACGAAACATGAATGAAGCTTCTTACCAATTTTAAATAAACGATAGCCACTCACATATCTCATCATATTCATGAGTGGTGACATCGTCGTTGAATGGTAAAAACATATGTTCCTGATCAGCTACTAGCTGAATGGTTTATCAAGTCATTATTACCTTCTATTACAGAAGATGTTGCTAAAGTGGGGGTTGTCACTGAAGAGCAAGTCATTGCTCATGTGCAATATCTAGACTTGATCTATACTCAGTCTGGCACGCTCTATGACAAAATCCCTGATGCTCCCAGACTAGATTTTTCTGTTCCTCCCCCTCCTAAATCAAACAAAGACTCTCATTTCTGCGATGGCGTGATAGGTACAACCAGCACGAAAACTACAAAGGCTACATCGAAGAAAGCCCGCATGGTCTCTATTCAAAATTCAAATGAAGAACTTCTTGCCTCAGAGGTTAATTCTGTGTCAGCTGACAAAGCCAAAGAACCGAAGCAGCCTCGGGACAAGAAGAAAGGGAAAAGAAAAAAGAAGAAACAGGATGATTCGTCTCTTGAAAATTTTTCTGAAAAACCCTTCTAGGAAAAAGAAACCCCTTCGCCATGTCACATATGTGATGAAGACCATTGGATGAGTGATTGTCCATATAGAGCTGAGATTAAGAAGTTCTTTAAGAGTTCAAAAACCTCAGTAGTCTTAACGGATCCATTTCCAAACCCAGAAACCAATCTGTTTACTAGTGACAATGCTTCCCCATCCCAAGTGCTTATGTTGTCCATTTCAAAACAGAAAAATGATTCTTTGATATCAACAAGGAATAAAGATTACAGGAATCCACAGCTGTCGAACAACAAGGCTGCAGAGAAACCTAGTATTTCGACAACAACTTCAACCGAAGTTGTGCCACCCACCATTCCTAAGCTAACAATAAAGCCACCAAAGGAAGTAGTACAGAAATTGACATTTAATCCTTGTGACCGAGCAGCACAGAATTATAATATAGTAGAGGATCTGGCCCAATCATTGTCCGCTATGTCAACGCTTGAAGTACTACAAAATTGCCCCTCCCAAAATCAGGCTCTATTCTCAGCGATAGGTGGGATTGACCCAGTGGATTCCAATCTTGTGGCATTTAATCATAAAGGATATGAACCTCAGTTACCAGCATAACTCGCTTTCCTCATCCAAGTGAAAGCCCTCAACAAAACTGTTCAACGAACAATTATTGATGAGGGGGAATCTACCTGCATTATGTCAATAAGTTGTTGGAAAACTTTAGGCTTACCACCCTTGTCAAGATCATCAACAACATTAAAATAATTCGATGGATGAACATACACCCTGTACAAGATTTTAAGTAACTTAGAAGTTGAACTGGGGGGAAAAACAATAGAAATTGACGTTGAAGTTATCGATAGAAACCTCGATTACAATATCCTACTAGGAAGGCCCTGGATTTATGCTATCGCTGCAGTTGTATCAACTTACTTTAGAAAGATTGTATTTCCTTTTCAAGGAGGAATTACAATAGTTGATCCATAAACCTTTCTCCCCAATAGTTCATAAGTTATAGGAAGCATTCCAATGATCCATGGAAGCTCTCATTCACTTCAAAATGTCGGATTAGGCCTACTGAAAGACCCTGCCTTGATGGGTAATTTTTCCCTACCGCCTCTGAGTAATCTGGTGGAAGTAGACACAGTAAGAACATTCACTATGATATCTTCCATTCAGAAGATTCCCAAACATTTTGTTAACATGGATCGTCAATAGGTATTGCCTCCAAGCCCAATAGAAATTTTGTGGCAATCAATTTTCTTAGCCTGGGCGGCAAACCCAAATCAACGCTCATCGAGTGTTTGGGTAGATAGGTCAAAGGAATATGGCACCTCTTCAGATCCTTGGTCACATGTACATTCTACAGACGAAGGAATTATTTAGTCGATGATGATAGGAGAGGCACCATGGGAATATTACCACCATCATTCCCTTCTTCCAGATTACAACAAAGATTATTCCAGTGACCTTGATCATCCTTCAGTTTTTGATTTTCTATTAAATACTATAAATATGGTGGATTCCGAGTGAAATCTGTCCAATACTGAAGAAACTATTGCCATAAATATCTCGATCAAGACTAACGTTGTAGAGAATATTCATGTCGGCAAATCTGTTCTTCTTCAGAACTGGAAATATATTGCACTCTCTTTCATGAATTCAGAGATGTCTTTGCATGGTAATATGAAGAAATGCAGGCATTGATTCAAGCTTAATTGAACATGAAATGTATCCATATGTCAAACCGTATGACAACGACTTCAGTAGGTGCACCCGAAGAAAGCTGTTGCCATCAAGGCAGAAGTTGAAAAACTTTTACATGCTGGTTTCATTTACCCAGTTCCTCTAATTGATTGGGTATTGAATATTGTTCCTCTGATGAAAAAGCAAGGAATGATTAGAGTGTGCATTGACTACAGGGATGTAAATCAAGCTTGTCCAAAGGACAACTACCCTACACCCTTCATCGACTAGATAATTGATGAATGCGCTGGATGTGAAATCTTTTCATTTATGGATGGATTTTCTGGGTATAATCAATTAAATATCCGCCCACAGGACCAGTCAAAGACTGCATTTATATGTCCGTGGGGCACATTCGCGTACTGCAAATTACCTTTCGGTTTAAAGAATGTAGGGGAAACCTTTCAGAGGGCTATGAATTATGCCTTCCATGACATCAAGAACATCGTTCAACCATATCTCGATGATCTTCTGGCTCATTCGCGAAAGCGAACTGATCATCCACAGCATTTGAGAGCTATATTTCTATGTTGCCGACACTACAAGATATGACTCAATCCACACAAGTGTGTTTTTTGTGTCAGTTTTGGTTGTTTACTTGGCTTCGTGGTTTCTAAGGATAGAATTTGACTCAACCCATGTAAGGTTGAGGGAATCATAGATATGCCTCCACCTTCAAATTTGCTTTAGATTCAGAAACTCCAAGTGAAAGAAAACTTTCTGAGGAGGTTCATTCCAAATTATGTCGAACTTGCTAAAGGTTATACACGTCTTTTGAAAAAAGAAGTACCCTTCAACTGGGATCAAGTTGCGCAAGCTTCCTTTGATGCTCTAAAGGAATCCCTAATAGAAGCATCATTAATGTATGCTCCTGATTATCAAAAAGACTTTAGCCTGTATCTAGCTATAGCAGATACAACCATCTCAATGGTTTTAGTTCAAGAAGAAAACGGAATCGAACATCCTGTCTATTATTTAAACCAAAACTTAAATGATACAGAAAGCAAGTACTCCTATGTTGAAAAGCTGGGTCTTGCAGTTGTTCAAGCAATACAGAGATTTGAACACTATATCCTCTTTCGCAAAACTACCATTTTCTCATATTGCAACCCTATGACTTACATTCTATTGCGTCAATTACTTGGGGGAAAATATTCAAAATGGATAGCTATTTCGCAAGAGTTTGATTTGGAATTCGTAAAATCCAAATCAAAGAAATCTCTAGTATTCGCGGAGTTACTATGTGACTTCCCATCATTGTCCAACGATTCAACATCGAAAACAATAATCGTGGATGAATCGTTGTTTCTGATATCATCAAGTGATTCGTGGTACGAAGATATAATCATCTATCTCCAAACCCAAACATATAGGCCTAATATCTCTCGCTCTGAACAACGACGTACTCGATACCAAGAAAAATACTACATGATCATCAATGATATGCTTTAACATCATAGTATTGATACAGTTCTGCGAAGGTACCTCACCCATGAGGAAGCCGAAAAAGTCCTGAATGATTGTCATTCAAGCGCATGTGGGGAGCATCAATCTGGTTATGCTGCGGCACAAAAGATTTTATGACCAGGTTACTCTTGGCCAGTAATGTTCAAAGATTGCATAACCACAGTCAGAAGTTTCCATGCTTGTCAAATCTTCGATCGAAAAACTAGGATACCACTGGCACCTCTGCATCCAGTAGTTGTTGTTGGGCCACTCAGCAAATGGGGGATAGATTTCATGACATGTAACCCCACCTCGGCCGAGCGGCATAGGTATATCATAGTCACAGTTGACTATTTTATGAAATGGGTCGAGGCGATGCCTACATTAAACAAAAACAGCGAAATGGTTGCTCTTTTCTTTTTCAATCATGTAGTCTCTAGGTTTGGTGTTCCACAAGCTATACTCACAGATCATGGATCACATTTCCGCAATCAAATGATGGTCGAATTGGTTGTGAAATTAGGATTGTCCCATGACAATTCTACTCTGTATTATCGGCAAGCTAACAGACAAGTTGAGGCCATCAACAAAGTCCTAAAGCGCATGCTGCAAAGGATGATTGGAGCCCACAAAGGGAGTTGGCACCTAATCCTGTACTCAGCCTTGCGGGCATATAGAACCTCGGTAAGAAATGCGACTGGGTTTACACCCTTTCAGTTGGTGTATGGCCTAGAAGCCATATTACCAATTCAGTGTGAGATTTCATCTCTTAAGCTCATAGTCGACCTTCTCCCTGGAGCTTCAGAGGAAGAGGCTCATTTCTTGGAACTAATCCAATTGGATGAAACCCGTCGTGACACCACCTTGGCTAACGAAGCTCATAAGAAACGAGTTAAGGCACAATTTGACAAACATGTCAAACCCTGTGTCTTCTCAGAAGGTGACCTGGTCTTGCTTTATGATCAGAAATCCGATAAGTTGGGAGCAGGTAAGTTCCAATATTTGTGGATGGGTCCCTACATTGTTAAACGAGTGTTAGCAAAAGGAGCCTGCGAGCTAGTAGATTACAATGGGATTCCACTGACGCAACCCCGAAATGGGTTGTACCTTAAGTGTTAATATGCTTGACTAAGTGTAGTAATCTCTTTATATGCTTTTGTTACATTTTTGTTTTCATGAAGAGTGATAATTTTGGTTAGGTAATCCACTTTTACATTCATTACAGATGTCGAACCTATGGGAATCACTTGTTGGATATGCCGATGGAGCTATTCATAGTACGTGGAACCTATCTTCTGCGGCCTAGGCCATTTTTGATCCAAGCGGTGAGTTAGTGAGTTTTAGAGGAGTATGTATTGGTCGGTCAACGAACAACCTCACTGAGTATAGCATGTTGATAGAACTTCTCTTTGATGCCATCGCACGTGGCATACGTCGACTTTTTGTCAGGCTAGACTCACAACTTGTCATCCTACAACTTACTGGCATCTATTCTGTTCGAAATCCAACTATCTATCATATGTTCCTAAGTGTCAGGATTTTGGAGAGGCAGTTTGATTCTATCCAATATCAACACATTTCTAGAAACTTAAACACATTAACTGATTCATTAGAAAATTATGTGTTAGGTAGACATTTGCAGCATTTATAAAGGAAACCATTTCAATCAACATTTGCATCAGGAGCATATAACTTAACCAAAATAAAGCTCCGAAAATCAAAAATATATATAACTGTTTACAGTTTGTCAAAATGTTCTGTGTCTAAGACAAAATAGGTCACATGACCCAAAAACTCAAAAATGCAGGGAAGCACCCTAGACTAATGGTGCTAGTGATAACAAGTCACCACTTGTGCGATCATATGTAAGAGCCTAGTCCATTGACTCGGCATGCCAGTAGTATGGCATTGTAATCTCAGAGGTAACTCGACAGTCCTCACATCCTCAATACCAAGGGTGAAACCCTCGATCTGATCCTGCAATACTATAAGGGTCTTGGCTACATCCAGATCGCAAAGAACAACCCTCCCTACAGCCTCTCATGCTGGAACAGCGGCTGCTACCCTCGGGCACACTGCTAGTCGTACCAGTCTAATATCTACACAAATATATAGGTTTGATTAGTCTTGATAACATTTAAAATACATAAGAACATTATAAAAACAATAAACAGAGATATGGTCAGATCTTTTTACCTTTGACACCCCACTGCTCGCTAGCCGGTAGCACCAAATCTCGATCACCCCAGAAATCCATCCCAGCATGTGGATACTCAGCAAAGACCATCTGCTAATGGTTGAACCACTCAAAAAAGGCATTAGAGAATGAAATCTGCGATTGACCAGCACGTCTGTCCATAAGATCAACCCATCTCTGTATCCATGGTTCTGTTGGTGCTGGCACTTTGAGTGAAATGTATTGTGGCTGCATTAGTGGGATCTTCTCCAAGGCAAAAGTGGTCAAAATAGAACCATAACCAAAGATCTTGGATCTTCCATTCTTCACCTTGGTAAGTTGTTCTTTTATAACCGGAAGTACTCCATCACACCAATTGAATACCTTTTGTTCAAGGCATTCCAGAGCATACTGCATATAGGACTTGTTGGCCAAATGGAGAGCCGCGCTACCGACCAATCTAGCAAAGGCGAACAAAATAGTCCTTAAGGACTGGTTAGTAACATCTCGGATACTGATCTTGCCATCCCTACTCGGCTGAGATCCATCTCTATAGAATCGATGAATATAATCCCTCATGGATTCACCTCCACAGACAGATCCTGAGAGTGAGAGAGGACCACCACGCCTCAATAAATCAATCAAGAAGTAGATATCCTCAACTATCAAAGGGATGGATTTACCTCGAATTTGGAACACTTGTTTGGTAGGATCCGATGCATCGAGAAAATATTGCAAAAAATTTATTTGTTGCCTCATGCTAGATATGCAGAAGAATTTGAGAAAACCACAGTTCCGCAATGCAATCACCGTACCTGGATCATGTAAAGCAACCATGTCCTCTTCTTCATGCTCATGTTCACACCATGTAATGACCATCTTGATCCGATGAATCTATGAAAAACAAACAAGAGAAGAATTAGGATCCTGATTCAGGAAAAAACATGCAAAATTTCCATGAAAAAACAGTGCATAAACATTCCTTTTTGCGCCCATCGTACCCCAGCTGTGTACTAGGTGGGATGCATCATGATTGACTAATGGATAGCTCAATATGCATCACACCTTTTGATGTACACTAGGTGCGATGGGGAGAGAACGAATTGTTCAAATCCCAAAGGCCCAGAAGAACAAAAAAACATGCTTAGAATCAAAAAAGGAAAGAATGCAATTGAAGAGCTCAGGGTTAGCTCCTACCTAGTCTAGACAGCACCGAAAATAGTCCACAGAATCTCTCAGAATTAGCTCGTGATAATCGAGGGGAATTTTCTAGAGCTCCAAAAATCCCAAATTTGAATGAAATGGTAAAAATAAGAGATAAAAACTACTTTTATGTTACTATTCACGTAATTCGAGTAAAATATTAGTGTTTAACTCATTTTTCAAGCATGTATTTACATTTCTAATCAATTTGATGGAGTAATTGAATAGGAAGTACAACCAACATAGTGTTAATGGTGAAATGAACATCTCTGACTATTATCACGAGCAGTTTTATGCAAAGTTCAAGCTCGTTAAAAAATAAACCTAGCCACGAGTAGTTTTATGCGAAGTTCGGGCTCATTAAAAAATAAAGCTAGCAATGAGAAAATGTTCCCCCAGAGTTTAAGCTCATTAAAAAATGAACCCACCTTCAGTAAATAACCATTGTGATCGCATGACTTTTAGCTTTTGAACCTTGGTCGCATTCTTACCATCACCTCCACTCTTTTTTAGCCGATCATAAGCCTCCATTTGATTGTTTACCCTTTTCAGGAACAGCTGCGATGAGTGATTCTATTAGCCACCTTCTTTACACTGCCGTGATTGAAAAGTTCCAAATCTTACCTGGAACTAGTTGTTATCCAAAAACATCACTCGTTCCTCAAAAAACGAGTCTCCTTTAAGCTCTTTCATTTGACTCATAAAATATGAAAAGATTGCTGAGTAATTGGCCTCTCCAGCTCATTAAGATGATCGAAAGTGCCATCCCTCCTCTAAATTTTAATATTTTTGGACTTGAGGGATCATTACATTAAAAGATCAAGTGCTTGTCTTGTTCGGCTCGTTAAAACTATCGAAAAGTCATCCCTTTCTAATTATTTTACACTTTTTCGGAGTTAAGGGATCACATTATGAAAAAGGACCACTAGATTTTCCTTTACATCTCTTTTTAGACTCTATAAAATTGAAAAGGACCGAGTTATATTTGTCGTTAAACTCATTAAAAAAATAGCAACAAACTTTTCCATGCAGACAAGAGCGAGTTTCACTGTCGCTAGGCTCATTAAAACATAGCGACAGGTTTGCCCGAAGGGCAAATTATAGAACAAGCATATGTTATCCTCCTTAAGCTTAACAAAAATAAAGAGGTGCTAGTTAGCAATGACTGGGGAAAGAGGGAAGAAAACTTGAATAACTTCATTGGTAGTAGGCCGCTCTTGAACATGACACTTTCACTCCGTCACCATGACTGAGTCAGGTTGGGTTATTCCGTTCACCAATCATATCACCCTTGGTCCACTGTACCATCAATTTTGGGGTTAACGCTACCAATCCATTTTAGTGTCGCCGATATGTTCAAGAGAAGTCGCTTAGAGAATTCATCAACCTAGCTAACACCTCATCTGCTGCAATACCTTCACTCTCCATTTTTTATGACCGCCACCCTAAACCTTGTATCATCATATCGTTTTCACCTCTACAAAATCATTTGCTCCATTCTGTGTCGTAGATGTGGGATTCATTAAGGCCCTCCTATGAAGGGTCACTTCTTGTCGACATCAGGTCATTATCCAAGAAGTTGACTTAGGAACAACCCTTTCAATACTTTGAATCTTGCATGCCTCAATGGTAAGTTTCTCACTTTCGGCAACATGATTACATCAATGGCCTTCGACCAAAATATTTTGCATGGTGTTCAACATCAACTCATGTATTCACACCACATGAATTGTACTGTAGTACCTTGAGGGTCATTATCATTATCGGTGATTCCTCTTACGCCTGTTAACAGCTTACATCATTGGCTATGTTATCACTCATATTTTCCTTGAAGTTGTTGGGAAGAGGAAAGTGGTTTGAGGCAACCACAAACCAACTTTTAGGTACAGAATCTAGCTAATCTATACCCAGAGAGGGCTCTCTCTTTAAGTTTTAACTTTGTTTTAAAAGATATTAGGCCAGTTATGAAGTTTAGGAGTTTTGATTGAGTTTGGGTGGTGAAATTCAATAGCAGAGGGGTAGGACTGAGTAATTTAGGCCATTGGGCTAATGGAGTCAAAGAAGATGGCTTAACTGGATTTGGTTTCTTAACAAAGGATGGTTTCACAGGGCAAGATGGTCAAACAGGGAACAAATAAAGACTTGGGATAGATGAAATAGACTCAAATTGGTGAAGAGCAGTTAAGAATCCTTCAACCTATTTGAAAAAGGAACTTGAATGATTACTAATAAAGAGCAGTTGAGTATTCTTTACTAAATAATCAGAATGAACAAACTAGAAAATAGGAGCAATTAAGATTTCACTGTTTATCCTAATTCAGAAGAAAAAATAAAGAATAATAACAGTTGAAAACAGAGTGCAATCAAGCATATTCCGAATTACTCTTTTTCATTTATCATTCAGATATGAAACATAGATGATATGAGAAACAAGGAAAACTTCAAAACATAAGGTATAGAGGACTTATTAATCTAGTGTTTGATTCAAGAAATCTGTGGAAATTCCTTTGCATCAATTCTTTATCTAGCAAGCCATACACAAGTTTATCCAACAACACTTTATTCCAAAATAATCAGTATTACAGCAATGTCTAAGAATCCACCCTCAATACTCAATTGAGGAGTATTTATACAAAAAAATTTACAAAAAATATCTCATAATAGAGTGATATATATTCTAGGATGAATATGAATAAGTTACAAGAAAATAGAGACAAATGGTCTCGAAGATAGGAGAAAAGGTAAATTGATGTTGTGTTGTTCCTATTCTCGTTGAGTGTGCTGGAGGTAGGCCATATGATTTGGCTTGTTGCTATCTTCTTTAGTAACTCAGTGTTGGCTGCCCTGTTTTGACTGATACTCTTTACCTGTTCTGATACACTTCGACCTTTTTGATCTCTGTTCATCTCTGTTCATCTTCTTTACCATTACTTACTATAGTAAATAACCAAAATTTACATTTTAACAAGGATAATTTTACAAAATTTCCAATATGTCTTCCCACCATTTTGGTTATGGGAATTTGTTTTTTTGTGAAGTTTCCTTAGGGTCTCATCAGTTTCTGTGTACTTGAAAAAGGTAGGTTGAATTGTGAATAGGCGCTTCATCTCATGCTCAACATAGAACAAGTTCTCCAGACTGTCATAGAGAACCCTGCCTATAGGCAATGCTTTTGTTCTTGATGCATCGGTTGATGAACCTGCTTGGTTGCCTACATACCTATTCAATTTCTCCACATAGTCTTTATGAGTCATTAGTTTATCATGAATAACTAGAGGACTGGGCAACCCTTTACTCTGCAAAACATCAAATCTCTTCATGAAGGCATTGATTTCTTCCTGCATGTCATGGCACCTTCTTTCTAAGTTTTACATTAGAGTTCTCTTAGTAAAAACCCTTTTGATTTCCAAAATTGTCCCTGTTCTATCTTGATGCCCAGATCTTCAAGCTATTACTTATTCCTGGTATTCAAAAACTATATGAGATTGCTGGCTTCTTCAGGCATATTTCCTAATTTTGCCCTTGTCTTTTGAATTTCTTCTTGAGCTAGTTTTACTAAATCAATTTGCTCAAAAATTATTTGAATTGATGGCCAAGCATCATTTATTGATTGAGTGATGTTGCCCCAAAGGATTTTCTTGATTTCTAATAGAGGCTTGTCAAAAGTAAGATCTTTTTCCAATGATTTCACTTTGTTTTCTACAACTTTAATCTCTCTCGTCTTTTTTGCAGAATTTATTTCGAGAGATCATACCTTTGTTCTAAGTTGGCATATTGCTCTTTTACCTTATTTAGCTCTAAAACTTGTAGTTTCAGGTCCTCCATTGATTTAATTAGCTCCTCTTTGCTCAAATTAGCGATGTTGCCCTATTCTACTCCTGTTGTTCCTTTTGTTGTTGTACCTGTAACTGCCCCTGCTGTGACTGCTGGAATATTCGGTGTCAATGTTGCTCCAAGAGTTGATGGGACTGCAGTTGAGACTACTGGTATCACATTTGGAGGCTGAGAGGTCGACTCTCCCTGCTTGTCCTTCAATGATTTTTCAAGTGCTTGTTCACTATCATTTAGTTTTTCATTAAGATTTAAGAGAAAATCCATCAGCTCTTCTTCAAATTTTTTCTTTATAACCTCAATAGTCTGTGGATGCCTAGAAGGTAGAAGCTTTAATTATTTCCTTACGGCTGTAATATCTTCATCTTTCTTTTTGATCAAGGCTTCTGTAGCTTTAACATCTTTGGGATCATAGCCCAAACCAATAATTATTTCTTCTAAGGATTTTATTATGTTATCTTTAGCCTGAGAGGAGGCCTTCTCCAAGTGTAGTTGAGCAGTAGTGTTATCCAAAGAATTCTGCAACCTTTGGGCCATCATTGCCTTACTAGTCAAGGTTTAATAAATCATTTCCCCAATTTGTTTATGCAACTCAATCTGATCCAAAGGATGAATATCCTTTGCCATGACTTCACAATTTGATCTAAAATAATCTATTGCCGATTTAGGCTGTTGCACCTTTGGCTTGAAATAGATCATTATCATTTTGCCTTCTTTGATGTCATAGGCTGACATCAAACTTTGTTGATTTGTGGGAGCCATCTTCAAATATTGGTTATAAACCTGAAGTCTCAATGGATCATTTCTTGTCTTTATTTCTGTAAATGTCTTCTTGATATCTGAGGCATCAGTCCCTGGTGGCATGAAAGAAGATATCTCTGCACTTTGTTGTCTTTCTAGCTCCTGTCTCTGTGACCTAGTGGATGTTCCCCCTACTGGAAAAGTTTGTTGAATCTCCACTCTTTCTTCGCTCTGAATTTCTATAGTTTCTTTAGCAAATTCCTCCTCTAAAAGGGGATTTAGTCTTTTTCTTTTTGTTCCAGGCTATCCTGAAGGTTCACTGGCAGGGGTAGTTGTTTCCCTGTCTCTTTTTTTATTTCTTTCCTCATTTAGAGGAGTTTGCAGAATTGGAGGCTCTCCCATATTGATCTGAGTGGGAGGAGTATGTATTTGAGCCTATTCTTTCGAAGTTTCAGGCTACTTAGACATTGTAGACTATTTTTTGGTTTGAAAGATGGTCTCTAATTGCTTGCCCTCTAATGTTCCTGTGGCTGGTGTACTTGTTTCCTTTGAAGGTTGCTGAGAAGTTCCAACACTAAAGGCACCAATTCCAAATCTTTGAGATAACTCAAATGGTACTTGCCCAAAAGAATCCAGGTCAAGCGTTTTCTCAAGATCTTTCATAACATTCTCAACATTGACCTGTTCACTATCATGCTCTACTAGGGTTCCTTCCCTCCATTCATCCATATTTTTATATTGTTCAATTTCTGGAATCCTATGGTGAATGTATGGTGACAACCTATTTTCCATTCTCCTATCACAGATGAAACTATTAGGGTCATATGGCCTCCAACCAAAACCTTTGCGCAACTTAATATGATCTTCTAGATTTTTCTCTGCTTCTCTCCATGCTTCCCTATCATTGCAGACATAAGGGCCTAACTAATTTTTTATTCTGAGTTGAGCTTTCTTTTTGGCTTTGAAAAAATTAACCTGGTTTGTATGTATCATTTGTCTAAAATATTCCAATGCAAACAGTCTCATTGGAACGTATTTTGGTAATTTAAAGGGGCAAAGATCACATCCATATATCCTGATTTCTATATGGTTCTTGTATAGGTACCAATCACCTATTCTGTACTGCTTGGAGAGATGTAGGATTCTCTTGATGTCACCATTGATTCTAGGAGGGGAAACCCCTATCAATAAAGTGGTTGTAGGATGAACAAATTGGTTAATGAACTCACTGTATGAGTAAGGGGACTCATAAGATGCATGGAAGATGGGACTCCAAAAGGTAACAAACCTTGGATTGCCTTTATTGTCAAATTTCCTCATAGGGAAAGGGAAGTTCTCTGACTGATAATACAACATAAGATGATAAATGAAAGTGGTGTATTTAAAGACTCCTTCATTGTCTAGTCTCAGGAATTGGTCATGAATTTTGTTGGCAATATAGGAGGCATAGTCATATTTAATAGTAGGGGGTTGGCCAAGAGTAAAAATTGACAACAACACTAAGGTTACATCATCAACATAATCATCGGAGTTGAATCTCATGATTAAGGCTATCATATCAACAACGAGTTTTCCTATGTTTGTGAAGAAAGTCTACAGATAGGGAGGTGGGTCTTTAGGCTGATGTTTAGGGTCCATGAAAATCTGACAAATGCGAACCAATTCTGATTGAGATAATTGGGTAGATTTCTCAAGTAAATATCCCATAGAAAGGGCAGTGAGAGCTTGTTCAGGGTAAAATTGCAACATTTCATTAATGGATGTAGTTGTTATGGGGAAAAGGACTGTTTGACTTGGGGACATAACAACTCTAAGGTTAGGGTCATAGTTTTCCTGGCATTGATGAATCAGATAAGGGAAAACATGGACTGAGGGGAGAAAATACTTGGGAAGGTTTGATTCCCATAGTCCCAAGATATCTAAGCCATTTAGGTATTGGTTTCTGACTTGGCAAAATATTTTCAAGTGGTTCATGTCAGTGGATAAGTCCCTTATCTGAAAGTCTTTATCTGCAAGAGGCAGATAGTCTAAGTCTTTATGAGGGGAATTCATGGGTGTAACAGACAGAGCCACAAGAGTTTCCATTTTTGGTTCTTGTGGATTCAGAAAATAATTTTGGGTTTTTGGTGAAAAATGGGCAAATTAACTAGTCTGGGAATTTATATTGGCAAAATAAAGACTGAATTTGCAAGGAATTTTTCCTTTTTCTGTGAATTTTATACTATAAAACCAAACTTGCAGGGTTTCAGCGGAAATTGGATAAATACCTGTATTTTGAGAATGGACAATGTAATAACAGGTGCTAACGATGACTAAAACGTTCTGGCTATGTCGGCTACAATTTTCTTAGTAGGGTGGTGGTTGGAAAGCTTGGATAGTTAACCTAGACGTTGTTTGCATGGGAGCACGGTTGTAGTACAGAATAACAGAGAAAACAACACTTTGTTGGTTTTATTAAGAAAGTCAAAAGGTGGCGGGAGTTTATTATTCGGGCGGATGACATAAGCAGGAAAGGATGATTTTGTCGTGTGCGGAGGGTGGTAAGTGGTATGTGATCGCACTGCTTTTGGAGACGGGTGGGTTTTGGCCAAGAAGCAGCGATTCCACAGGTTGTGCAATGCGTGGCAAGGTACTGTTCAAAAACCACTTTGTGATCGCGTGCTAACGCCCGGTCACAAAGTCATGCACGATATTGTTAAGGAATGTTAGATGATGGAGGCACGATCGGATGGCTGACGGGAGGTGCGATACAACGAGGTTTAATGTGCGCGGGCCCGACCCAATTAAAATTATTAATCATATCAGGTGCAATATAATTGGTGGGAAGGGTTCTTAATTAATGATGAGGGTTAATTAATCCCTATTAATGGACGGGGGGGATTAGGCTCTTATTGAACTACAAATTAATTCATTAATCCTTTTTTAAATGTGTTTATGGTTATAACTAACCGGGGCGGGGTATATAATAATTTGGGGATTTTAAAATATTTAAATAATATAGGAAAATGTAATACTTATGCGAGATTTATATAATACGTAGGTTAATAGTTAATACGACCATGTAAATGTAAAAAGTGCTAAGTAAAACATTAGAATGAGTATTTTAACTTGGCTTTAAGTGGAAAAAGGAGTTTTTAGGTGATATTGTTTATTTTTCCTAAGTAAAATAGGATTTTACTTAGGAAAGGACTTATGAGAGTGAACGAATGATGATTTTAAGTGCTTAGGCTTTTAAATTATTGGGCCGAGGGTCTGGCCCCTCCAGAAGTCAGAGAAATTCTCTGAGCCCCTCTAATTTTCAAAGACTTTTAGTACATAAGGGGAATTAGTAAAATCTTTAGGGAAAAATAAGAAGGGGAGTTAATTATTTAACCTTGTCTTGCTTGAACTGCAACAAGTGTAATGTCTGCCTTGCACTTGTGATGAAAGTGAAAATTAACATATTTAGAATCATTATCCATCACATGTAATTCTGCCACATCATTTACCTACCCTACCTACTTTAAACTGACATTTTTTCTTCTTTATTAGGGTGCACTTGGACTAGCAAACCTTTATCACACTTTTTCTTTTACATGTAGAAATCTATCTAAGTGTAACCTTATTACATCCAAAGGCTCAGATTAAACTGTTGAGCTCCTTTTATTCATTCTACCTATCTACTTATTTGCCAAGATGAAACAGTTTGGTCAGATCTTTATTCTCTATCTCTAAAACATAAAATTGAAAATATGAACCAGTCAAGCTTAAGCGGTTTGACTGTTCATCAATTGTGGCATAGGTTACAAGTTGCACACAATTTGATTATTACATAAGAGTAAAAAGTAGTGGCATTTAGACTTGCACACTTTCCTTGGTATTTCTTTTGGTGGGGTTCATTTTCTTTCACTTTTTTGACCATTTTATTCTTTTCACCCTTTGATTTTTCTTTTAGGGTATACCCTCTTTACATTTTTTGATTTATTTTTTATTTTTTGAAAATATGGAAAACCTTCGCAACAAGTAAAGACATGAACATATTCATAGCTCATCAAGTCAATCATCGAAAATGACACCTATTGGTATAGGAGCATAACACGCTGGTAATCAGGCGATGTCTTTCCATGTTTGACATCAGGACATCTTCTCACATGGATCGACTTGTACTTCGGGTGAATATTGAACAAGTTTGAAGACCCCAGATCTAGTTTCATCCCTCCGGCTGTGATATATTTAGGAAAATAAAGACATCAAATGTACATCATTGCCGCACAGATAATCATCCAAGCTAAGGGCTGATGGCTCTACCAGAATCATCAGTCTGCCACACAGACGATTCTCTGACTTATGTACATGAAAATGAATTTATAAAGATTAGCATGGGAATGCTCGCCTCAGTTAGATCATGAAAATATTATGAAGATAATGTATTGTATTGTATCTTATTACAGGTCACCTTCTAGTTTGAAAAACCTTGGATCCTCATTATAAAGCATTTCACTGACATCAAAAGATTTATGACCTCATGCTTTAGGGGGAAACTGTTATAGACATATTTGGGCACTGCAACCCCAATCACATATTTCCATAAAACAAGGGCTTCTAAACCCCTAAAATTGTTGTTTCATACCCTAAAGGAACAAGGTCAGTTGATTACATCATCTCCCATATGTTCTCCCTGAAAAACTACTCAGAGCTGGTCAAAATTGGACCATACAGACTGCTCCATGCATAAGGTGTGATGCATCTCACCTATTACACACAGGGGGTGCGATGTATACCAAAAATCCCTTCTGTAGGGTGCGATGAGTGAGAGGAGACAAATGGCAGAAGCAGTTTGCTAGGTGGAAACTCAAAGAATCTTCTAGAAACTGTTCATATGACACTTGCCTCTCTAAATTCGCCCCAGGATGAGTAAGAGATCATGAAATCTCCAAGTGGAACCAAGAACTATTAGTGAAATGACACTAATCAAAATCCCAAAAGCTGACTCACTCTCGTGCAAACATCTATATATGGATCCCTCATCCTAGATATCCAGAGGCTGGAATGTTGTAATTTGCAAGGACGTGCTGTTGGTTTCTCTTTGAAGACATTGTTGGGTGATATTGCTTTGTGTGAGGTGAAGAGGGCTTTCATGCTGGGAGGATGATGCTGCATCAGACAGCTTGGTTGTAACACTCTCTTCTACTACTTCTATTAATAAAGCTATTTGAGTTTTCCTCCATATTCTTGTATATCTCTGAATCTTGTATTTGTATATGCATTTATATGGTTAATGTACATCTGATCCTACATTGTTTATGGTTATAGTTCTCTATGCTTTGATGGCATTTTGCTGCTTTGACTCTACAGGTGTTCTTTTAAGTGGGACAAGCGAGAAAGGAGTGGTGAAAGCTCTATCAAAGGAGAGAGGAAACAAGCAAGGAGACTAGCAAAAGACTGAGGTTGGTACTCTTTGCTTCTATCTCATCTATCTCTCATAAAGGAAAACATAAGTAACTTTAGTTTGTTTGTTTCTAAGATAGCTACCCATCTTAGTGGGACTAGCAGCTCTGAATGGAAACTAGTTTTCCCGATAACAAATACCAAACATACACTTTCATTAGATTATAATTCATATTTTATTTCCATTGTTGATAATTATCATTGCTTAGCATAGGTAGGCCTTCATTTTCCATTTTTTCTGACTTGCCTTGTTCTTCTGCTTCTAGGGCCATAATTTTTGAATATGTTTTCTTCTTAAAATTCTTACTTTCACTTTCACCCATGAGTGAAAGTTCATTTGATTCACTGTCATATTCATTATCATCATTACTACATAGACAAGGAAATGGACTGTAATTAGAATAAAAACCCATACATGATAATTGATTATTACCGTCTTCCTCATTCTTGATCAATAGAAAGCGGGGTGCTCCTAAAAGTACACATTTGTTGACATCTGTAACTCTTGTTATATATGATATATCACTATGACTACCATAGTTTTCTGACTCCCTCCTTCGAGCTATCTTCTTCTTTCCCATCATCCTTGATCCAATCCAAGCGGTTAAGCTTCAACTAAAGTGACTTGCTCTGATACCAATTGTTGGGAAAAATTCTTGGGGGTGGCATGGTGAATCAATATGTTAAAATTCACTTAAACCTTTCAATTCTTTATTCATTTTTGTATGCTACTGTCATTAAGTAAACTAGCATATCTGTTATAGACATTTTTGGGCACTAAACCCCAATCATAAATGTCCATAAACTAAGGGCTCCTAGGTCCCTAAAGGTGTTGTTCCAACCCCTAAAAGAACAAGGTCAATTGATTACAGCATCTCCCAGAAGTTCTCCATGAAAAACTACTCAGAACTGGTCAAAACTGGACCATTTCAACTACTCCATGGTCAAAGTGCATTGCATCCCACCTGAATACACATAGTAGGTGCAATGCATGTTGAAAAGACCTTCTATGGGGTGCGATGGGCGAGAGTGGACAAATGGCAGGGTCAATCCGCAAGGTGAAGGAGCAAGGAATCTTCCAGAAACTTCTCCTGTGACACTTGCCTCTCTGCATTCGACTAGGGATGAGTAAGAGATCATCAATCTCTAACTGGAATCAAGAACTATCAGAGAGAGGACACTAATCAAATCTCAAAAGCTGACTCACCCCCCTTTCAAACATCTATATATGGATCCCTCATCCCAGAGATCCAGAGGCTGGAATTTTGTATCTTATAAGGAAGTGTTGTTGGTTTCTTGGTGCAATATCATAGTGTTGAGTAATCTAAGCTTTTCATGAGGTGAAGAAGGGCTTTCTTGCTGAGAGGATGATGCTGGGTCAGAACAATTGGTTGTAATCCTCTTTGCTCTTTCTTGATTATCAATAAAGCTATTCAAGTTTTCCTCCACATTCTTGTATGATTGATGTTATATGCATTTGTGTGGTCGATATATATCTGGTCCTATATTGTTTATGATAATAAATCTATGTTCTTGGATAGTGTTATGCAGCTTTGATTCTATAGGTGCTCTTTGGAGCTGGGTAGACGATGAAGCGAGTGGCGAAAACCTATCAGAAGGGAGAGGAATCGAGCAAGGAACCAAGCGGAAGACAGAGGTTGGTCTCCTTATTCCCCTCTTATCTATTTCTCATAAAGGAAAACGAAAGTAGTTTTTAGTTTGTTTGTTTCTAAGGTAGCTACTAGCCTTAAGGGACTAGCAGCTCTGCATAGACACTAGTTTTCCCGATAACAAAATGGAGACTCTGCTGGGGAGCGAATAGATTGTTTGTTTATCTATGTTTGTTTACTTTATAAACTTACAGACGAAGCCTGAAGTCAAGCCAGCTAGCCTTCGAACTGCATTTTCTATGCAAGTGCAAAGTAGACCAATGCTGCTTCAGTCTATCTCCGAGTTTTGTTTACGAATTAAACAATTGATTTACAAGCTCTCTGATTGCCCTTGTGGTGGCTCTAGTAACCTCCTTAGATCTACCGCTGTGATTGATTTACTAATTACCACTTGCCCGACCTAAATCCCTGGACTGAGCTGCAAACTATGACCCGGAACCCAACTAAAGTCTCGTCCCTGGTCCATCGCATTGTGTCTTCTTTGAAACTTGAATGCATCGCACTTCCCGAGTGTAGAAGGTGCATTGCATTTTAGTTTCCCTGTGCTACAGGTGCGCTGATCAGACCTCTTCTGCTCTTAGATTTTGGCTTCTGTGTTCATACTTTTCAGCTCTATTCAGGAGTTTTGCTGCCTGTATGTTACAGGGAAAAGTGTCTACACAGAACTGCTTATCCCACTAAGGTGTGATAGCTACCTTAGAAACAAACAAAGTAAAGCTACTTTCGTTTTTCCTTTATGAAGTATAGATGAGAGAAGAACAAAGAAGACCAACCTCTGTCTCGCGCTTATCTCCTAGTTCGATTCCTCTCTCTCTTGATAGTCTTTCGCTACTTTTTCCCTTGCACGCCCAGCTTCATAGAGTACCTGTAAGATCACAGTAGCATAGCACTATACAAGAACATGGATCTATAATCATAAACAATCTAGGATCATATGTAAATTGACCATACAAATGCAGCAAACATAAATGATACAAGAGTATGGAGGAAAACTTGAATAGCTTTTATTGATAAACAAGAAAGAGCCAAGGGGATTTACAACCAGTTGTTCTGACCCAGCATCATCCTCTCAGCAAGGAAGCCCCTCTTCACCTCATAAAAAGCTTAGATCACCCAACAATCTGATGTTGTCTCAAGAAACCAACAGCAATTCCTTACAATATGCAAAATTCCAGCCTCTGGATCTCTGGAATGAGGGATCCATATATAGATATCTCTAAGGGAGATGAGTCAGCTTGTGATTTGATTAGTGACTTCCCTCTGATAGTTCTTGCTTCCACTTGGAGATTGATGATCTCTTACTCATCCTTGGCCGAATTCAGAGAGGCAAGTGTCACAGGAGAAGTTTCTGGAAGTTTCCATGCCTCTCCACCTCGCGGAATGACACTGCCATTTGTCACTTCTCGCTCATCGCACCCCATAGAAGGGATTTTTGGAATGCAACGAACCCACACAGTATATTTAGGTGAGATGCAACGCACTTTGCCTATGGAGCAGCTGAAATGATCCTGTTTTGACCAGTTCTGAGCAGTTTTTCATGGAGAACTTCTGGGAGAAGCTGTAATCAGTTGACCTTGTTCCTTTAGGGGTTAGAACAACACTTTTAGGGACATAGGAGCCCTTGGTTTATGGACATTTCATGCTTGGGGTTGTAGTTCCCAAAAATGTCTATAACAGTTGACCCCTAAAGCATGAGGTCGTTAATCCTTTGATGTCGGGTGAAATTCTTTATTATGAGGATCCGAAGTTCTTTCAAGCTGGGAGGAGACCTGTAATAAGATACAATACAATACATTATCTTCATAATATTTTCATGATCTAGCTGAGGCGGGCATTCCCATGCTTAGCTTTATAAATTCATTTTCATGTACATAGGACAGACAATCGTCTGAGTGTAGACTGATGATTCTGGTAGAGCCATCATCACTTTGATTGGATGATTATCTGTGCAGCAATGATGTACATTTGATGTCTTTATTTCCCTAGATATATATCGTAGCCCGGATGGATGAAACTAGATCCGAGGTCTTCAATCTCGTTCGATCTTCACTCGAAGTACAAGTCTATCCATGTGAGAGATGTTCTGGAGTCGAACATGGAAAGACATCGCCTGATTACTAGCCAATGATGTAAGTTGTTAACAGGCGCGAGAGGAATCACCGATAATGATAATGACCCTCAAGGTACTGCAGTACAATTCACGTGGTGTGAATAAAGGACTTGGCGTCGAACACCACGCAAAATATTTCGGTCGAAGGCCATTGATGTAAACCTGTCGCCGGAAGTGAGAAACTTGTCATTGAGGCATGCAAGCTTCAAAGTACTGAACGGGATGTTCCTAGATCGACTTCTTAGATAATGAGCTGATGTTGACAAGAAGCGATCCGTCATAGGAGGGCCTTAATGAATCCAACATCAATGACACGAAACGGAGCAAATGATTTTAATGGAGGTGAAAACGATCTGATGACATACGGTTCAGGGTGGCGGTCATGAAAGAATGGAGTGTAAATGTATTGTAGCGGGTGAGACATAGGTGAATTCTCTGAATGACTTCTCTTGAACATATCGGCGACACTGACATGATGGATTGGTAGCATTACCCCAAATGTGGATGGTGTGATGGGACCATGGTGATGTGACCGGTGAATGAAACAACCCAACCCGACTTGGATGTGGAGTGAAAGTGTCATGTTCAAGAGTGACTTGCTACCAACAAAGTTTCTTCAAGTTTTCTTCCCAATTTTCCCCAGTCATTGCTGACCAGTACCTCTTTATTTTTGTCAAGCTTGAGGAGGATAACATATGCTTGTTCTATAATTTTCCCTTCGGGCAAACCCATCACTATCTTTTAACGAGCCTAGCGATAGTGAAACTCGTTCTTGTCTGCTATGGACAAGTTTGTTGCTATTAAGTTTTAACGAGTTTAACGACAAAGATAACTCGGTCCTTTTCAATTTTAGAGAGTCTAAAAAGGAACGTAAAGGAAACTCCAAAATTACTTTTTCGTCATCTAATCCCTTAAGTTCGAAAAGGTATAAAACAATACAGAAGGGATGAATTTTCGATATTTTAACGAGCCGAACAAAACAAGCACTCGATCTTTTTGTGTAATAATCCCTCAGGTCCAAAAAGATTAAAATTTAGAGGAGGGATAGCACTTCCGGTCCCTTTAACGTGCTGAAGAGGCCAATGGATCGGCAATCTTTTCATATTTTACGAGTCAGTTGAAAAGAGCTTAGAGGAGACTCATCTTCTGAGGAACGAGTGATAAAATTGGGTAGCAACTGATTCCAGGTAAGGCTTGGAATGTTCCAATCACGACAGTGTTACAAGGATGGCTAGTGAGATCACTCTTCGCAGCTGTTCCTCAAAAGGGGTAAACAATCAAATGGAGGTGAATGATCGACCAATACAGAGTGGAGGTGATGATGAGAACACGACCAAAGCTTTTAAAGGCTGAAGTACTACATTCACGATGGTTATTTACCGGGAGACAGTTCATTTTTTAATGAGCTTAAATGCAGGGGGAAACATTTGCTTATGGCTTATGTTTATTTTTTAATGAGATTGAACTATGCGCTAAAACTGCTCGATTAATCCAGTCGTATAATAAGAATGTCACATTTCAAATGGAAATTTTTAGAGTTTTGCCCCACATCCTTTCTTTATGCAAGTTAGGAAACGACCAATCCAAAAAAAAGATAAATGATCGCTCTTTGCTTGCACGCCAAAAGGTTTGCATGCCCCCAAGTATAAAACAAAGTTTCAAGGTCACCCTTCAAATCACGAACAAAACATTTGTTTTATCAGGAGAGGTATACCTCTTTTATGTTACCAAAGATTGTTCTATTCACAGCGCAAACAAAACACTTCTTCGGCGATGTCTACCGAAATAGACAAAGGCGAGTGGAGGAGACTACTCCACTCACATAACTTTGACGAGGGAATCTTATTCCAGAATAACTCCCTCTTCGAATCACAGACGGGAGTACAGACCAGTCATATATCTCTTGCGGAAACCTACCCTATACCCGAAGTTTTCCTGCCGAAGTAGACCAGGGTGCATGCCCCCTGGGTTTCAGACATGTCCCCCGAATCACTCGCGCTCATCAGGTGGATGGGCTGGGGATTAATGAGACATTCCTTGTGTGGAAAGACCATTCAAGGATGGCATATGACTATTTGCTCTGTGTGATCCAGGAAATGAAAGCTGGTCTACGAGCTTGACCACTCTTCCTTCGTGCAGAAAACACATCACTCTAAAGAGTGATGAGACAATGGCTCCCATGCAATAAATATAGTCTAGTCCAAGGAGTAGATTATAATCCAGGGGTCCTTGAACTACCATTATGTTCATGTGAACAGTTTTCCCTCTCAATGTTATGGGCACATTGGGAAGGATCCCTAACGGTCGACTAGTTCCTTTATCAAATCCTGTTAGATTTCTCATCTCAGGCAAAAGCAATGGTGAACCAAGCGCTTTCCAAGCAGTCGAGGAAAGGATACTCACATAAACCCCTTCATCTATGATGGTACCGGCCATAACCATTCTATATATTTGAGCAATAATTCGGAATGGTACACTAGCCGGTAAACGGGGTCTGCCTAGTTGATTCCAGTCGAAGGAGACAACTAGGTTGCTTGGAGGTGGGACCAAATAGATGGCCAGGTACGACTCTAACGAACTTCCTTCCTGCGGTAAAGAAATGGCTAAATTTCCCCCATGTTCATCGGAGTTTGTGCTTACGAAAAGAATTTGGACGGTGTCATCCTTATTCTCTTCTGTGATTGTATCATCTGAAGACGGAACCTCTGAAGGCAAGACCGGGTCAACTGCCGCCTCGGCCTTTTGACTTTCATCTGGTGTGGGTTCAAATGGTTTGTCTTCAATGATAGATGCTTCAATTGACCATCTGGGCGGGTCAGCCGGTTTTTCAACTAGTGACGGACTCGGCAAGAGTTTTTTATATCCAGGAGGAAGTCCTAACGGTGAAACTGGACGATCGTCCAAAACTCTTTTAGCCTTGTCTAAGAAGGGACAACGGTGGACGGCATGATCGCCTTCGCACAGTTTAGAAGGAAATCTGTATTTTCCTTTTTGTCCTAGGGCTTCACTTTCACTAGTCGATGGTGTGTTTTCAACATGATCATCAGAGGTTGACGACACTGGGTTGTACAAACGAGGAGACCAGTCCTTTAAGATCCGAGGGATGTAAGGGCAATCTCTATGATAGTGGTCTCCTTTGCAAATGACACATGGCGATTTAGGCATGGTCGGTGCAGTGTGTGGATTTTCGCTAGACGACGTTTGGTTGCCCCCTTTCGCTTTTGGCTCCTTCGTCTTCTTCTCTTTCTTCTTCTTTTCCTTCTGTTATCACAAAATCAAGCACTGAAGGGCTGCTGATCAGGTAGACTCTGTGTAACTATTTCAGACCAAGCTTTTGACTAAGGATTAGCCTCCCTAGCCTGAGAGGGCTCTCTCAAGAAAAAGCTATTGATTTTGAATGTTGATAAGAGGGCTAACTCTTGTACAATAGATTTAATGAACTTGCTGGCTGGACAAATATACAAATACATCCATTGGGCTTATGGAGTCAAACATGCTACAACAAACAATGATATTTCCTCTACATAGAAGTCAGGGCATGTGACATTTAAATGTTCAAAATATAACTATTATAAAACCACAGTTCATAGAAGAGTACAGGAAGTCAGAGCAACATATGTGAATTCTGAGTGATTACTCCTCTAAGCAACTGAAAAAAGACAGGAAGGACAAAGTAAAACAATACATCTTGAACATGGAAATGCTGTATCAATCCTGAGAAGAAAGGCATATATCTTATATTACTGCAAACTGTTCTTTACACAAGCCAAAATAGCACTCTGTTTTCATAAAATATCCAACCTTTTTTACATCTAAGTTATTCCTATATATAGCCTATCAAAACACTGCTGTACGAGACTCCTCATCAAGCATGAAGGGAGCTCGGGCTTTTGACATAAATGACCTTAACAATAACATAAACGAACTAATTTATTACAAGAGATATGATGCTACGAAAACAGAGGATTCCATCATATTGGCACTTTAAGTCTTCTTCCTTGTATACCCTGATGTGTCCTTTGAGCTTGCCACCTGTAGTACTGCAATAATAACCATATCCAAGCTTAAAACAGATTCAATGTACATACAGCTCCGGATACTTGATGCATAGATGACTTCAACAACCGAAAAGAAAATGAAGCCTATATTCTTGGTTGCTGCCTCCCCTCGGTGTTCATATATTAATGATCCATCTTTAAGCCATTTAAACCTTGGATAGTCCCGTGTGACTGAAGAAAACTCATAACCCAGCCATCCCACAACTAGACAAGTGTATCATTTAACACCTCAGCAGCTCTATCCAAACCCTAAAATTTCGGAGATAAAGTGACTTTTAGGCAAAAGACAAAACTTCGACTTTTTCTTTGAATATTTACACCTGGCCTCCTTTTCAAAATATCTGACTGATCTTCTATAGTCTACATGCTGATATTAAACCATCTCTTTGAATATATGCTGATCTCAGCATTCCAACTCAAGCTTTAAACCTAACCAGTCATCTACAGCAGTTTCGTAGCGCGCTACGAAACTGCTGTAGGTCATCAAAATTAAATATATGAACCTCAAAACAGCAATTTTTCAAATCTATGATTCCTTTAGTCTTTCCATACAGGTGTGAAGACACAAAAAGGTCTCAAAAACTTTTAAAAAGACAATGGCCTAACATATATCAAAATTTGAGAAAACACATTCCTCCTTGAATCATTTAGCTAGCTTGTCTAGCTTTTCTTTCAGGCTGATGACTTCCTCCTTCAACTTCTTGTTCTGTGCTCTTAGACTTGCATTCATTTGTTTCATAGTTTTTGCCTGTTTTAGAGCTGGTATTGTCCATACATAGGCGTCAGATACCGAACTAGCTTGACTGATCAAACTTGTTTTACCTTTCATCACAGCTTTCTTATAACTAGTATATCTCACTGCCTTCTCTTTAAAAATATTATGAACCTGAGGTATCTCCTTACTTGCTCCAGCTTGTTTTGTAATGGCAACCACATTTCCACTTTGACTGATAACCACCTTATTGTCCTTATTCTTGTTTTTAACTGCTTGGACTATTCCAGAGAAGATTTCAAGTGCCTCTGTCCTAGGCATGTCTGAAGGGACTTTCTCTTTTTGAGCCTTTTCTTCTTCCTTTATTTGCCTCCTAGTCATTGGTCTGCGAGGTTTAAAGGCATACTCTTCACCTGGTTCTTCAAACTTTAACCTTTTGGAAGCCTTTGACTTCTTAGAACTCTCAGGTGAAGATTGTGTTAGATCAATATGCATAGGTGCCACCAATTGATCTGGTTCTATTTCAAGTGGTTCAACTTGGATTGGATGTTCTTGTTCTAATTCAATGGCTTCCAGCAAATCATTTAGACTACCCTTAGAAACAGGACTCTCTTCCACATGAGCAGATTTTCCTTTTTCTTTGTTCAGCTGGCCTCTAGTTCTTGCTCTTGAAACTCTTTCAACTTCACTAGACTTAATTTCATCTTTTCTTTTGTGAATCTTCTGTTTAGATGATTCTGGTGTTTCTTTAAGCGGCAACTTAGAGGCTTCTTCTTCAGACACTTTGGATGATTTTGAAGTTTTGACTACTGATGCCTCAGGAGTTTCTTTGACTGCTAACTTAGGAGTCTTCTTTGTTGATGCTTCAGGTGTTTCTTTGACTGTTACAGACCTCTCTGGCTTCTTTGTTTTAGCTTTGGGCTTCTTATGGTCTGTTATTTCTTTCCTAATCTCAGCCAAAGTAGTATCCTCACTCCTATCTTCTCTTTCTCTTACAGGTAATGGAGTGAGGCCCGTTTTACTAGGGAAACCGGCCATGAATACAAACGAATCCCAGTCTTTACCAATTTTATGTAGGCTATCCAACACCAATAATTTAACCAGACCATGATGAAAAAGAGATGTTTCATAAGCTTCCTTTTTCAACTGAATCTTGTCACACATCTTAGAAATACTCCTGAATAAGTAGAAAGGGATGTCTATTGAGCTCTTACCAGTGAAGTGTAGTAGCAGCTTGAAATGTATGAGTAGACTTTGTTGTACCGACCTTCACATGTCAAGTACTTCTGGATACATGTCAATAATGTAGCATAATTCTCCTTAAGATAGCTCCTTGGGACAGCTTTAGTAAGATCTTCGTCTACATATGGTGCCTTTAAGAACTCCTTACACGGACCCATATCAAACTTGAAATTCTTGAACCATTCTTGGCCACCTCTTGGGATTTCTGTGACTGTAGAAATGACTTCAGGGGAAACCGGAAACTCCAGCATGGCCACCTTTGAATTTAATCCCGTGAAGTTCACTGCAAATGCCTTGGTCACTTCTGCATGTCCACCTTTGAGTTTTTCACAGAACCGCCAACAACCAGCAGCTCTGAACGCCTTTGCTACTTCCTCATCCCTGAGGGTTACATCTAATCCCTCCGGCTCTGTTCTCACACATCTACCTGAACGGTGCTCCTTTCTCTCCATGTTTCTTTGCACAATTCTACACAAGGAAATGACGGTGGTTTGCAGCACGATAACACTCTTTGGCTGTAGAACTCAGGCTCGCTTGCAGTAGTCTGATTAGAATAAAGCTCACGCTTTTCATAGAGTAGAAGACATTCATATGTTATGAAAAACACATTATGGAATGACCACTTCCTATAACGTCCTCCAAACTGACACCTAACTCAATGAAATCAGACCTGATGGCAAAGTAATGGCTAATCATGACACGTAAATGGTGTGAGGAAACAATCATAACCGGACTCGTGACTCACCACTTCTCGGATTAGACATTTCAGGAAGAAAACTAGACAACAGCCCGAAACCCCGATTTCGTAGCGCGGGCAGTTCAAATTTAAAGGAATGCGCTACGAAATCGCTGGCAAATGGGCCGCTACGAAAACACGCAAACATTATTTAGCAGCAGAACTGACCAATCACACTCGCGCTACGAAACTGCGCAAGTACCTAAGAGATCATACCCGCGCTGCGAAACTGCGCAAGTACCAATGACATGACATGACATAACTAACCATGATGGAAGATGACTAATGCCCTTGCCTTTACACGAATTTCATTCATAACTCTTGAATTTCAAAATTTGAAATTGACATAAGTTAACAAACTTATTTACAAGACCTCAAGACTTTATAAAAACTTATGGATAATTAACATATACATGAACTATAGATTCTAGTGATAACACCTTCTTCTTCTCAGGTACTTGATTTTTGGCTTTACCAACCCCATCAAGTGAAGAAGGAGGAGAGGAAGAATTGGAGGAAGTAGAAGGTTGGTGGGTAACTCTGGATTCATCTAGTTGCTGACTTGATTGTTCAGGAATTGCGGTGTTCTGAATGACAGAGGTTGAGAAGAGCCATACGGGCAAGCCAATTGTCAATCCTGGAAGCGACAATGTGGCCATATGGGGTGCACCAACATCTCCCCAAGAGGAGAAGGGACTAGGATTTCCTCCGAGGGGAATTCCTTGGTTGGTGGGTTCCATTTTCTCAACCTAAGATCAACATAGGAAAGGGTGATGATTATTCCGTTTAAAATAAATTTTAGACACTTTGACACAACTTGTTTTTTCAATTTTTAAGAGTCGAGAAAAAACAAAAGATGACTCTAGTCGCCTCCGATTTTTAATGAGCCTGAAGTGACAAGTGCTCAGATGGACCTTTTCCGTTAAGGAGTCTGAAAAGGAATGAAAGGGACTGCTCTGGAAATCTAGGTAGAGGGATTACCAAACCAATCGCAAAACTGCAGAATACTTTTTACGGTACGGCAGTCAATCTTCCCGAATGTTGTGTTCAGTGCATTGCGATCGATAGGGTAGCAGACACGGCTTCCTATGGATAAAGGATTAAGCCTATTGTGGTCTCCCAAAATATACTCGATAGTACGTGGGAGCACAAGTCCATACTGGCACTTATCGTCTCAAAGTGGAGGAATCACCCAACCATCAGTGAGAACAATAGTTATGAGGCTTTACGATGCCAGAATACGTCTCTAGCCTAGACTTCTAAATGTTGTGCATTAGGTTCCAAAGCGTTGTTAGATTCATTGAATTTATTTTATAGTTGATCTTGTTTATGAAATTTTCCTTTCAGGTTCACCACGAGATGTAGATGTGTAATTCCTAAAATGCAACCTAAGATGATAAACAGTCTTTTATCTTCTTTGTTCAATGAAAATCCTAGCTACTAAAGAAAGAGAGACAATATTCTTTCACAAAGAGCAAAGAGCACACTCTAAATGCACTTTCCTAAATCAAACCAATCAAACAGTCTAAATGCAAATGCACATGCATGTATTTGTTTTCGGCTTTCTTACTATGTGTATGGAGAAAAGAAAGCTAATGCATAAATCTGAATTACTTTTCAAGCGACAATTACCAACAAGTTTCTTTTCGAAATAAAAAATGGAGACAATTACAACACTTTACGATTTGGAAATGAATACTTGCTTTCGACACTAGAAAAATTACAAATTCAGACCAAATACAATAGTAACCGGATAATCGACTATCTACAGCAACTAAACTCTTTCCTATGATTGAAAACGACACTTGCGACACTTTCAAATCAAAGGACGACAGTACGATTACGTTACTTTTGCAAAGGAGAACTGAAAATGACTCAACAAATACACAAAAACATTTACAGTTCTTTTGTACAAAGGAGGCAGAATAACAGCAAGGAAAAGGGGTTTCAAACAGAGATATACTGATCACAGGCAGCAAAATTCATGAATAGAATTGGAAAGAATGAATCACAGAAACCAAAACTGAACAATGCCTAGTCTGATCAGCGCACCTGTAACACAGGGAATTTGAAATGCAGCGCACCTACTACACTCGGGAAGTGTGCTGAATTTCAGATTCACAGAACAGTACCTGCGTTGGGCCAGAGACGAGACTTTGCTTGGGTTCCAGGTCACAGTTTGCAGTTCAGTTCATGGGTTTTGGCCGAGCAAATGGTAATCAGTAATGCAACAATCAGGGGTAGATCTAAGGAGGATCTAAGAGCTATCACAAAGGGCAATCAGAGAGTTTGTAAATCACTTGTTTAATTTATAAACAAATCCTGGAGATTGACTGAAGCAGCATTTATCTACTTTGCATTTGCATAGCAAATGCAGTTCAAAAGCTACCTGGCTCGACTTCAGGCTCCGTCTGTAAGTTTATAAAATAGACAACAAGGAAGATAAACAAACAAACTAATTCGTCCCCAGCGGAGTCACCATTTTGTTACAGGGAAAAGTGTCTACACAGAACTTCTTATCCCACTAAGGTGTGATAGCTACCTTAGAAATAAACAAAGTAAAGCTACTTTCGTTTTTCCTTTATGAAGTATAGATGAGAGAAGAACAAAGAAGACCAACCTCTGTCTTGTGCCAATCTCCTAGTTTGATTCCTCTCTCTCTTGATAGTCTTTCGCTACTTGTTCCCTTGCACGCCCAACTTCACAGAGTACCTGTAAGATCACAGTAGCATAGCACTATACAAGAACATGGATCTATAATCATAAAAAATCTAGGATCAGATGTAAATTGACCATACAAATGCAGCAAACATAAATGATACAAGAGTATGGAGGAAAACTTGAATAGCTTTTATTGATAAACAAGAAAGAGCCAAGGGGAGTTACAACCCGTTGTTCTGATCCAGCATCATCCTCTCAGCAAGGAAGCCCCTCTTCACCTCATACAAAGCTTAGATCACCCAACAATCTGATGTTGTCTCAAGAAACCAACAAAAATTCCTTACAATATGCAAAATTCCAGCCTCTGGATCTCTGGGATGAGAGATCCATATATAGATATCTGTAAGGGAGATGAGTCAGCTTGTGATTTGATTAGTGTCTTCCCTCTGATAGTTCTTGCTTCTACTTGGAGATTGATGATCTCTTACTCATCCTAGGTTGAATTCAAAGAGGCAAGTGTCACAGGACAAGTTTCTGGAAGTTTCCATGCCTCTCCACCTCGCAGAATGACACTGCCATTTGTCACTTCTCGCTCATCGCACCCCATAGAAGGGCTTTTTGAAATGCAACACACCCACACAGTATATTTAGGTGAGATGCAACACACTTTGCCTATGGAGCAGCTGAAATGATCTTGTTTTGACCAGTTCTGAGCAGTTTTTCATGGAGAACTTCTAGGAGAAGCTGTAATCAGTTGACCTTGTTCCTTTAGGGGTTAGAACAACACTTTTAGGGACTTAGGAGCCCTTGGTTTATGGACATTTCATGCTTGGGGTTGTAGTGCCCAAAAATGTCTATAACACTGTGGTCAGTACACCTCTGTTGAAACCCCCTTCCTTGCCATTATTCTGCCTCCATTGTGCAAAGAACTGTAAATGTTTTTATGTATTTTGAGTCATTTTCAGTTCTCTTTTACAAAGAAGTAGTGTAATTGAACTATCGTTTCTTGATTTGAAAGTGTCGCAAGTGTCGTTTTCAGTCTTAGAAGAGAATCCAATTGTTCTTGATAGTCGATTACACTATTACTCTCGTATTTGATTTGAATTAGTAGTTTTTCAAGTGTGGAAAGCAAGTTTTCAATTTCGAATAGCAAAGTGTCGTCATTGTCCTCATTTTGTTTTGAAAAGAAGCTTGTTAGTAATTGTCGCTTTGAAAAATAATTCAGATTTGCGCTCTGCTTTCTTTTTATCATTCACACATTAAGAAGGCTGAAAACAAATACATGCATGTGCATTTGCATTTAGACTGTTTGTTGGTTTGGTTTAGGACAAGTGCATATAGTGTGTGCTCTCTGCTCTTTGTTGAAAGAACGACATCTCTCTTTCCTTAGTAGCTAGGATTTTCATTGCAAAAAGAATATTAAACGACTGTTTATCATCTTAGATTGCATTTTAGGAATTGTACATCTACATCACGCGGTTAACCTGAAAGGAAAATTTCTTAAGCAAGATCAACTATAAAATAAATTTAATGAATCTAAAAACGCTTCGGAACCTAACGCACAACATCTAGAAGTCTAGGCTAGAGACATATTCCAGCGTCGTAAAGCCTGGTAATTGTTTTTTTCACTGTTGGTTGGGTGATTCCTCCACTTTGAGACGATAAGTGCCAGTACGGACTTGTGCTCCCACATACCATCGAGTATATTTTGGGAGACCACAATAAGCGTTATCTTTTTTCCATAGGAAGCTGTGTCTGCCGCCCTATCGATTGCAATGCACTGAACACGGCATTCGGGAAGATTGACTCCGTACCGTAAAAAGTATTCTGCAGTTTTAAGATTGGTTTGGTAATCCCTCTATCTATATTTCCAGAGCAGTCCCTTTCGTTCCTTTTCAGACTCCTTAATGGGAAAGGTCCATCTGAGCACTTGTCACTTCAGGCTCATTAGAAATCGAAGGTGACTAGAGTCATATTTTGTTTTTTCTCGACTCTTAAAAATTGAAAAAACAAGTTGTGTCAAAGCGTCTAAAATTCATCTAATTTGGAAACGGACTTCCCCTTGATTTTTAGTTGATCGAGTAATCAACAATCGTGGAAGAAAGTCAATTGAAACCCCGTCGTTCGTGGAGGCTTACAATTCAACCGTCTTTGTCCCGAGAATCGAAATTGTTACGGATAAAGCGAACTCGTTTAACCGGTTCGAAATCCCCTGGTAAAGTTAGAACAAGTGTTCCAACACCATCGGAGACTCCGGTTACTCCAAACATTTATGGTATCCCTGCCTTTACAGAAGAACTTTAGGAGCCACCAAAGGACAGTAGAACTGATCCTAGTGTGAAGGTAAACACTTGTATTACTGAAACAGCTCAATCTACAACTGATTCAGAAGGTGTTAATCCCCAAACATCCGTCGCTATAGATTCTATACCTTCTTTGGCACCAGAAATATTCTACGGACCTGACGGTCTACCTCTTCCACCTGGTCTGATTGCTATAGAAGAGATTGTGGAGGATCCTCCATCTAGTACTCCATTGCAGTTTGGAGTCGGGATCACCCTATATCCTTCTTCATCAGAAATTAGTCTACCGTTATCGGAAGCTCCTGTAGAATTGCTAGCAATCTTTTGGATAGACTAGAAATGTCTGAACAACCGTCGACATCTAGGACTGTGTCATCCGACACAGCGATGATAGGACTTCCTGCTGTCACTCTAACAATGTTCACCGGCATACCATCTGTCCCAACTAGCTCTCAATCACTAGAAGGGGCCCACTTAGGGGCCATTCTGATAGTATGGTTCATTCCTGTTTGTTCATCCAGAATAGTATCCGGGAACTCTTATGTTGAGTCTGAGCAAATTGATCCTCCAAGGTGTCAATTTGGGCAGTCCGGTTCTCAAGGACAAACAATTCCTTTGAGTACCGGATTACCACCGTATGGGGGGCAGTATACCCTTTCATTGTCACCTCCGGGAGGACAACCATACGTGAGTTCACAACAAAATTCAGGTTATGCTGGAATTACATCTAGCAGTTGGGTGCCAATACTGCCTCAACAACCAAGAGTTGTATATTCGATGCAACAATGTTTACCTATGTCAAATATACCAACTATGTCGGCTATCGTGACGGTGTCACAAGTACAAGCGTTGCCTATTGTATGCCAACCTCAAGCTTCTCAGCTTGTAATGCAGCAGCCTCTTGTCCCTGCGACTCAACCAAAATCGCCAACTAGTGGAATGACACAGGCCCAAACGGGTACAATTACCCATCATCTTGGTCAAACGGTCAGTATTGGACAATAGCACATGGCTTCGCAACCATGGCTGGTGCAATACCAACAATCGCAATTCCAACAAGTATACCAAGGATCTAAGCAGCAACTCTTTGCAAATAGTGGGCAGCCGTATATTCAAAACGGTCAAAATCAACCATTCTATAATGGTTATTCCCATCAACCTTACCAAGGTTACCAGCATCAAGTGCATTATGCTGGTATGCAAAGACCAACTGCTCAGGCAATTTCGTCATATCCTGGGTACGCTTCGACAAACCTGAATCAACAGTTACTCTTCGTGGCAACTTTAGAGTTACCAAATCTAAATCGGATAACAAATGATCCAATTGCTTACGCCCCTTAGTGGCCAGCGATTCTGCATAAACTTCCGTCAGATATTCCTAAATTTAATGGAAATCCGTGTGAATACCCGTCGAATCATGTGATGACATTTCATCTGTGGTGTTCATCAAACACCCTAAACAATGATTCGATTAGGCTTTGCCTTTTTCAAAGAACATTAACTGGTCCGGCAACAAAATGGTATATCGAATTACCTAGAGCTTCGTTTGATAACTTCAGTACCCTAGCCACAACCTTTTTAACCCATTTTCAGTTACCCATAAGGTACGAAATGGGAACAGAACTTCTTACCAATTTCAAACAAACAACAGCCACTCACATATCCGATCATATTCATGAGTGCCAACATCGTCGTAGAATGGTAAAAACATATGTTCCTGATCAGCTTTTAGCTAAATGGTTTATTAAGTCATTATTACCTTCCATTACAGAAGATGTGGCAAAAGGAGGAGTCATCACTGAAGAGCTAGTTATTGCTCGTGCGCAGTATTTAGACTTCATTTATACTCAGTCTGGCAAGCTCTACGATAAAATCCCTGATGCTCCCAGACCGGAATTTTCCGTTCCTCCTCCTCCTAAATCGAACAATGACTCTCATGTTGATGATGGCGTGATTAATACAACAGACACGAAATCAACAAAGGCTACATCTAAAAAGGCCCGTAAGATTTCTAGTCAAAATGCAAATGAAGAACTTCTCGCCTCGGAGGTAAATGTCGTGTCGACTGACAAGGGAAAACAACTGAAGCAACCAAGGGGAATGAAGAAAAAGAAAGGGAGAAAAAAGAAGCAGGATGAGTCATCTCCTGAAAAACCTTCTACAAACCCTTCTGGGCAAAGGAAACCCCCTGCGGGGTGTCAGATATGCGATGAGGATCATCGGACAAGCGATTGTCCACATAAAGCCGAAGTTAAGAAACTCTTTAAGAGTTCAAAAACCTCAACAGTATTGACTGATCCGTTTCAAACCTGGGAACCAAACGGGTTGCTAATCAAAATGCTTCCCGATCCCAAGTGCTTATGTTGTCTATCTCAAAGCAGAAAAATGATGCTTTGACAAGGAATAAAGATTACGAGAGTCCACAACTCTCAAACAACAAGGCTAATGATCAACCTAGTAGTTCGACAACAACTTTGACCGAAGTTGTGCCACCCATCATTCCTGAGCTAACGATAAAGCCGCCAAAGGGAGTAGTACACAAATCGACATTTAATCCTCATGCCAGAGTAGCACAGCATTATAATATAGTAGGGGACTTGGCCCAATCGCTGTCCGCTATGTCGACACTTGAGGTACCGCAAAATTTCCCCTCCCAAAGCAAGCTTTATTATCAGCAATAGGTGGGATTGACCCAATGGATTCCAATCTTGTGGCCTTTGATCATAAAGGATATGACCCTAAGTTACCAGCTCAAATAGCTTTCCTTATTCAGCTGAAAGCCCTCAACAAAACTGTTCATCGAACAATTATTGATGAGGGGGCATCTACATGTATTATGTCGATGAGTTGATGGAAAAATTTAGGCTCACAACCCTTGTCAAGATCATCAATGACGTTAAAAGCATTTGATGGACGATCATACACTCCATACGGGATTTTAAGTAACTTTCGAGTTGAACTAGGGGGAAAAATAGTAGAAATTGATGTTGAGGTTATCGATGGAAACCTCGATTACAACATCCTACTGGGAAGGCCCTGGATTTATGCTATGGCTGCAGTTGTGTCGACATACTTCAGAAAGATTGCATTTCCCTTTCAAGAAGGAATTACAATCATCGACCAACAAACATTTCTCCCCAACAGTTCACAAGTTACGGGAAGCATTCCAATGATCCATGGAAGCAATCATTCGCTTCAAAATATCGGAGTAGGCCTCCTAAAAGACCCTACCTTAATGGGTACTTTTTCCCTACCGCCTCAAAGTAATCTGGCGGAAGTGGCCACAATGGAAACCTACAATATGAAATCTTCTATATCTAATGGATTCGGAAGATTCCTAAACATTTTGTCAACATGGATCATCGCCATTTTAGAAATATTGTAGCAATTAATTTTCTTGGCCTGGGGGGAAAACCTAAATCAATGCTCATCGATTGTTTTGATAGATAGGTCTAAGGAATATGGCACCTCTTCAGATCCTTGGTCACATGTACATTCTACAGACGAAGGAATCATTCAATCAATGATGATAGGAGAGGCACCATGGAAAGATTACCACCATCACTCCCATCTTCCGGATTACCACGAAGATTATTCCAGCAACCTTAATCATCCTTCAATTTTTGATTTTCTATCAAATACTGTAAATACGGTGGATTTCGAGGATGGTTCTTATCTCGTGTCGACCTCGTTAAAAAAATGAAACAAGGATTCATGAGGATAGTTCTTTTACTGTGTCAACGTCATTAAAAAATGAAACGACTCCCTTTACAAATTGAGTCTTTGATTACGATCTCGTAAAATCAAAGTCGAGTCTTTTGAAGATCTCGAAGGTAAACCTTCATTCCAACCACCGAGATGAATGCAATGAAGCTTGAGGGGCATGCGCCTCGATTTGCGTTATTACGATGGGGGCATGAAAACTTATCATGAGCAGTGTTACTGCAGGGTTAAAGCTCGTTAAAAAATAAACCCGCCTCGAGCAGCTTTAATGTGGAATTCAAGCTCGTTAAAAAATAAACATAAGCAACGAGTAGTTTTAACGCGGAATTCAAGCTCGTTAAAAAATAAAAATAAGCAATGAGCAAACGTTCCCCCAAAGTTTAAGCTCATTAAAAAATGAACCAATTTCCGGTAAATAACCATCATGAATATATTATCATTAGCCTTTGAAGCCTTGGTCGCGTTCTCATCATCACCTCCACTCTGTATTGGCCGATCATTCACCTCCACTTGATTGTTTTAACCCCTTTTGAGGAATAGCTGCGAAGAGTGATCGTGTTAGCCATCCTTGTGACAGTACCGTGATTGGAAAATTCCAAACCTTACCTGGAATCAGCTGCTACCCGAATCTATCACTCGTTCCTCGAAAAACGAGTCTCCTTTATGCTCTTTTCAATTGACTCATAAAATATGAAAAGATTTATGAGCCATTGGCCTCTCCAACTCGTTGAAGTGACTGGAAGTGCTATCCCTCCTTTAGATTTTAATCTTTTTGGACTTGAGGGATTATTACACAAAAAGATCGAGCGCTTGTTTTCTTCGGCTCGTTAAAAGTACCGAAAATTCATCCCTTTTGTATTGTTTTATACTTTTCCGGACTCAAGGGGTTATGTGACGAAAAAGAATTTTCGGAGTTTCCTTTACGTCCCTTTTCAGATTCTCTAAAATTGAAAAGGACCGAGTTATCTTTGTCGTTAAACTCGTTAAAACTGAATAGCGACAAAATTGTCCATAACAGACAAGAACGAGTTTCACTATCGCTATGCTCGTTAAAACATAGCGATGGGTTTTCTCGCAGGGAAAATTATAGAACAAGCATATGTTATCCTCCTCAAGCTTGACAAAAATAAATATATACCGGTCAGCAATGACTGGGGAAAAATTGGGAAGAAAACTTGAAGAAACTTTGTTGGTAGCAAGTCGCTCTTGAACATGACACTTTCGCTCCACATCCGAGTCGGGTTGGGTTGTTCCATTCACTAGTCACATCACCATGGTTCGGTCGCACCATCCATATTTGGTGTTAATGCTACCAATTCATCATGTCAGTGTCACCGATATGTTCAAGAGAAGTCGCTAAGAGAATTCACCTGTGTCTCACCCACTGCAATACATTTTCGCTCCATTCTTTCATGACCGCCACCCTGAACCTTATATCACCAGATCGTTTTCACCTCCAGTAAAATCATTTGCTCTGTTCTGTGTCATTGATGTGGGATTCACTAAGGCCCTCCTATGACGGATCGCTTCTTGTCGACATCAGCTCATTATCCAAGAAGTCGATCTAGGAACAACCCTTTCAGTACTTTGAAGCTTGCATGCCTCAATGGCAAGTTTCTCACTTCCGGCGACAGGTTTACATCAATGGCCTTCGATCGAAATATTTTGCGTGGTGTTCGACGCCAAGTCCCTTATTCAAACCACATGAATTGTAATGTAGTACCTTGAGGGTCATCATCATTGTCGGTGATTCCTCTCACACCTGTTAACAACTTACATCATTGGCTGGTAATCGGGCGATGTCTTTCCATGTTTGACTCTAGAACATATCTCACATGGATCGACTTGTGCTTTGAGTGAAGATCAATCGAGATTGAAGACCCCGGATCTAGTTTCATCCATCCGAGCTGTGATATATATTCAGGAAAATAAATACATCCAATGTACGTCATTGCTGCAAAGATAATCATCCAATCTAAGGGATGATGGCTCTACCAGAATCATCAGTCTACACTCAGACGATTGTCTGTCCTATGTACATGAAAATGAATTTATAAAGTTGAGCATGGGAAATGCCCCCTCAGCTAGATCATGAGAATATTATGAAGATAATGTATTGTATTGTATCTTATTACAGGTCACCTTCCAGCTTGAAAAAACTTCCGATCCTCATGACAAAGCATTTCACCCGACATCAAAAGATTAATGACCTCATGCTTTAGGGGCAACAGTTATAGACATTTTTGGGCACTGCAACCCCAATCATAAATTTCCATAAGCTAAGGGATCCTAGGTCCCTAAAGGTGTTGTTCCAACCCCTAAAAGAACAAGGTCAATTGATTACAGCATCTCCCAGAAGTTATCCATGAAAAACTACTCAGAACTGGTCAAAACTGGACCATTTCACCTACTCCATGGTCAAAGTGCATTGCATCCCACCTGAATACACACAGTAGGTGCAATGCATGTTGAAAATCCCTTCTATGGGGTGAGATGGGCAAGAGTGGACAAATGGCAGGGTCAATCCGCAAGGTGGAGGAGCATGGAATCTTCAAGAAACTTCTCCTATGACACTTGCCTCTCTGCGTTCGACCAGGGATGAGTAAGAGATCATCAATCTCCAAGTGGAATCAAGAACTATCAGAGAGAGGACACTAATCAAATCTCAAAAGCTGACTCACCCCCCTTTCAAACATCTATATATGGATCCCTCATCCCAGAGATCCAGAGGCTGGAATTTTGTATCTTGTAAGGAAGTGTTGTTGGTTTCTTGGTGCAATATCATAGTGTTGGGTGATCTAAGCTTTTCATGAGGTGAAGAAGGACTTTCCTGCTGAGAGGATGATGCTGGGTCAGAACAATTGGTTGTAATCCTCTTTTCTCTTTCTTGATTATCAATAAAGCTATTCAAGTTTTCCTCCACATTCTTGTATGATTGATGTTATATGCATTTGTGTGGTCGATATATATCTGGTCCTATATTGTTTATGATAATAGATCTATGTTCTTGGATAGTGTTATGCTGCTTTGATTCTACAGGTGCTCTTTGAAGCTGGGTAGACAAGGAAGGGAGCGGCGAAAATCTATCAGAAGGGAGAGGAATCGAGCAAGGAACCAAGTGCAAGATAGAGGTTGGTCTCCCTATTCCCCTCTTATCTATTTCACATAAAGGAAAACGAAAGTAGTTTTTAGTTTGTTTGTTTCTAAGGTAGCTACCAGCCTTAGTGGGACTAGCAGCTCTGCATAGACACTAGTTTTCCCGATAACAGTATGTATGCAACTATGATGAAGGAAAATTCCGTATATCCAGTTAACTAGCTTTTCATATATCTCATCATTTGTTTTACTTCAACTAGTGTATCAATACTTCATTAGCCTTTAATTAAACAATAACAATGAGTAGTAAGAATAGAATAAACCATCAAACATAAGAAACACATAAACACATGATGACACTAGGATTTTTAGGTTGAAACCCAATGTTTGAGAAACACAATGCTACCATCGTCTTTTTCTTCATCTTTTATTAACGCAGACTTATACCACTATGCAGGAACCCACCTGAAGAAGGCTACAACATTCACTTGTTATCCAACAACCACTGGAAGGGAGCTTCAACCCTATGCTCTCGTTTACCAAAACCCACTAAAAGGGAGCTCCAACCCCTTGATCTGATTCACTTTCTACCACTAGAAGAAAGCTTCAACTTCCTCACTAAAGCCTCCAAAAATCAGCACCTATGTGGACCACGTTTCATAATATTTCATACTAGATCCAAAACATCAAACCTGTAGGCCATGTTTCATCATATTTTCAAACTAGACCCACTACCATCATTTAAGCCCAATGTCGCATATCAATTCTAAAATCAATTACTATATCAAATGACTCAATCACTGAACCAACTAAAATATGAAAGTAGTCAATTAATCTTAATAAATCAACATAATCTAAACCATGATGCACAACTACTCAAAACACAAAAACCAACTATTTCTACTGCAAACCCTAATCAACCATATTTCGGAATATATACACGACTATTCTGAGTCATACATGTGTATGTATGCACTTCTCCTTAAGAGGACCTGCATACAAATATAAAAATACTAAACAACCGAGTCTAAATAACTTTCATACTAAATCAATCATTGAATCACATATTGAACCCATCACAGATGAGTGAAAAAAATACAAATCATCACAATGTAGAATTATCCCTAGTCAATATATCATTCCATAAACAAGTCAAACCAACCAGCACTATCAAAAAAATTTATCATAAGAAAGATTTCATCGACAGACAATTTCAAACATAAAGGAACTAGTCAGACATCATTAATAGCTCATACTACAAAACCCTACCTGTTATAGACATATTTGGGCACTGCAACCCCAATCACATACGTCCACAAAACAAGGGCTTCTATATCCCTTAAAGTGTTGTTTCATACCCTGAATGAGCAAGGTCAGCTGATTACATCATCTCCCAGAAGTTCTCCATGAAAAACTACTCAGAACTAGTCAAAGAAGGACCATATAGACTGCGCAGTGCTAAGGGTGCGATGCATCTCACATGCCACATGCAAAAAGTGCAATGCATATTAGAAAGCCTTTCTGTAGGGTGCGATGAGCGAGAGCAGAAAAATGGCACAATCAGTTTGCTAGGTGGAGACCCTGAGAATCTTCTAGAAGCTGCTCATTTGACACTTGCCTCCCTGAATTCGCCTAGGGATGAGTAAGACATCATGAAATCTCCAATTTGAACCAAGAACTATTAGAGAGATGACACTAATCAAATTCCCAAAAGCTGACTCACCCCCTTGCAAATATCTATATACAGATCCCTCATCCCAAAGATCCAGAGGTTGGAATTTGGTAATTTGCAAAGAAGTGTTGTTGGTTTCTCTTTGAAGACATTGTTGGGTGATCTTGCTTTGTATGAGGTGAAGAGGGTTTTCAAGCTGGGAGGATGGCGACGGGTTAGACCAAGTGGTTGTAATCCTCTCTTCTACTACTTTTATCAGTAAATCTATTTGAGTTTTCCTCCATATTCTTGTGTATCTCTGAATATTGTGTTGATATATGCATTTGTATGGTCAATATATATGTGATCCTATATTGATTACAATGATAGATCTCTATGCTTTGATGGTATTATGTTGATGTGATTCTACAAGTGCTCTTTGAAGTGGGACAAGTAAGGAAGTAGTGGCGAGATTCTGTCGAAGGGGAAAGGAAGCAAGCAAGGAGCCAAGCGAAAGACTGAGGTTGGTACTCTCTGCTTCTTTCTCATCTATCTCTTGTAAAGGAAAATGCAAGTAACTTTAGTTTGTTTGTTTCTAAGATAGCTACCCGTGTTAGTGGGACTAGAAGTTCTGAGTAGACACTAGTTTTCCCGGTAACAAAATGGTGACTCCGTTGGGGATATATGACTAGTCTGACACACCCGTCCGTTTAGGAAAATGGGAGTAGATTGGAATAGGATACCTCTGTTAGAAGGTATGCCTTTCCCGATAGAGCAAATGTTTTGTCTGCAAATTTAAGGGTAACCTGGGTATGCCTTTCCCGATAGAGCAGGAGTTTTGTCTGCAAATTGAAGGGTAACTAGGGAAACTCTACTTTGCTGGGGCATGCAAACCTTTTTGAGTGAAAGTGAAAAGCGACCATTTATTTTCTTAGTTTGTAGGTTCTTAAGCCTTTAAACTTGTAGGATTGGTCGTTCCTAGCTTACATAATAAAAGGAGTCGGAGCATAATTTTAAATGGTGCAAGCTCCCTAAAAAATGAACCTATCAATGAGACATCCTTATTATATGACGGGCATGAGCAGTTTTACGCGAAGTTCAAGCTCGTTAAAAATTAAACCTAGCAATGAGCATATGTTCCACCAGAGTTTAAGCTCATTAAAAAATGAACCCACTTCCGGTAAATAACCATTTTGAACGCATTATCATCAGCTTTTGAGCCTTGGTCGTGTTCTTACCATCACCTCCACTCTATTTTAGCTGATCATACACCTCCTTTTGATTGTTTACCCCTCTTGAGGAACAACTGCGGTGAGTGATTCTGTTAGCCATCCTCTTAACACTGCCATGATTGGAAAATGTTCCAATCCTTACCTGGAACCAGCTGTTACCCAAAAATATCACTCGTTCCTAAAAAACGAGTCTCTTTTAAGGTATTTTCATCTGACTTGTAAAATATGAAAATATTGCCAAGAAATTGGCCTCTCCAGCTCGTTAAAGTGATTGGAAGTGCCATCCCTCCTCTAGATTTTAATCTTTTTGGACCTGAGGGATTATTACACAAAAAGATCGAGTGTTTATCTTGTTCGGCTCGTTAAAGCTATCGAAAAGTCATCCCTTTCGCATTTTTTTATACTTTTTCAGACTTAAGTGATTATACTATGAAAAAGGAATATTGGAGTTTCCTTTCCGTCTCTTTTCAGACTCTCTAAAATTGAAAAGGACCAAGTTATCCTTGTCGTTAAACTCATTAAAACAATCGCGACAAACTTGTCCATTCAAACAAGAGCAAGTTTCACTGTCGCTAGGCTCGTTAAAACATAGCGACAGGTTTGCCCAAAGGGAAAATTATAAAACAAGCATATGTTATCCTCCTCAAGATTGACAAAATTAAAGAGGTACTGGTCAGAAATGACTAGGGAAAATTGGGAAGAAAACTCGAAGAAGCTTTATTGGTAGCAGGTCGCTCTTGAACATGACACTTTCACTCCATCACCATGATTGAGTCGGGTTGGGTTATTCCGTTCACCGGTCATATCACGATTGGTCCACCGTACCTTCCACTTTTGGGGTTAACGCTATCAATTCATTTCAGTGTCGCTGATATTTTTAGGAGAAGTCGCTCGGAGAATTCACCTACCCAGCTTGTGTCTCATCTACTGCAATACCTTTGCGCTTCATTATTTCATGACCGCCACCCTAAACCTTGTATCATCAGATTGTTTTCACCTCTACAAAATCATTTTCTCCATTCCGTGTCATAGATGTGGGATCCATCAATGCCCTCCTACGATGGGTCACTTCTTATAGACATCAACTCATTATCCAAGAAGCCGACCTAGAAACAACCCTTTCAGTACTTTGAAGCTTGCATGCCTCAATGGCAAGTTTCTCACTTCCGGCGATAGGTTTACATTAATGGCCTTTGATCGAATGATTTTGCATGGTGTTCGACATCGAATCATGTATTCACACCACGTGAATTGTACTGTAGTACCTTGAGGGTCATCATCATCATCAGTGATTCCTCTCGTGCTTGTTAAAAGCTTACATCATTGGCTGGTAATCAGGCATTGTCCTTCCATGTTCAACATCAGAACATCTTTTCACATGGATCGACTTGTACTTTCGGGTGAAGATTGAACAAATTTTGAAGACCCCAGATCTAGTTTCATCCATCAGGGCTACGATATATTCAGGAAAATAAAGACATCAAATATACATCATTGCTGCATAGGTAATCATCCAAACTAATGGATGATGGCGCTACTAGAATCATCAGTCTGTACATAGACAATTGTATGTCCTATGTACATGAAAATGAATTTATCAAACTGAGTATGGGAATGCTCACCTCAGCGAGATCATGAAAATATTATGAAGATAATGTATTGTATTGTATCTTATTACAGGTCACCTTCCAGTTCGAGAAACCTCGGATCCTCATTATAAAGCATTTTACCCGACATCAAAATATTTACAACCTCATGCTTTAGGGGGCAACTATTATAAACATATTTGGGCATTGCAACCCCAATCACATATGTCCATAAACCGAGGGCTTATAAGTCCCTAAAAGTGTTGTTTCATACCTTAAAGGAGCAAGGTTAGCTGATTACATCATCTCCTAGAAGTTCTCCATGAAAAACTACTCAGAACTGGTCAAAGCAGGACCATACAGATTTTCCAATGCTAAGGGTGCAATGCACCTCACATGCCACATGCAAAAATTGCGATGCATACTGCAAAGCCCTTCTGTAGGGTGCGATGAGCGAGAGAATACAAATGGCACAAGTAGTTTGCTAGGTGGAGACCCTGAGAATCTTCTAGAAGCTGCTCATTTGAAACTTGCCTCCCTGAATTCGCCCAGGGATGAGTAAGAGATCATGAAATTTCCAAGTGGAACCAAGAACTATTAGAGAGATGACACTAATCAAAATCCCAGAACCTGACTCACCCCCCTGCAAATATCTATATATGGTTCCTTCATCACAGAGATCCAGAGGTTGGAATTTGGTAGTTTGCAAAGAAGTGATGTTTGTTTCTCTTTGAAGACATTTTTGGGTGATCTTGCTTTGTATGAGGTGAAGAGGGATTTCAAGCTGAGAGGATGTCATTGGGTCAGACCAAGTGGTTGTAATCCTCTCTTCTACTACTTTTATCAATAAAGCTATTTGCATTTTCCTCCATATTATTGTGTATCTCTGAATATTGTGTTGATATATGCATTTGTATGGTCAATATATATCTGATCCTATATTGTTTATAGTGATAGATCTCTATGTTTTGATGGTATTATGTTGCTGTGATTCTACAGGTGCTCTTTGAAGCGGGACAAGTAAGGAAGTAGTGGCGAGATTCTGTAAAATGGGAAAGGAAACAAGCAAGGAGCCAAGCAAAAGACTGAGGTTGGTACTCTCTGCTTCTTTCTCATCTATCTCTCGTAAATGAAAATAAAAGTAACTTTAGTTCGTTTGTTTCTAAGATAGCTACCCGTCTTAGTGGGACTAGCAGTTCTGAATAGACACTAGTTTTCTCGGTAACACTACCAGATGTAGGTGACTCTTATAAAGCCTATCCATGTATGTATGCACTTATCATTCACCAAACCTGTGTACATATATCTCCATACTATAGAATATATACATGAATACCTAGTAGCACATTCGCGTATGTATGAAACTTCTCAGTGTCAAACCTGCATACAGATATGTAATCACTAACACATACCTTCGCTACAATACAACATTTGTTAAACCCAAATCTCGACATGCAAACTATTACAGAAACACATCATAATATCATCATCATAGGTCTATCAAGCCATAAACTTATTATTCAATATGTGCTCATTTCATATGTATTAGATTTGATCCATCTCCATTGTCCCTGGTGCACTCTTATTTCAAATCAAGTAATTGATAAATAATCCATTACATGCACACTCTAACACTTGATCACCATCTTATTATATAGTATAGGCGTAATGCTAACGGTATTCATTGACGAGATCAAATATTTGTTATTGCGCTCATTACTATGGGCCAATACCATGGTAAAGATCCCTTGTATTAAAAATACGTTGGCACAAAAATTGTATGCGACTTTTCTTTACCATATCCACATATAATTTCCTAAACTTGACCTTTATCATCTTTCTGTCTCTAAACTAATATTACTTTGTCCATCTCACCTATAACATCTACATAATCATCATGTTTACATCTTTATCAAGTAGGTTTCCATCAAGCAAAACACATTATTCATAATGCCAACAATTGAAACCATATATATATATATATATATATATATATATATATATATATATATACATACATATATATATATATATATATATATATATATATATATATATATATATATATATATATATATACGTATATATATATATATACGTATATATATATATATATATATATATATATATATATATATATATATATATATATATATATATATATATATATATATATACATATATATATATATATATATATATATATATATATATATATATATATATATATATATATATATATATATATATATGACATCAGGTATGACACCATATATTGAAGAGATTATACATCACAGAGCCAAGACCAGGGATAATATAAAGATGTCATGCAAGTGCCAATTACACCAAGGCAAGATCATGTCTAGATCAAGTATGTGAGAGGAGTCCTTTGGCTTTATCAACTGAGTCCTGTAGAGAGAGCATAGTAGTCCTGCGAGTGTCCGTGAGAAATATATTTGAGATATGTGATAAACATAAATCCATAGAAAGCATAATCATGTAGTCTCATACCACAACCGTCGCATACAATTACATACAAGAGACACACTGGAATTATAGAACTGATGAATGAGCCATCTAAATAAACATACCTTAGAAGAAAATAACTTATTCGATGATCTTGAATTATATTTCATATATATATATATATATATATATATATATTGAAACCCTTTCATTTTACTAAGGCCAACTTTATAATATTGGGTGAAATCCTCAAATTTCAAATTTTGAATATTTTCCCAAATATTTTTATTTATAATTCTTCATTTTGCGAGATGGACTTCATATGGGGCTTACTGTTTCCATTAGGGGAAATTTGTCCTAACGCTGCCCAATTTTAAAACTCCTCTTAGCTAGGGAGAAATTTCCATCTGCATCATAGGTCTCATCTCATCATAGTTGCAACATGACATATATCGAGTGTACACATGAAATACAAACATCAGTATCATTAACAAGACCCATCTCACATCATCTCTTCCTTTGATCATCAATTGAAAAATATCTATCCAATAGAAGAATAAGAATGAACATAGCGGATTCCATCTCACCTCACATCATAATTGGCGAGCTTAGCTCAACCCACATCATAGGGGAGTCTATCTTGACCTATATCATCATTAGGGAGCCTAGCTCAACCCTCTCAACTCAAATGATTATTGAGCAATCTCGAATATAAAGAAGAATCACTACAGGGGAGCTCAATCTACCACCCTTTATCTATCATGGAGAAAATTCTACCACCCAAAATCACTTGCCAGCAGGGAGTCAATGGTACAACCCAAGAATCATCTGTTAGTAGCGAGCCAATGCTACAACCTGGGAATCTATGCCAGCAGGGAGCCAATGCTACAACAAAATAATCTATGCTAGAGGGGAGCCATTAATATAACCTAGGAATCTCTGCTAGTGAGGAGTCAATGCTACAACCCATGAATCTCTACGAGTAGGGAGCCAACACTACAACACAAGAATATCTACCAACGAGGAGCCAATGCTACAACCCGAGAATCTCTGCTAGTGGGGAGCTAATGCTACAACCTAAGAATCTCAACCAATGGGGAGCCAATGCTACAACTCTAGAATATCTGCCAATGGGGATCCAATGCCACAACCCAAGAATATCTACTAATCTTCCCAACATGACCATTAATAGCTAGTAATAAAACACCTGCATCTATAGCTTGAACGAGATGCCACTTACAATAAATGCTAAGGATTAGACATAACTTATAACCACCCCTCTCACATTTACCCACTTTTATAAGCTTTCTAGGTAAACATGAGCTTAGTGTCACTATGATATGACCTGACCTCCATGTTCTAGTTATGGAAGTGAGGCCTATGAAACGATAATACACTAACAAGCCTCAAATACTATAGATCACTAAAGAGCCTACGAACCACCCCAGGTGATCAATCCCTGAGTTAGAACTCATTTTCCCTAGGTTACACCCCAACCACACCCTTCACACCCTGTGCATGCGGTTATGAGGCTCCAACATCCCCCATAAGGATGCTTGCATTCGATTGTTACCCAAATTCCTAATTTACTCCATGAAGTTGCGAGATTTATGCCACGTTTTGAGGAAATACTCAAGACCACTACCCAGAACTACTTGTAACTTTCCAGAGTCATTACTAAGATGAAAAAAATATTAAACACTCAAACTTGAACAACATATTGACTTAGACATGCCTAATACACAATAGAAATTTATTCAAACATATGGTAAACATGAAAGCTACAAGTCATGAATGCATATCTAATCATAAACTTTTGAATTTCATCTGAGAATCACCAAGAACGATCCAAGCCTTCTCTAACTAGTTTCAACAACACTTGTTATATAACCAATATATAACCAATATATAACTAGAATAGAGACTATAAAAACTCAACCATAAGATCAATATAATAACCAATACAAGTGTTAATTGATAAAAATAAAAAACGTAGCTCTTATTAACATATGAAAATTCCAACCAAGTCAATGACTTTTGTGTACCACCCGACCATAGATTAGGCTAGACACAATTTTTCTTTTAGCCACCCATCCTTGCGTCATATTCCAAACATGAATATGGACCATATGGGCTAAACACAAAAAAAAAATACCAGGGCTTCCAGAGGCCAAACCACCTCAACCCTCAAGCAAAGTGATCTCACCTATATCATCCAAAAATCACTAACAACAATCAGATCGATCTCTATCGAAACTGTCCAGGGCTCTAGGAACTAGTAAGTCAACCCATAGCCTCCAAGGAAACTGAGTTATTCTAGGGCTCCAAATCATTTTCCCCAACCCCCAGGATCAAGGTAATAGTAACTCAAACCATAGACTTGAGGGAACCTAGGTTGTTCTAGGGCTCCAGAGAGTTTGTTCCAACCCACATCCATAGCGAATCTGAGAACGAATTGGAAAAATCTAAGAATTGGGAACCCACTACACCATGACTATCTAGGAAATCGAAATGTAAGGATGAAACCACTTTCAATCCAGGAAAATTTCCATGCCAATGAAAACACATAACCAAGGAACCACATGCATATATCATGCATCCTAAAAATAGCAAGGAAATCACACATGAAACCTATGACCTAAAAAGTATCCCTATTGTAGTTGTTGATCCAATTGTCCCCTTGTGCTCCCTTTCGTTGCTTTTATTTATTTCTCCAATCCAAGTGAGTGCTACAATGCTCCAATCATGCTCCAAGAATTCTCTAAGTGAGGAAGAGTATGAGAGAATGAGATAATGAAAGGAGAGAGCCACAAATGAATTAACAAAATATGTGAACTGATTCTCTAATGCCTTATTAGTATTGATGTCTCCTTTTTCTTAATTTTCCTTCATTTTCCTCTAATTTGCCTTGCATGAACATTTGTGTCTCTTCACCTTCCTTTTCTCCTATTTTCCTTTATTTTCATAATTAAATGCAAATTATTGCCTCTTTTCCTTTTCTAATGCCTTTGCCAATTTCCATATCCATAAATAAGCCACAAGTGGTGCACACTATAATGTTTACCCATCATTCGTTTGGGAATATGTGTCGCATGACCTTGGTCTTATTTTATTTACTTGGAAAATAAACTAGGGACTATTACAAACCCCTCCCCCTTGGGCCTGAGCACCATCTTCGGCGTTCAATGATGCTTATAACCAACAAAAAATGATTCCCATAGAACTTTATAATACAAATCGATGTAGCATTTACATCATACCAAATTGCTAAAACAATGAACACCATACTAGTTATTGAATCTTTATAACACATTTCGATGTAGTATTTACAACATATTGCTTATTGGAGTTATAACACATCTCATTGGTGTATTTACAATATACGTATGCATATACAAATATAAACCAAAACACATAAACCAAACACATATTCTCAACTAGAAAATATGGAAGGATACAAAGCCCGCATCTGATCAACCATCTCCCATGTAGCTTCATCGGGCCCGAAGTGCTTCCACTACACTTTAACATGTTCAATTTCTTGGTTCCATAGTATAAGTTGTTTCCACTGCAAAATGAATTGGGATTTTGGCTGCAATTCTTCCTCTGGTTCCACCTGCAATATAAACCAATTAATTACATGATCAACATATTGGACATATATCTTAAGAAATGAAACATGGAAAACATCATGGACATTCAATGTTGGCAGTAGTGCAAGCTTGTAGGACACTCATCCAATTGTCGAAAAGATCTCAAAAATCCTACATTACCGAGGTGCCATTTTGGCACATGACCAAGTCCTCAAGGAGATCCTATTCGAATTAATTCAAGTACACATGCTCTCTAACCTGAAACTCCTTGCATTCTCTATGTTTATATGCATAACTCTTCTACCTATCATGTGTTTCCTTTAAATTCCTTCTTATAACAAAGATCTCCTACTCCATCTCAACTAGAATAATTGGCCCAATCAATACCATGTTCACTGTATCAGTCTATCTGATAGGATTATTCCAATTCTTCTAATAGAGAGCCTCAAATGGACTCATCCTGAAGGATTTTCAATACCAATTATAATATTAGAACTCTACCAGTTGAATATACTCCTCCCACTTCCATTGATGATGCATGATATAATTCCTCAAGATGTCCTTAAGAATATTTTGAATTTTCTTTGACTCTGCATCTCTCCATGAATGATAAGTTGTGCTGAAATCCAACTCTATTCCCAAGCCTATAAACAAATCCTTCCAAAACCTTGAAGTGAATTTAGCATCTCTGTTTGATATAAACTTCTTGGGAACACAATGTAACCTCACTATATCCCTCATGAATATCTCAACTAAATCACTAGTTGAAATAGTAGACTTCATTGGAATGAAATGAGCCACCTTGTTTAACCTTTCAACAACAACCATGATGAAATCATGTTGTCTCGATGTCCTCGAAGAACCTGTAATGAATTCCATGGAAATGACCTACCATTTCCATTTTGGAATCAGAATAGGTAGCAATAAATTAGCTGGGTCCTATTGAAGCCTTAGAATACTGCTGCTCCAACATGGGCAATAACCACCTGGTCTAGACCTTAAAGACAACTCCTTTTCCATTTGATGTGGTGGCTCTAACTAGGGATGATGGGACTAGTTTCCAAGAGTGGGTTTGAAAATGAGAATGGGTGGTTTTCAAGCGATCTCAATAAGAATAATGATAACTAAATGACCTATTCTAGCATGAAAATCTCTAGCTAACTTAATCTAATATAAACCCGGGGTATTATGTGCGATATGAAATCTAAAAAGATATATGTTTTACATGTGATAATAAAGATAATTCATCCATTAAACATATATGATAACATGTAAAGATAATTTCTTTGACTAAATTGTTAGTCAAATATATGTATAAACTATATCACATATATTAATGATCATATATGAAAATAAATACTTCTAGCTAGGCATCATACAGTAATGCAATTAACACATAACATAAAGAACATACTCAATATATAATTCATGAAAACGAAATGTTATTGCTAATTAAATAAAATAGAACTGATCATACAAGATAAAAGTACCATATGTGTGAGGTTCTTCTCATTTGACTAATGACATAGATCAGCTCCTTTCTTCAGATCAAGTTTTTCTCCAATCATACAATAACGCATCAACAAAGGAAAGTAGTTTGATAATCAAAAGTAATGACCATGTTCCATAATTTCATCAAGGCATTGACAAACTTACAGAAGTGCATTCTTTGTAGATGTTTTTGATAAAATTCTGGACCCTTCTCTAAATGCATGAGAATGGTATAGAAATTATCTAACTAAAATTCAAAAATAGATTATACAAAATATCTTGAGGAGGTTTAAAACAACCTTTCTCTTAACTAGCAACTGACTCTAAAAATAAAAGTAATTTGATGACCAGAGGTTATAAAGATGTCTTGTTGTCTGGCATCTTTTCCTTTAGATCGCATAGATCGACCATTGGTTTCACTTGAGGAGGTGCCCCAAATTGCGTCTTAACCTATACTGCAAAAATTGAATCTGTGAGAGGTGGCAACATCCTTTGTGTTGAATTGAGTGAAAAATTCAATGTCATAATTTGGCTATGAGGTTTGACAAGGAATTGCCAATATGCCTCCCAATCAGCCTTTGATACTTTTGTGATTGCCTCCCTTTGGCTTTTCACCTTTTCGTTCTAGCTTTTATCCAAGTCATTCAAATCTGGCAGTGAATTTGGGTTACCTTCTTTTATCAAGATGGTAGTGTGGAAAGTGTGGTTGACTACTTTTATTATATTTTTAGCCACTCCTGTTGCTCTCGCTACTGCCAACTCTGCCTGCTTGATCCGTGCATCCAAATTTGTGAACAATATATCCTTATGTGTCTCTTTAAACTCAAGAATTTTAGCACTCCTTCCCTATTCAGTTTCTTGCCATTAAATATATTCATAAACCTTAGTATTTAAGTAATTAAATTCAGTTCTCTGATCAATCACCTTATCTGTTAACTAATCACTAATAATCAGATAAGGAGTGGCATGCAACATTCTCTGGTGGAATAGATCTTGTTGTTTTGATAGAATGGAATTAAGCTCTAATGCCCCTTTGATGAATTCATCGACAGTAGGGACATCTTTATATTTCTCCATGGCTTCTTGCAACTGTTGGATTTTCATGTTTTTTGTAGAGATGTCTGCTTCATGGCTTATCTTTAGTACTTTCATATTCTACTGTAATTGGGCTATTTGTTCAACGGCTTTCTTGTTCACATTTTCTTTCTCAATTTCAAGCTTTTGCTCGAGTTGTGCTATATTTTCTTCCCTTTCCCTTAACAAAATAGATATCTCAATGGCTTTATCCACGGTGGAATTATCATATGCCCCTATAAATTGCGACAGTCTTGTCAAATTTTCAGCTGGATTGGAAGGAATATCCCTCCAAACTATATCCATCGGCTCATTCCCTAGTGGGATCTCGGGTGTTTCCGCTCTCCTTATTTTCCTCTATCTTCTTACTACAACCTTATATAGTGGGATATATAATACATCTAAAGGAGGTATGTCAGTCAACTTTAGGATAATTTCAGATTTCGACAATGCAGGAATGATTTTTGTATTCTACTGACTTGTCCCTTGCTCATCCATTGACTTAGATTCTGAAGTTTTCTAAGTTTGCAGTGGAGTATGATATTCTGTGGTTTCCTGGACATCTGTTGTCTTGGGAGTATCTGTTGTATGGGAGTCCCATTCCTGCTCCAAATCACTGCCTTTACATTTGGGAGCAATATCTTTAGTTAGGTCACTTATGACCTTTTTTCGGCTGACCTTCTATTGGATTCCATTGTAGTCTTTGCCTCTGGTGTCTTCCCTATATCCTCAACTATGTTCACCTAAGATTCTATACGAGGACTTTTCCCTTCACTGTTAATAGTTACACTAGGTGTGGGCTTGTCATAAGCTCTTAACAAATTCAATGGGATTGTCTCGAGCATTTGATTTATGAATTCCTGAAAGCTTTCAAAATCATCATGATTCAAATTTTCCTTTGCCTAATCGAAGGCTTTTTCGAATGATTCAGCTATTTGTAAAAGATCTTCGAATTGCTAAGCTTCATGGACATAGGGTTTGAGCTTTAGTGTTGTAGTAACATTTTGTGCTACTTTTTCCACGTCGAATTGCCTCTTAGGTAGAGGATAGAGCCTCAGGCTCTCTAATCTTAGTTATTCCTTATTGGCATGGTTGAAGTTTTCCAACGAAAAAGAACCACAACAGATGGGAAAGGGTGGCCATAATTATTTTTTGCTATCTTTCAAGGTCTTGGTTAAACCTTTTCAGATAGTCTGGTGGGCTATTTCTCTTGCTAATAGCTTGTTGGAGACATACACATGGAGTACATGTGGGTCTTTTGTACTTCCATAAACCCTGATATACTTAAACCATTGTTCAAAAAAATACTTGGCTACTACGATAAAGTCTATAGTGACTTCTTTAGAAAATCTGAGGGCTTTCTTATCAAAAATAAATTGGTGTAATGGTAAAATAACACCATGGAAAATTTTGTAAAAATGGGGAATAAGATGGGATTCCCACATCTGTTTGTGACTGAGATGAATGGCGTAGGAGTCTTGCAGAGTCCATTTCCAACCCGTGATTGGAAATTTATTACAGAAACAGATGGCATCCATGATATAGGCACTGAAATAAAATGGAGGAAGATTCTCTGTGGAGGTGGATCTCTTTTGGTGATATTTGGAAATAACAATAGCTACGTTATCAGATAGGATAGTGGCCCAATTAATTATATGGGAATTGGCACAAGCATCAATTAAAGGGACCCATTCTGTAGATAATTTTGTATTATTAGACAATCCATATAATCTACATAACATAGAAATTGCATAGTTATAGGGATTGGCTAAAGAAGCAATGGGGTACATACCCATCTTATCATATTTGAACTTGTTCTTTAGGACTTTCCAGCCCTGAATCATTTTGAAGGGTTCTTCATTCTGCTTTATGAACTTGGCCGGGAATGATTTCTCATGTATGTCCTGAGGGTCAGGAAGATGATACATTTGTTTTAGATCTTCAGATTTGAATGACCCTAATAGCTCCCTCTTTGAGTTCCTAAATTTTCTCTCTTTTTTACTGAGATTTTCCACCACCCATCTAGTCATATCAGTGTATGGGAGTATTTTAGCTCTTTCTCCTATTCTATGAAGAAATGAGAAAGCAGCATCATTGAATTGAACTACATAGGGTTTTATTGAGTCTGCTTTCACCTTGGTGATAGTAATTTTAGGCCGCTCATCTTCAAGCATGTTGTAGATGACTTCCCACGTTGTTGCTCCTCCATCGGCACTGCAAACTGTATCAGCAAATATGGGCAACATTTCTGAAACCTCAGACTATTGCTTCTTCTTTTGCATTACCTTCCGCAATTACATCTCTTTTGAGGCTTGCCTGAAATGAAAGAGATATATCAACACACACAATAGAGGGAAATTAAGGACGACATCTCTTTGAAATGACTTTGAATCATGGGAAGATTTTGAATGCAATTTCTTTTTTAACTAGCCATAACTTGAAAACATCAATTCCTCTCCTTGAGATACTAAAAATTAATTACTCTATCAATCCACTTAATATTTCATTAAAATTGAGTAACTTCCTGTGCTTCATGCCTTATTTTCCGCATCACAATTTTCGAACGTTGCCATATAACATTTCTTGTAGATAATGCAAAATGCGATTGCAAAAATCGCAATATCACATTTTGTAAATTTTGAAGGGGAGACACAATGGCATGTTGTATTAATATGTGACTTCTAAGATGCAATCACATGTTCTTAAAGTGCTGTGATTGGAAAATCATAGTGGGGGGTTTATCGCATATCGCATTTCAGGATTTTCTTCAAGATGTTTATAATTGTCACATGGAAAACTGCGAAATGTGATTGCGATAAAATTTCTAAGTATGGGTTGTATTCTAAGGCTTTAAGGAAAATTGTAGAGTTGGGATTTATTTTCAAAGCCTAAAAATTTAAAAAGGGTCCCCATTTATATGTCAAATATTAACTATTATTCCATATAAATGGGGGAGTTGCTACATAATACAATAATTGACGATTCACTTGGGAGAACTAGCTATCTCTGATTGGTTTTTTGAAATTTCTAAAACTTTCAAAATTATAAGAATTATAGGAACAATAATTATGTGAGTTATAAAATAAACAACATTTCTCTGAAATCATAATCACTCACTCAATATATTTACTCAACTACTTTACTCTTGTAGTGATAAAAATACAAATGTTTGCATCAGTCAATAGTAATATTTAAAGAGATACAGCAAGTTTCTTGAACAGATTAGTTTTTTATCGTTTACTCATTATCAAAGATAGAGCCTCTACTTCCAGCAGGCATTCATAGCCTTGGTAGGGTTATCTTTTAACCAACAATGATTCACTGTCCCATCCGAAGCAATTTCCTGAATTCAAAATGTTATTCATTTACTTTCTTTCTCATTTAGACCTTGTTTTTTCCATTCATGTAATTTTTGTTTTTCAAGTTTCTTAAAAGACATTGTCTAGGCTTGGTAACCCAATAATGACAATGCCATTCACTAGTTGTAATTAAACTTAACAAGATGGCTCTTAATGAGACCCCTTGTCCTTTCATTGATTAGATCATTGGCTATTACCATGTTTTGATATGCAGTTTTGGTAATATCAATTTAATTATTCCCCTATGATCATGGTAAACAAGCTCTTAATGAGACTTATTATCTTTTAAGTTTTGCATATTTTAGAATTACACTCTGAAAAAAGGAAATTTTATCAGATGCGGTGAATAATTGACCCTTTTTAAGAGTTTTGGATGATAATAATAGGGTTTTGAGATACTCATCTGTAGAAAGTCCTTACTAGGTTAAAGATTCTTTTCTTGACTGATAGCAAAACATTTATACCTTATAAAGATAAGATCTTGTTCATAGAATAAGTGTTTTTAGCAATGTCAAGTTTTTCCAAAGAAATAAGGTTCACTTTGATACTCAAATGCTCTAATTATTTCTTTAACTTTTCCTACTTATAGAAGCAAAAAATCATAATATTATCAGAGACTTTATTTTGAGAAGCCAGAAGTAAATACTACTTATCCTTTATTTTCCAAAAAATGCTAAAGAAAATATGATACAAAATTAGAAGAGGTTTTCTTCTAGGAAAAGTATTTTTTCAAAGTTTTCCCACTAATGGGCAAGGAATCAATTCTAGTTGACAGGTCTTGTAAAAGAAATGTTGATGGGCCAATTTTCTCAATGATTTGGAATGGTCCAAGCCACAATCTTTGGAATTTGGTATGTTTTCCCTTTTCCTCATGTGCTTTGTCCCATTTCAATACCATATCACCTACTTGAAAGGTTTTATGACTGGAAGAGGTTGTATCAAAAGAGGCTTTGACCAATTGCTGATGATGGGAATGGATAGGTTTGTATTTTTCTCTTTCTTCTTCGAGCTTAAGGATCTGAAATTGTCTTGATTGAAGAGAAGAGGAAGGATTCTCATTAATAAATTGCACTAGGGTGAGAGATGGGATTTCTATGTTTGTGGGGATAAATTCTTCTTTTCCATAAACTAAAGCAAAAGGAGAAGAACCGATTGAGGCCTTTTATGTAATTCTATCTGCCCAAAGAGAAAATGTCAATTCTTTGTGCCAATTCCTATGATTTTGGTCTATAGTCCGACTGATGATTCTGATAAGTTTTTTTTTGTTGATTCAGCTAATCCATCACCTTGTGGATAATACTTCGTTGGATACTTCAATTTAAAACTTATTTTTAAGGAAAATTCTACCATAGTATTTCCAGAAAAATAAGATTCATTATCAAACATTAAAGTTGTGGGTAAGCCAAACCTGGTGATTATGTCTTAATCAATCAAGTCTGTAGTAATTTTTTATTAGCTGCCTTTAGTGGGATAGCTTCTACCCATTTCATGAAATAATTAGTAGCTGTAAGGACATACTTGTGTTTCTTGGAAGAGTTAGGAACAATCTCACCAATTATACCTAATCCCCATTGTTCAAATGGTTGTTGGATATTCACTCATTGTAAAGGGAATGATGGTTTCTTTTCTCTTCCAGTTTCAGTTTGACAAGTTTCGCATTTTATTGCATAGTCATGTGCATCCTTAAATAGTTTCAGCCAATAATAACCTACATGCAGGATTTTATGAGCTGTGGTGTTGCCTCCGAAATGGCCTCCTACTAGTCCATCTTGTAACTCTTGCATAAAATTTTCAGCTTCAAGTTTTTCAAGGCATATTAATAATAATAAATCACAATTTTTTCTAAATAATACATCATCAATTAATTCATACTGATTTGATTTCAACCTTAAAGCACACTTTGTTTTGTAGTTGAGATGCATAGAAGCATATCCATTCTTTAAATAAAAATTCAAATCATCATACTGTGATTGTGCATTGTTGAGGCTTACCTATGATATTTTCACTTTAGCACCTTGGTCTTCTTCTATTGATAAGTGGGAAGCTCCAGTTAGCAGCCTGCAAAAACCTTGGCCCCTAGCAATTTTAGCTGGCTGGATTTCTACATCGTACTCTTGAAGTGTAGCGACCCAATTCGCTCTTTTCTCCCCCACTTCTCTTTGAATCAACAATTTCCTTACTGTAGGGTAAGGTAATACTATTTTTGTATGAGTCTTGAGGAGAAAAGGTCTGAAATGTTTTGAGGTTTTAAAGATAGCAAAAGCTTTCTTCTCAACAGCTGAGTAGTTTAGCTCGGCACCCTGTAAATTGGAACTGAAAAAAGAGATAGGTGCCTTGATGTTTTGATCATTCAGTTGTTTTAAAACTATAGCATATGATGTGTCAGATGAAATTGTGTACAATAAAAAAGTTTCAAGAAAGTATGGAGTTGTTAGAGAAGGAGCATTGATATTTGTTATAGACATTTTTGTGCCCTACAACTCCAAGCATGAAATGTCCATAAACCAAGGGCTCCTAAGTCCCTAAAAGTGTTGTTCTAACCCCTAAAGGAACAAGGTCAACAGATTACAGCTTCTCCCAGAAGTTCTCCACCAGAAACTGCTCAGAATAGGTCAAAACAGGATCATTTCAGCTGGTCCACTGGCTAGGTGCGTTGCATTGCACCTAAATACATTGTGAGGGTGCGTTGCATTTCAAAAGTCCCTTCTGTGGGGTGCGATGGGCGAGAAATGACAAATGGCAGTGTCATTCCGCGAGGTGGAGAGACAATGGAAGCTTCCAGAATCTTCTCCTGTGACACTTGCCTCACTGAATTCGACCAAGGATGAGTAAGAGGCCTTTAGTCTCCAAGTGGAAGCAAGAACTGATAGAGAGAAGACACTAATCAAATCACAAGCTGACTCATCCTCCTTACAGATATCTATATATGGATCCCTCATCCAAGAGATCTAGAGGCTATAATTTTGCATATTGTAAGGAATTGTTGTTTGTTTTTTGAGACAAACATCAGATTGTTGGGTGATCTATGCCTTGTTTGAGGTGAAGAGGGGCTTCTTTGCTGGGAGATTGATGCTGGGTCAGGAACCACTGGTTGTAACCCCTCCTGGATCTTTTCTTGTTTATCAATAAAAACTATTTGATTTTTGCTCCATGCTTTTGTATCATTGATGCTTGTTACATTTGTATGGTTAACTTAAATATGATCCTAAGTTGTTTATGAGTATATATCCATGTCTTTGTATAGTGTTCTCCTTCTGTGATCTTGCAGGTACTTTGTGAAGCTGGGCAAGTAAGGGAGCAGGTGGCTGGAGACTATCAAAGAAGAGAGGGACTGGATCAAAGGATTAGCGCAAGACACAGGTTGGTTCTTTCTATTCCTCTCTATCTATAGTTCATAAAGGAAATACAAAAGTAGTTTTTCTCTGTTTGTTTCTGAGGCAGCTGTCACACCTTAGTGGGATAGAGCAGTTCTAAATAGACACTGTTCCCTGTAACAAAATGGCGACTCCGCTGGGGAGCTAATTAGTTTGTTTGTGTATCATTCTTTGTTTGTTTGTTTCATAAAATTATAAGTGGCATTCGAACTGCATTTGCCATAACAAATGCAAAGTAGATATCTGCTGCTTCAATCCATTCACTGGATCTGTTTATAATTTAAACAACTGATTCACAAACTATCTGATTGCCTTTGTGATAGCTCTTAAATCCTCCTTAGATCTACCCCTGATTGTTGAAATACTGATTGCTTTTTACTCGACCAAAAACCAAAGACTGAACTACAAACTGTGACTCAGAACCCCGACAGAGTCTCGTTTCTGGCCCAGCACAGGTACTGTTAAGAGATCCTGAATTTCAGCGCACTTCCCGAAAGGGAAACCAGCACTACATTTCAGATTCTCTGTGTTACAGGTGCGCTGATCAGACTAGCCCTGTGCAGTTGTGGTTCTTGTGCTTCATTCTTTCCAGTTCTATCTCTGAATTTTGTTGCCTGTGATCAGTATATGTCTGTTTCAAACCCCTTTTCCTTGCTGTTATTCCGCCTCTTTTGTACAAAAGAACTGTAGATGTTTTTTTGTGTTTTTTGATTCATTTACAGTTCTCCTTAGCGAAAGTAGCATAATCGTACTATCGTCCTTTGATTTGAATCTGTCGTAATTGTCGATTTCAATCGTAGGAAAGAGTTTGATTGTTGTTGATGGTTGATAATCCTGTTACTATTGCTTTTGGTCTGAATTTGTGATTTTCTAGTGCCAAAAACGAGTATTCATTTCAAAATCATAAGGTGTCGTAATCGTCTCTATCTTTTGATTTCGAAAAGAAACTTGTTTGTATCTGTCACTTGAAAACAAATTCAGATTTGTGCATCAACTTTCTTTTTAGCATCCATATACTAAGAAAGTCGAAAACAAATACATGCATGTGCATTTGCATATAGACAGTCTGTTTGGCTTGATTTAGGAAAGTGCATTTACAGTGTGCTCTTTGCTCTTTGTGAAAATATTTTGTCTTTCTTTTCCCTAGTAGCTAGGATTTTCATTGCATAAAAGAGATAAAAATTTTGTTTATCATCTTTAGATTGCATTTTAGGAATTACATCTACATCTCGTGGTGAACCCAAAAGGAAAAATTCATAAGCAAGATCAACTTAAAATAAATTCAACGAATCTAACAATGCTTTGGAACTTAACGCACAACATTTAGAGGTCTAGGCTAGAGACGTATTCCGACGTCGTAAAGCCTAGTAACTGTCCTCACTGTTGGTTGGGTGATTCCTCCACTTTGAGAGGATATGTGCCAGTACGGACTTGTGCTCCCATGTACCATCGAGTATATTTTGGGAGACCCCTATAGGCTTAAATCCTTTATCCATAGGAAGTTGTGTCTGTTGCCTTATCGATCGCAATGCACCGAACATAGCATTCGGGAAGATTGACTGCCGTACCCTAAAAAGTATTCTGCAATTTTGCGATTGGTTTGGTACTCCCTCTACCTAGACTTTCAGAGCAGTCCCTTTCGTTCCTTTTTAGACTCCTTAACGGAAAAGGTCCATCTGAGCACTTGTCACTTCAGGCTCATTAAAAATCGAAGGAGACTAGAGTCATCTTTTGTTTTTTCTTGACTCTTAAAAACTGAAAAAACAAGTTGTGTCAAAGCGTCTAAAATTCATTTAATTCGGAAAAATACTTCCCCTTTATTTTAGTTGATCGAGTAATCTGCAATCGTGGAAGAAAGTCAATTGAAACCCCGTCGTTCGTGGAGGCTTACGAGTCAACCGTCTTTGTCTCCGGAATCGAAGCCAGTACAGACAAAGCGAACTCATTTAACCGGTTCCAAATCTCCTATTAAGTTAGAACAAGTGTTCCAACGACATCAGACACTCCGGTTACTCCAAACATTTCTGGAATCCCTGCCTCTACAGAAGAAGTTCAACAGCTACAGAGGGACAATGATACTGATCCTAGTCTGAGAGTAAACACTTGTGTCACCGAACCAGTTCCATCTACAACTGGTTCGGAGAGTCTTACTCTTCAAACATCTGTCACTGCTGATTCCATACCTTCTTCGGCACCAGAAATATTCTACGGACCTGACGGTCTTCCCCTTCCACTTGGTCTGATTGCCATAGAAGAAATTGTAGAAGATCCTCCCACAACTACTCCAACGCAATTTGGAGTCGGGATTACTCTATATCCTTCTTCATCAGAAGTTAGTCTACCACCAGCAGAAGCTCCTGTAGAATCGCTAGGTAATATTTTGGATAGACTACAAATTTCTGAACAACCGTCAACATCTAGGACTGTGTCGTCAGACACAGCGACGACAGAAATCCCTGCTATCACTCCGACAATGTTCGCCGGTATACCATCTATCCCGACTAGCTCTCAACAGCTAGAAGGAGCCCACTCAGGGGCTACTTCGACAGTATGGTCTGTTCCTGTTTGTTCATCAGGAATAATATCCGGAAACTCTTATGTTGAGTCTCAACGAATTGATCCTTTTGGAGGTCAATTTGGCCAGTCCGGCCCCCAAGGGCAAACCATTCCCTTGAGTTTTGGATTACCACCATATGGGGGGCAGTATACCCTTTCATTATCCCCTCTAGGAGGATATCCATACGTGAGTTCACAACAACATTCAGGTTATACAGGAATTACCTCAAGCGGTTAGGTACCAATACTACCTCAACAACCAAGAGTTGTATATTCGATGCAACAATGCTTACCTACGTCAAACATACCGACTACGCCAGCTATTATGACGGTGTCGCAAGCTCAAGCGTTGCCTATTGTATGCAAACCTCAGGTTTCTCAGGTTGTAATGCAACAGCCCCTTGACCCTGTGACTCAACCACAGTCGCCGACTGGTGGAATGACACAGGTTCAGACGGGTACAATTACCCCTCATCTTGGTCAAACTGTTAGTATCGGTCAACATCACATGGCTTCACAACCATGGCTAGTACAATACCAACAACCGCAATTCCAACAAGTATACCAAGGTTCTAAGCAACAAATCTTTGCTAATAGTGGGAAACCGTACATTCAAAACAGTCAAAATCAACCATTTTACAATGGTCATGTCCACCAACCTTACCAAACATACCAGCATCAGATGCATTATGCCGGTATGCAAAGACCAACTGCTCAGGCAATCCCATCTTATCCTGGGTATGCTTCACCTAACTTGAATCAACAGTTACCCTTTGTGGCAACTTTAGAGTTACCTGATTTAAATCAGTTAACAAACGATCCAATCGCTTACGCACCTTGGTGGCCAACGATTCCGCATAAACTTCCATCAGATATTCCTAAATTTAATGGAAATCCGAGTGAAGATCCATCGAATCACGTGATGACCTTTCATCTATGGTGTTCATCAAACACCTTAAATGATGATTCGATAAGACTTCGCCTCTTTCAGAGGATGTTAACGGGTCCGGCGGCAAAATGGTACATTGAATTGCCTAGAGCTTCATTCAACAACTTCAGTACCTTAGCCACAACCTTTTTAACCCATTTTCAGTTACCAATAAGGTACGAAATGGGAACAGAACTTCTTACCAACTTCAAACAGACAACGGCCACTCACATATTTGATCATATACATGAGTGGCGACGTCGTCGTAGAATGGTAAAAACATATGTCCCTGATCAGCTCTTAGCTGAATGTTTTATCAAGTCATTACTACCTTCCATCACGGACGATGTGGCAAAGGGGGGAGTCGTAATAGAAGAGAAAGTTATCGCTCGTGCACAATATCTGGACTTGATTTACACTCAGTCTGGCACGCTCTACGATAAAATACCTGATGCCCCTAGACCGGAATTTTCAATTCCTCCTCCTCCTAAATCGAGCAATGACTCTCATGCCGGCCATGGCGTGATTGGCACAACAGACACGAAATCGACAAAGGCTACATCCATAAAAGTCTGTAAGATTTCAAGTCAAAATTCAAAGGATGAGCTTCTTGCTTCGGAAGTAAATGTCGTATCGACAGATAAAGGCAAAGAAACCAAACAACCAGCGAGCAAGAAGAAAGGCAAAGGGAAGAAGAAGAAACAGGAGGAATCATCACCTGAAAAATATTCTTCAAACCCTCCTGGAGATAGGAAACCAAAAAATCCATGTCTCATATGCGATGAGGATCATTGGACCACAAATTGTCCACACAGAGCTGAAGTTAAAAAATTCTTCAAGAATTCGAAAACCTCCGCAGTGTTAACCGATCCATTTCCTAATCCAGGAACAAATCTGGTTGAAAGTGAAAATGCTTCCCCGTCTCAAGTGCTAATGTTGTCGGTTTCAAAACAGCAAAATGATGCTTTGATATCGACAGGGAACAAAGATTATGGGAATCCACAGCTGTCGAACAACAAGGATAAAGATCAACCTAGTAGTTCGACCACAACTTCGACGGAAGTTGCGCCACCCATCATTCCTGAATTGACAATAAAACCGCCAAAGGGAGTAGTACACAAGTCGACGTTTAATCCCCGCACTAGAGCGGCACATCATTACAATATAGTGGAAGATTTGGCACAATCGCCATCCGCTATGTCGACTCTTGAAGTACTACAGAATTGCCCATCCCAAAGGCAGGCTTTATTATTAGCCATTGGTGGGATAGACCCAAAGGATTCCAATCTTGTATCCTTCAATCATAAAGGATATGATCCTCAATTACCAGCTCAACTAGCTTTCCTTGTTCAAGTGAAAGCCCTCAACAAAACTGTTCATCGAACAATTATTGATGAGGGAGCATCTACATGCATTATGTCGATGAGTTGCTGGAAAACTCTAGGATCTCCAACCTTGTCGCGATATTCAACAACATTAAAAGCATTCGACGGAAGGACATATACCCCATATGGTATTCTAAGTAACTTGAAAGTTGAACTAGGAGGGAAAACGGTAGAAATAGATGTTGAAGTAATCGATGGCAATCTTGATTACAACATCCTACTAGGAAGGCCATGGATATATGCTATGGCGGCTGTTGTGTTGACCTATTTCAGGAAGATTGCATTTCCCTTTCAAGGAGGGATTACAATCGTCGATCAACAAAACTTCCTCCCCAATGGTTCTCAAGTTACGGGAAGCATTCCCATGATCCATGGAAGCCCTCATTCGCTTCAAAATATCGGAGTAGGCCTATTAAAAGATCCTATACTAATGGGAACTTTCACCCTTCCACCTCCAATCAACCTGGCGGAAGTAGTGTCGATAGAAAACTGCAACATGATATCTTCTACAAAGATCTCAGAAAACGATATCGACATGGATCATGCAATGGTTTTTCCCCCAAGCCCAACGGAAATATTGTAGCAATCAATGTTCCTAGCATGGGAGGCAAACCCAAGTCAATGCTCATCAAGCGTTTGGATAGATAGGTCTAGAGAATATGGTACTCCTTCAGATCCTTGGTCGCAAGTGCATGTCACCGACAAAGGAATTCTCCAATCAATGGTAATTGAAGGAGCACCATGGAATGATTCCCACCATCGTTCCCTTCTTCTGGATTGTGGAGAAGATACTCAATATGACCTTTACCATCCTTCAGTCTTTGATTTCCTATCAAATACTGTAAACACGGTGGATTCCGAGCGAAACTTGTCCAACATTGAAGAGACTATAGCCATAAATATCTCGACTAAAACAGATGTTGTAGAGAATATTTATGTTGGCAAATGTTGTTCTCCTTCAGAACTAGAAATATATAACGCTCTTTTTCACAAATTCAGAGATGTCTTTGCTTGGTCATATAGTGAAATGCCAGACATTGACTCGAGTATCGTTGAACACGAAATTAAGATGTATCCAGATGTCAAACTAGTACGACAACAGCTAAGGCAGGTGCACCCCAAGAAAGCCGCAACCATTGAGGCAGAAGTTGAATAACTTCTCCATGCTGGTTTCATCTACCCGGTTCCTCTAACCGATTGGGTATCGAATATCGTCCCTGTTATGAAAAAACAGGGAACGATTAGAGTGTGCGTCGATTATAGGGATGTAAATCAAGCTTGTCCAAATGACAACTACCCTACACCCTTCATTGACCAGGTAATTGATGAATGCGCCGGATGCAAAATCTTTTCATTCATGGATGGATTCTCTGGGTATAATCAAATAAATATCCGCCCACAGGACCAGTCAAAGACTGCATTTATTTGTCCGTGGGGCACATTCGCATATCAAAAATTACCCTTTGGTTTAAAGAACGTAGGGGCGACGTTTTAGAGGGCAATGAATTATGCCTTCCATGACACCAAAAACATCGTTCAACCATACCTCGACTACCTTCCGGCTCATTCGCGAAGGCGGACTGATCATCCACAACATTTAAGAGCGATATTTCTACGTTTCCGACACTACAAGATACGACTCAATCCACACAAATGTTTATTTTGCGTCAGTTCTGGTCGTTTACTTGGCTTTGTAGTCTCCAAGGACGGGATTCGTCTTGACCCATGTAAGGTCCAAGCAATCATAAATTTTCCTCCACCTTCGAATTTTCTTCAGATTAAGAAACTCCAAGGGAAAGCAAACTTTCTGAGGAGGTTCATTCCAAATTACGCCGAACTTGCTAAAGGTTATACACGTATTTTGAAAAAGGAAGTACCCTTTGTCTGGGATCAGGTTGCGCAAGCTTCCTTTGATGCTTTAAAAGAATCCCTAATGAAAGCATCATTAATGTACGCTCCTGATTATCAAAAAGAATTTGACCTGTATCTGGCTGCAGCAGATACAACCATCACAATGGTTTTAGTTCAAGAAGTCGATGGAGTTGAGCATCCTATATATTATTTAAGTAAAAACTTAAATGATACAGAAAGCAAATATTCTTATGTTGAAAAGCTAGCGCTTGCAGCTGTTCAAGCGATACAGAGATTTCGACACTATGTCCTCTTTCGGAAAACTACCATTCTGTCAGATTGCAACCCCATAACTTATATATTGTCGCGACAGTTGCTGGGGGGAAAATACTCAAAATGGATAGCAATCCTATAAGAGTTTGATATGGAATTTGTAAAATCCAAATCAAAGAAAGCTCTAGTTTTCGCAGAATTATTGTTCGATCTCCCATCGTCGTCCAACGATGACACATCCAAAGAAACAATCGTGGATGAAAATTTGTTTCTGATATCTACAAGCAATGAGTGGTATGGGGATATAATCATTTATCTCCAAACCCAAAAATATAGGCCCAACACCTCCCACTCTAAACAAAAACGTATTCGATACCAAGCAAAAGACTACATGATCGTCGGTGATACACTTTACCGTCACGGTATCGATATAGTTCTAAGGAGGTGCCTCACCCATGAGGAGGCCGAAAAAGTCCTGAATGATTGTCATTCAGGCGCGTGTAGGGGGCATCAATCTGGATATGCTACAACACAAAAAATCTTACGAGCAGGATACTTTTGGCCAACAATGTTCAAAGATTGCATAACCACAGTCAGAAGTTGCCATGCTTGTCAAATTTTCGATAGCAAAACCAGAAGACCACCCGCACCTTTACAACCAATAGTTGTTGTTGGGCCATTCGCCAAATGGGGCATCGATTTCATGACATGTAACCCCACCTCGACCGGGGGGCATGGGTATATCATAGTCGCAGTTGACTATTTTACCAAATGGGCCGAGGCGATGCCTACATTAGATAATACTGGTGAAACAGCTACCCTCTTATTTTTCAATCATGTAGTCGCCAGATTCGGCGTACCACAGGCTATAGTCACAGATCATGGATCGCATTTTCGCAATCACATGATGGTCGAATTAGCTGCCAAACTAGGGTTGTCTCACGACAGCTCTACTCCATATTATTCGCAAGCCAACGGACAAGTTGAAGCAATCAACAAGGTCCTGAAACGCATGCTGCAAAGGATGATTGGAGTTCACAAAAGAAGATGGCACCTAATCCTGTACTCAGCTTTGTGGGCTTACCGAACATCGGTAAGGAATGCAACCGGGTTCACACCTTTCCAACTGGTATATGGCCTGGAAGCAGTCTTACCAATCCAGTGTGAAATATCGTCTCTCAAACTCGCAATTGATCTCCTCCCCGGAACTTCAGAAGAAGAGGCTCGTTTCTTGGAATTAATCCAATTGGATGAAACCCGCCGTGATGCCGCTTTGGCTAACGAAGCCCATAAGAAACGAGTCAAGGCGCAGTTCGACAAAAATGTCAAACCCCATGTCTTCTTAGAAGGCGACTTGGTCTTGCTCAGAGAAAATTTTAAGAACCCCCCCTAAATTTATAAATATAATAAATGGGTGAATCTCCATGGTATATAGGAAAAATGGAAGGCGATTTTATCAATAATATAATATGTATATATAATTTTTTGGCGAATCTCTCACCAGGCATGGCGAATATTTTACTCAATTATAAAATCTTGTAAGATCTTGGCGAGTCTTTCACTAAATAATAAAACTTTGTAAAGTCCTAGTGAATCTTAGCATAGGCTACACGCTGGTTTAATTCCCCCATTTAAATAGGCTACATTCCAGGTGAATACCATGGGTCAATACCATGTGCCATTTTGGTGAATACCATGGGTCAATACCATGTGCCATTTTTATTTTTATTAATTTTAATATTAGGGTTAATAATGGTTTTTTGCATGGTATTAATAACAATCTAGTCCATGGTATTTGTCCCATAGTATTTTGGCCATAGGTTTCACCTATATGTAACCCATTTTTTGAGTGTTCGTAAATATAAGGTGACTTATGGAGTAAGTATAAAAAAATGTTTTATTTTCTTACCATACCTCTCGTTTATTTACATTTTTATTAATTTACCATACCTCTTTTACAAATATGGTATTTGGCCCATAGGATTCACTTAAATAAAACCTCTTTCTTGAGCCTTCATAAATAGAACGAGGGTTATAGACTAAATATAAAAAGAGGTTTTATTTATTTAAGATACGTCTAGCTTATTTATATTTTTATTTATTTACCATACCGTTTGAGTAAGTATAAAAAGACGTTTTATTTATTTACCATACCTCCACTTTACTTATATTTTATTTGTTTACACCGTTACATGTATATAAGGTGACTTATGGAGTAAATATAAAAAATGTTTTATTTATTTACCATACCTCTCATTTATTTATATTTTTATTAATTTACCATACCTCTTTTATAAATATGGTATTTGGCCCATAGGATTCACTTAAATAAAACCTATTCTTGAAAATGGGCGAATGGATTTACTTAAATAAAACCTATTCTTGAAAATGGGCGAATGGAAGGTTGTAAGTCCTAATTTCAAGGGCTAAATTTACCTTTTTTACCCTCTCCCTTAAAATAAGGTGGGCTATTTGAGGTGATTTGTAAAAATGTACTATGATACAAAATATTCGCCCACTAAAAATTTAAAACCCCTTAATTTCGCCAAAGGGCGAACATTCGCCCCTAAAATTATCCTTGGTCTTGCTTTACGACCAAGAATCCGATAAATTGGGAGCAGGTAAATTTAAGTCTTTATGGATGGGCCCCTATATTGTTAAACGAGTGTTAGCAAAAGGAGCCTACGAGTTAATGGATTATGATGGAATTCCACTGGCGCAACCTCGTAATGGGTTGTACCTCAAGCGTTACTATGCGTAATGGTAACCTGTATGCTTTTGTTATGTTTTTGTTTTCGCTAAAGTATTTATTTTGTTCAAGTAATCCACTTTTTACATTTGTTGCAGATGTCAAACCTATTGGAGTCATTTGTTGGATATGCCGACGGAGCGAGTCGTAGTTCGCGGAACCTATCTTCCGCAGCATGGGCTATTTTTGATCCAAGCGGCGAGTTAGTAAGTTTCAGAGGGGTATGTATTGGTCGATCAACAAATAACATCGCAGAATATAGCGCGTTGATAGAAATTCTCTCTGATGTCATCACACATGGCATACGCTGACTAATTGTCAGGCTAGACTCACAACTCGTAATACTACAACTCACTGGTATCTATTCTGTCCGAAATCCAGCTATTTATCGCATGTTCCTAACGGTTAAGATTTTGGAAAGACAATTTGATTCTATTCAATATCAACATATTTCTAGAAACTTAAACACATTAACTGACTCATTAGCAAATTATGTGTTAGATAGACATTTGCCACATTTATAAAAAGAAACATTCCATCAATGCTTGTATTTGGATCATGTAACTTAACCAAAATAAAACTCCGAAAATCAAAAATATATATAACTGTTTATGGTTTACACATAATGTTCTGTAACCAAGACAAAATCGGTCAAATGACCAAAAAACTCAAAATGCTAGGGGGCACCCTAGTCTAATAATGCTCGTGATAGCAAGTCACAGCCTGTGCGATCATGCGCAAGAGACGAGTCCATCGTCTTGGCACACCAGTAGTATGCCGATGTAGCCTCAAGGGTAGCTCGTCAGTCCTCACATCTGGAATACCAAGAGTGAGGCCCTCAACCTGCTCCTGTAATGATGCGAGAGTGTCGGCCATGTCGAGGTCGCGAAGGATAGCCCTTCCGACGACCTCTCCTGCTGGGGCAGCAGCTGGCACTCTCAGGCGAACTGCTGGACGAACATGACAAACATCTGCATGTACACATGAGTTTGATTAAAGTCTTGATAGAGTAAAGCACAAGGACATTATAAGAAAAAACGATAAACATGAATATGGTCAGAGATTTTACCAATAGCGCCCCACTGTTCACCATCCGGTAGTACCAAATCTGGATCACCCCAGAAGTCCATGCCAGCGTATGGATACTCAGAATAGACCATCTCCTGACGGTCGAACCACCCGAAGAAGGTATCAGAAAATGAAATCTGAGACTGGCCAGCATGCCTAGACATGTGGTCAACCCATCTCTGCATATGTGGTTCAGTAGGAGAAGGTAAATTGAGTGCAATGTACTGCGGCTACATCAATGGTATCTTCTCCAAGGCAAAGGCGGTCAAAATAGAACCATACCCAAAGTTCTTCAACCTCCCGCTCTTTACCTTGGTCAACTGTTCTTTCATCACAAGAAGTACTGCATCACACCAGTTGAATACCTTCGGTTGGAGGCATTCCAAGGCATACTGCATATAAGATCGGTTGGCTACATGAAGAGCCGCACCACCGGCCATCCTACCAAAAGTAAACAGAATAGTCTTGAGGGACCTGTCAGTAACATCATGGATGATGATCTTTCCATCTTTACTCGGCTGAGATCCTTCTCTGCAGTACCGACGAACATAATCTCTCACCGAGTCACCTCCTCGGGCCGAACCTGATAAAGAGATAGGGGCACCTCGCCTCGACAAACTGGTCAAGAAATAGATGTCTACTACAGTCAAGGGGATAGATTTGCCCCTGATTTGGAAAACCTAGTTGGTAGGATCCCAAGCATCGAGCAAATACTACAGTAAGTTGATTTGTTGTCTCATGCTAGAAATGCGGAAAAACTTCAGCAAGCCACAGTTCCGCAGTGCGTTTACTGTAACTGGATAATGTAGGGAAAGCATGTCCTCTTCTTCATGCTCACGTTCTCGCCATGTAATGGTCATCTTGCTCCAAAGATCTCTGAAAAACAAACAAGAGAAGAGTTAGATCCTGATTTTGGTAAGAAACAGGCAAAATTTCCATCAAAAATTGTGCACAGAATTCCTTCTCTGCGCCCATCGCACCTACAGCAGTACTCTGGGTGCGTTGCATGTCAGATGGCCTTCACAATGGCCAACATTCAATGCACCTTTCGATACACAGAGGGTGCACTGAAGGCAGAACGAGTCTTTCAAACCCCAGGGGCTTAGAAAAACTAGGAATCAAGCTCAGAATGAAAAATGGAAACCATGAAATGAAAGAGCTCAAGTTTAGCTCCTACCTGGTCCAGACGGCGCCGAGAATCGTCCACAGAATCTCCCAAAATCAGCTGATGAAAATCAAGGGGGAAAAGCACCTACAAAGCTCCAACAAACCAGAGTTCAAATGAAATGGTAAAATGAGAGGTAAAAACACTTTTTCATTACTTTTTACGTAGTTCAAAGTAAAATCTTAGTGTTCTAACTTGTTTTCAAGCATACATTGTTCATTTCTGACTAGTTTGATGAAGCAATTGAAAATACAGTACAATCTTTGAAAGAACTAAGCTATTTATGGTAAAATAAAAAAGGGACCATTTAATCGAGCAGTTTTAGCACATAGTTCAAGCTCGTTAAAAAATAAACATAAGACATGAGGAAATGTTTCCACCCACGTTTAAGCTCGTTAAAAAATGAACTATTCCCCGGTAAATAACCATCGTGAATGTAGTACTTCAGCCATTAAAAGCCTTGGTCGTGTTTGCACCGTCACCTCCACTTTTTCATTGCCCGATCATTCACCTCCATTTGATTGTTTACCCATTTTGAGGAACAGCTGTGAAGAGTGATTTAACTAGCCATCCTTGTGACACTGCCGTGATTGGAAAATTCCAAACCTTACCTGGAATCAGCTGCTACCCGTTTTATCACTCGTTCCTCAAAAGACGAGTCTTCTTTAAGCTCTTTTCAACTGACTCGTAAAATATGAAAAGATTGTCAAGTCCTTGGCCTTCTAGCTCGTTAAAGGGACAGGAAGTGTTATCCCTCCTCTAGATTTTAATCTTTTTGGACCTAAGGGATTATTACACAAAAAGATCGAGCGCTTGTTTTGTTTGGCTCGTTAAAAGTATCGAAAATTCATCCCTTCTGTATTGTTTTATACTTTTTCAGACTTAAGGGATTAGATGACAAAAAAGGAATTTTGGAGTTTCCTTTACGTTCCTTTTCAGACTCTCTAAAATTGAAAAGGACTGAGTTATCTTTGTCGTTAAACTCGTTAAAAAGATTAATAGCGACAAACTTGTCTTTAGACGAGAACGAGTTTCACTATTGCTAGGCTCGTTAAAACATAGCGATGGGTTTGCCCGAAGGGCAAATTATAGAACAAGCATATGTTATCCTCCTCAAGCTTGACAAAAGTAAAGAGGTACTGGTCAGCAATGACTGGGGAAAATTGGGAAGAAAACTCAAAGAAACTTTATTGGTAGCAAGTCGCTCTTGAACATGACACTTCCACTCCGTGTCCGAGTCGGGTTGGGTTGTTTCATTCACCGGTCACATCACCATGGTCACACCATACCATCCACATTTGGGGTTAATGCTACCAATCCATCACATCAGTGTCGCCGATATGTTCAAGAGAAGTCATCCAGAGAAGTCACTTGTGTCTCACCCACTACCATACATTATACTCCATTCTTTCATGACCGCCACCCTGAACCTTATATCACCAGATCGTTTTCATCTCCATCAAAATCATTTGCTCCATTCCGTGTCATTGATGTGGGATTCATTAAGGCCCTTCTGTGACGGATCACTTCTTGTCGACATCAGCTCATTATCCAAGAAGTTGATCTAGGAACAACCCATTCAGTACTTTGAAGCTTGCATGCCTCAATGGCAAGTTTCTCACTTCCGGCGACAGGTTTACATCAATGGCCTTCGACCGAAAGATTTTGCGTGGTGTTTGATGCCAAGTCCTTTATTCACACCACGTGAATTGTATTGTAGTACCTTGAGGGTCATTATCATTATCGGTGATTCCTCTCGCGCTTGTTAATGGTTTACATCATTGACCGGTAATCAAGCGATGTCCTTCCATGTTCGACTTCAAAACATTTCTCACATGGATCGACTTGTACTTCGAGTGAGGGTCAGACGAGATTGAAGACCCAGGATCTAGTTTCATCCATTCGGTCTGCGATATATATTCAGGGAAATAAAGACATTAAATGTACATCATTGCTGCATAGATAATCATCCACTCAAAAGGATGATGGCTCTACCAGAATCATCAGTCTACACTCAGACGATTGTCTGTCCTATGTACATGAAAATGAATTTATAAAGCTGAGCATGGGAATGCCCGCCTCAGTTAGATCATGAAAACAGTATGAAGATAATGTATTGTATTGTATCTTATTACAGGTCTCCTCCCAGCATTGAAAGAACTTCGGATCCTCATAATAAAGCATTTCACCCGACACCAAAAGGTTAACAGCCTCATACTTTAGGGGGCAACTGTTATAGACATTTTTGTGCCCTACAACTCCAAGCATGAAATGTCCATAAACCAAGGGCTCCTAAGTCCCTAAAAGTGTTGTTCTAACCCCTAAAGGAACAAGGTCAACAGATTACAGCTTCTCCCAGAAGTTCTCCACCAGAAACTACTCAGAATAGGTCAAAACAGGATCATTTCAGCTGCTCCACTGGCTAGGTGCGTTGCATTGCACCTAAATACACTGTGAGGGTGCGTTTCATTTCAAAAGACACTTCTGTTGGGTGCGATGGGTGAGAAATGACAAATGGAAGTGTCATTCCGCGAGGTGGAGAGACAATGGAAGCTTCCAGAATCTTCTCCTGTGACACTTGCCTCACTGAATTCGACCAAGGATGAGTAAGAGGCCTTCAGTCTCTAAGTGGAAGCAAGAACTGACAAACAGAAGACACTAATCAAATCACAAGCTGACTCATCCTCCTTACAGATATCTATATATGGATCCCTCATCCCAGAGATCTAGAGGCTCGAATTTTGCATATTGTAAGGAATTGCTGTTGGTTTTTTGAGACAAACATCAGATTGTTGGGTGATCTATGCTTTGTTTTAGGTGAAGAGGGGCTTCTTTGCTGGGAGGTTGATGCTAGGTCAGGAACCACTGGTTGTAACTCCTCCTGGATCTTTCTTGTTTATTAATAAAAACTATTTGTGTTTTCCTCCATGCTTTTGTATCATTGATGCTTGTTACATTTGTATGGTTAACTTAAATATGATCCTAAGTTATTTATGAATATAGATCCATGTCTTTGTATAGTGTTCTCCTTCTATGATCTTGCAGGTACTTTGTGAAGCTGGGCAAGTAAGGGAGCAAGTGGCTGGAGACTATCAAAGAAGAGAGGGATTGGATCAAAGGATTAGCGCAAGGCACAGGTTGGTTCTTTCTATTCCTCTCTATCTATAGTTCATAAAGGAAATACAAAAGTAGTTTTTCTCAGTTTGTTTCTAAGGTAGCTGTCACACCTTAGTGGGATAGAGCAATTCTAAATAGGCACTTTTCCCTATAACAATATTGTATTTTTTTATTAACTCAAATGCTTCTCTTTCATATTTACCCCATTTGAAGACTGCATTCTTTCTTATCCTTGATTGAAGGGGTAGAACAATCTGGGAAAAATCTAGAACAAATCCTTGTACAAAATTAATCTAGCCTAGCAATGATTGCATGGTATTTTTATTATGTGGGAGAGGAATCTTTTCAATTTCTTAGGTTCGATCGAGATCAATATAACTTCCTTTCTTGGACACTATGAATCCGAGAAACTTGCCTTCTACTAAAGAAAAGTATGACTTTCTGGGATTTAAAGAAATGCCATATTTCTTGCATGTTTCGAAAATATGATTTAGGTCATTCAAATGATTATTTTTGTTCCTAGAGTAGACTTTGATGTCGTCTAGGTATATAACAATTGATTTATTAATTAGACCTCTAAAAGAAATATCCATGGTGCGTTGAAATGTAGCACCTACATTGATGAGTCCAAAAGGAATCTTCTGATAAGAATATGTCCCCCACTTGGTTCTGAATGTTGTCTTCAATCTGTCATCTAGATGTACAAGAATCTGATTGTATCCTGAAAATCCATCTAGAAAAGACATTAGCTGAGAGCCTGCAACTGATTGCAATATTTGCTCCATGGTAGGAAAAGGAAAATTATCCTTTTGACAAGCTCTATTTAAGTTCCTAAAATCAATACAAATACTAATATCTCCATTCATTTTCCTAACAGGAACATATTTGATACCCATTTTGAGTGTCTAACAGGAAAGATTACCTTTTCCTTTAGAAGTTTGTTTAATTCAGATTTTATTTGGCTTTCAACGTTTGGATGAATCTTTCTAATTTTCTGTTGAACTCGTTTCTCATTAGAGGTCATCGATATAATATGTTGAATTACTGAGGTATCATAGGTCTTGAGATCTGAATAATCCGAGGCAGATACACCTTTATAAGTTTTCAACAAATTGATGAATGATATCCTTTCCTTGCATGATAAACCAAGACCTAGGTTGACATTTTGAGGTGATTCAGTTGTGCCTAGGTTTACCACTTCAAACCTCAAAGTAGAACTCTGAGTCTTAGAGATGGTAATATTTTTAAATCTATCTTTCAAATCATAAAGATCTTCCATTTTGACTACAGACTTTGGAATTGGATTTTGATCTTGTTTATTGTTGATTCGAAAATCATGTTCATGTTCATCTATGATTTGTTCCTCATAAGATCATTCTTATGTAAGGAAATCTATTATATCAACATCATTATGAAACACTCTCCAATTTGTTACATTATCAGGGATGGATGGTCTAAAAATTAACTCTATGGAAAACCTATCTAGACTAAATTCCTTTGAAGGTATAGGCTTAGATGCTACATTGGCAAGTAAATTGGCACTTGCATTTTGTAATCTGGGGACTGAAGAAATGTTAAAAGCAATAAAATGCGAAGTAAGATTTTGGGATAAAGATTGATAATGTTTGAGATGCCTAGAGACACAATGGATTGTGTTTCTTATTGGTTTAATAATTATTTCAGAGTCTCCATATACTTGAAAATACTTGACATCAAGGCCAATAGCTTTGTAAAACCCTTGAATCAAGGCTTCATATTTTGTAGTATTGTTAGTGCATTGAAATTCAAGCCTGCGGGCTAACATTGTTTATTCTACTTGCGGGTTGGTTAAGATACATCCATCACCTGCACCATCTTCAGACTTGGAACCATCAAAATAAAGAGTCCAAAATAGTGAATTATCTACAAGTTTATCAACTACATCTATACACTTGGAAGCATCTGTTTGCGAAAAAATTTCTATCTGAGATACTATAGCATTATCCAGAAATGGAGATCTTTGTGCATTAAAGGATCCCAATAATGACTCAGCTGAGTAATTTCCAATGATATTATTTGTGAAAACTATAGGTTCATTACTTCCTTGGAGATCAGTGACTATGTACTTCATGAATTTCTCATGGTGCACTCTGATTTGGTTCGGCTTACCATTGTATGGTAACCACATATGAGACCAATCAGTTGCAAAGTATCCATGTAACTTTTCAGACCAATCCCTACTCAGAATTAAACCATAAAATTCAAGGATATTAGCCACTAGAATATAAATTATCTATGAAACCTTTGGATTAGAGGAAAGCTTGATTGAAACTGATATCATTTTTCCAAGTACCTCTACTTTTGTCCTGTCTAGTTGAACTATGTGTAAAATAGATTTTTGAGGTGTAATATTTAATTTGGCGCACACATTTCTTGGCATGATGTTTGAAGAGGCTCCTGAATCAACAAGGCAATTATGGACGTTTCTGTTGAAAATCTCATAAGTAAGAAGAAATGGGGGAGTATGAGAAATAGATCTATCACCTATCAGAACTAGGTCTGTGGGATTTACTTTGTTTGAAGATGAAGGTGGCTTTCCCATGTCTTTGGCAGGTTGAGTAAGCACAACAGATGGTAAAGGAGCTATAGGAAGTGCTTTTGATTCTCTAAGTAAGATTTTCTATTGTTGTTTGAGCTTAGTCAATTCATGCAATGAAATATTTTCTCTCGTCTTTTTCATATCTTCGACTATATTATATTCCATTGTATCCAAGATTACTAAAGTTTTGGAAGCAGTTAGAGGATCTAATGGAATAGAATCAGTTTGAGTAGTCTTATATTTCTTACTTACTATCTTCTCCTTTATATGAGCAACAACTTTCTGCTTCTGATATGTTGTAGAAGTATCAGTAGAGTTTTTACTGCTGGTAGTTACTGGCATGTCTTGTGCTTCGTCTTCTATTGGAAGAATGAAGTCCCACATTCCATTTAACTTAACTTCTTCTTCAGTTTCTGCTTCTTCTTTAGTTGCTGAGTCCTCTTCAGGTTCTTGGTCAGACTAAACATTTGAAATAGTATTTGGTGGTTGGGATGTGGAATAAGGATTTCTCTTGAATGGGTGAAAAGATTTCTTGGGAGTAGATGATTCTGCAACTTGTTTCTTGATTTCGACCATTTCATTTGACATGGTCTTTAACACTTTTTGAAGGCCTTTAAGGTCGAAAGGATCCTTTGGAGCTTTCTTTTCTGAATCTTCTTTGAATATCACTTTCTTTGATTTCCTTTATTCTATTTGTGACCTATTTTCTAAGGTGACAATTCCTCTTTCTACAGATAGTGCTTCTTTCATGTTTTCTACGAGGGTAACTGTATTGGCTCTATCTACAAAAATTGCGATATTAGAGGGAAGGGAGGATATGTACCATTCAATTTGAACATCTACTATAGGTCTAGTGGCAGCTGGGATTTTGTTTAGCAATTTTTTAAACCTGGAGTTGAAATCTTTGATCCTTTCATCTGAACTTGCTTTTAGGTTGGAAAGATCATTGATTAAAGATGCCACAGTTCTATCATTGCCAAATTTTGCGAGAAATATTTCTTCAAAAGTGTCCCAGTTTCTTATTGAGCCTACTGGAAGGGAGAAATAACAGGATCCTGCAGATCCCTGGAAAGTATAAGGAAACAATTTGATGACAACATCTTTATGTGCAACTCCATTAAGGTTCATGGCTAGCACAAAGTTATTTAGATGTTCTTCAGCAGGAAGACCATCATCAGGATTATACTTGGGTTACCATTTTTTTGGGTTTGCTGGGAGACCATTTGGATTAGAAACCGTTACAGCACCAGGGTTTCCCCAAGGTTGGGCAGGTTGGTTGGCCATAACTTGTGTTGAAGGTTGTGAATATGAGGAAGCAGGTCCAAAAGTAGATGGTGACGGTGAAGAACATTCTACCAGACCAGTACTACTAGTAGCAACACTAATTGTGTGAGTCGAAAAAATGGATTGTTGAAGAGCTGGATTGAGTGGAAGCGAATGGGGAAGTAAATGGAGCGAAAGGTAATGTCATCTCCCTAGTATCTAATTCAAATTTTGATGTGGCAATTTTCTTACATCGTTAATGAATGGGAAAATCAAAAGGGGTTACTCCAATATTTTCACTTTGTAGTCAAGTTAATACACCAGTATCTCGTAATAAGGAAGTGACACTTCCTTCAGAAGCCTCTAGCTTTTTAGGTTTCTTTGCAAAAATGGATATCTATTCCAATTTATGTATCAAGGAGTGAACTTTAGGAAACTAGAGAGTGTGATCTGATTTAGGTTGTTTTCTTAATACTTCAGGAGACGAGGGAGATGTTTCTACAACTTCAGATTTCTGATTCAGAGATTTTGAACGAGATCTAGAAGAAGTAGAAGTTGTGGAGGGGTTTTGACTCTTATGAACATTTTTCAATTGATCTTTAGATTTATATGCCATTCATAGTCGGATGGCCCTCCTTCTAGCACCAAATTGTTGAAGCCTAAGAATTATACTGATGCAACATGAGGGATAACAACCCAGTCCAGACCATAAAGACAACTCTTTTTCTGTTTGATGTGGTGGCTCTGATTGGGGATGATGGGACCAATTTCCCAGAGTGGGTTTGAAAATAAGAATGGGTTGTTTCCAAGCAATTACAATAAGAATAATGATAACTAAATGACCTATTCTAGCATGCAAATCTCTAGCTAACTTAATCTAATATAAACCCGAGGTATTATGTGCAATATGCGATCTAAAAAGGTATCTAAATAGTTAGTCAAAGAAATGTATAAACTATATCGCATATATTAATGATAATATATGAAAATAAATACTTTCAGTTAGGCATCATACAATAGTTCAATTAACACATAACAGAAAGAAAATACTCCATATATAATTCATGAAAACAAAATTTTATCACTAATTAAATAAAACAGAACTGATCATACAAGATGAAAGTACCATATATGTGAGGTTCTGCTCATTTGACTAATGACATAGATCAACTCCTTTATAGAATTATTCTCCAAGCATACAATAGTGCATCAACAAAGGAAAATAGTTTGATAATCAAAAGTAATGACCATGTTCCACAATTTCATCAAGGCGTTCACAAACTTATAGAAGTGCATTCTTTGCAAATGTTTTTGATAAAATTTTGTACCCTTCTCTAAATGCATGAGAAGGTTATAAATACTGTCTAAATAAAGTTCAAAAATAGATTACACAAAATACCTTGAGGAGGTTTCAAACAACCTTCCTCTTAACTAGCAACTAACTATAAAAATAAAATTAATTTGATGACCATAGGTTATAAATATGTCTTGTTGTCTACCATATTTTCCCCTAGATCTCATATATCGGCTATTGGTTTCACTTGAGGAGGTTCCCCAAATTGAGTCCTAACCTATCCTGCAAAAATGGCATCTATGAGAGGTGGCATCGTCCTTTGTGTTGAATTGAGTGCACAATTCAATGTCATAATTTGGCTGTTAGGTTTGACAAGGAATTGCCAATATGCCTCCTAGTCAGCCTTCGATAATTTTGTGATCGCCTCCCTTTGGTTTTTCACCTTTGCCTTCCAGCTTTAATCCAAGTCATTTAAATCTGGTAGTGACTTTCGATTACCTTATTTTATCAAGTTGGTAGTGTGCAAAGTGTGGTTGACTACTTTTATTATATTTTTAGCCACTCCTACTGCTCTTGCTACTTCCAACTCTGCCTGCTTGATCCGTGCATCCCAAGCTGTGAAAAATATATCCTTGTGTGTCTCTTCAATCTCGCGAAGAATAGCACGCCTTCCCTCTTCAGTTTCTTTCCATTCAATATATTCAGAGATCTTAGTATTTAAATAATTAAATTAAGTTCTCTGATGAATCGCCTTATCTGTTAACTAATCACTCGTAATCAGATAAGGAGTGACATGCGACATTCTCTAGTAGAATAGATCTTTTTGTTTTGATAGAATGGAATTAAGGTGTAATGCCTCTTTGATGAATTCATCAAAAATAGGGACATCTTTATATTTCACCATGGTTTCTTGCAACTATTGGATTTGCATTTTTTTTTACAGAGATGTCTACTTCACGGCTTATCTTTAGTACTTCCATATTTTGTTGTAATTGGGCTATTTATTTAGCTGCTTGCTTGTTCACATTTGCTTTCTCAATTTCAAGTCGTTGCTCGAGTTGCACTATATTTTCTTCCCTTTCCCTTAACAAAATAGATATCTTAGTGGCTTTATCCATGGTGGCAGTAGCATATGACCTTATAAATTGCAACAGTCTGGTCAAAATTTCAGTTGGATTGGAAGGAATATCCCTCTAGACTATATCCAATGGATCATTCCCTAGAGGGATCTATTATGAAACTTGGTCACAAAAATATACAAAATATAGATCAACGCCTTAGAAATAAGCCTCTTTGAGGGGGAAACCTCCTTTACATTACACAAATGAACAATTGTTGGATGATACAAATGACAAGGCCTCCTTTCTATATATAGGAGTCTAAGGGGTCATAATATAATTAGAGCCGACATAACAATAATAATGTAAGGGCATAATAATAACAATAGTGGGCTTCTATGGGGCACAATAATAACAATATGGGGACTACATGGGTACAAAAATATAATAAGGGGGTTGTACTAATAACAATAAGGGGTTACACTAGTAGTATAGGGGCCTAACATGCCCCTTTCCTTCAAAAAGTGTTGTCCTCAAAGATTGAGTAGTTCTTGATGCTTCTGTATAAAATTATTTTCCTCCCATGTGGAATATTCAGTGGGTAAGTTCTTCCACTTGATGAGATACTCTGAAATTGATCAATTTCATAGCTATCGGGTTCTTGTTTTTGTGACTGCTCCAGGTTCCAATATGATTTTTCCTTCCTCTTCAAGTTTTGGCAATATTGTTTGAATTGGGATATTCTGCAACTTTTGAATGAGTGGCCACACTTCTTTGTCCTTCTTCCATTCATCCCTTGCTTCATTTATCCACTCTGGTTGGATAATAGAAATAGCACAGAACAATGCTTCCACATCCTCATCCTTTCTTGAGAGTGCATCTGCAACAAAAATTTTCTTCCCTTTTCTGTAGATGATGTCAAAGTCATAACCCAACATATTTGTGACCCATTTTTCTGTTCTTATAAAGATAATATTTGTTCTAAAAAGTATTTAAGACTATCATGATCCATTTTTACCTTGAAGTGTATTCCCATTGGGTAAGGTCGCCATTTGTTAAGTGCATGTAGTATTGCCAACATTTCCTTCTCATAAATAGCTTGCTTGAGATGTAGCCATAAAAATACCCGATCACCTACATCAAAACTTTTTTCATTGCGATGTTGATCTACTTGTTGTTTCATTCGATTCTGCACCAAAGTGGCATTATCCTTAAAAGTTGGAGAACTTGTTGTTGATGCTCGATGTGATCTATCACTGCTTGAACCTTTTTCTTCTTGATATTTCCTTCTATCTTGAGAGTTTGAGGAGTGGTAATTTCTTCCAATGCTTTACAAGATATAGTTTGATTCATTTCTTGATGCTCGATGTGATCTTTCACTTCTTGAACGTTTTTCTTCTTGATATGTCCTTCTATCTTGATAGTTTGAGGAGTGGTAATTCTGGCCAATGCATTACAAGATATGGTTGGATTCATTTCTTCTTTCTTGATGTGATCTTTCACTTCTTGAACCTTTTTCTTCTTGATATGTCCTTCTATCTTGAGAGTTTTAGGAGTGGTAATTCTTGCCAATGATTTACAAGATATGGTTGGATTCATTTCTTCCTTCTCTAGGGTTGGATCATGGTGTATATGCTCTTCCTTTTATGTTTCTTGATCCTTCTCTTCCTCCTCTTCATATTCTATGTAAAATAATTTCTTCTCAGCACACTTATGACCTTTAGTGCATTTGCTATCACAATTGTAACAAAGCCATTTTTCTCTTTTTTCTTCCAATTGTTGTGGTGTAAACCCTGTAGGTTGTGGAAAGCTAGGAGAAGGAACACATCCGTAATTATAGTCGTGAGTGGTAGGGCTCCTTGTTTCCATAATTTTTCTTTAAATTTTTCTTGCCTACCTGAATGCCTTCTCCAATGAATCAGGGTCCCAAAGATGAACCTCATGTTGAATGTTATCCTTTAAAGTACCTATGAAGACATCAATCCTTTGCTTCTCTGGAATATCATTTACCCTTATATTCAATCTTTGAAAGTCCTCAATGTGCTCTCCCATTGGACACTTCTGTTTGAGATTTATCAATTGGCTAAAGAAGGTGTTTCTCTTTGTATCCTCATAATGTGCTATCATTTCCTCCATGAAAATTGACCACGTAACAAGTGGTTTACAAAAACAAAGCCCTTTATACCATAAAAATTGATCCAGTTCTAAATATGAAGATGCAATACGTACCTTTTGTAACAGTTGCACCTTATGTAGATCAAAATATTGCTCCATCTGTAGTATCCAATTTACTGGATCCTTGCCATTAAACTTCCTCATATCACCTTTTCTTGATTTTAGGAGCTCGATCTTGAAATGACTATAACTCTGTAATTTCAGCTCTTTCAGTTCTAAAATTGTGACTTGCACTATCCATTTGTGTCCTCTTGCCAATTCCACCAGTCTAATCAAAATTGGATTCTCCAAGAAAGAGTTATGCACAATCTCCCAAGATGACCTGATTACATACCTTTTCAAAAGAGAAAACTTGTATGAAGTGCCACGTGTCACTGTTTTGACCTTTGAATCTAAACAATATACACAAGAAACTACAGTCTGTCCTCTTTCTATAACTTCTTACGAAAATTCAATCTGATGTTCAGAGCGAAGGTTATGACGGTTTTCCAAGGTGACCTGTTTGGAATGTAATTCAAGGGTCTACAAAAACCCTAACGTCCTTAGATTATATTTTCGAAAATATAGTGATACAGGACATGAAATTTGGAGCCAAAGTTTAGACCGATCTCTTCTCAAATGGGTTTTTATTTTAGCTTCTAAAACTTTGTAGCGAAAGAGTTATAGCGCAAATCCCACGATGTCCTATTTTAGTTGAAATTCTAGAGCTTGTAAAAACCGTAAGTTCCTCAGATCATATCTCCGAAAATGTAGTGAGACAAGCTCTGAGATTTGGATGTGAGATTCAGAACGAGTTCGTCTCAAATGGATTTTTTTTTCACTTCTGAAACATCACAGAAAAATAATTATAGTGAAAATTCCATGATGACCTATTTGGAGCAGCGAAATCCTAGAATCCAAAGCTCTGATACCAAATGTTATGAAACCAGCTCACAAAAAGATAGAAAAGATAGATCAATGCCTCAAAATAAGCCTCTTCGAGGGGGCGACCTCCTTTACATTACACAAATGAACAATTCTTGGATGATACAAATGACAAGACCTCCTTTCTATATATAGGAGTTTAAGGGGTCATAATATAATCAGAGCCGACATAACAATAATAATGTAAGGGCACAATAATAACAATAGTGGGCTTCTATGGGGCACAATAATAACAATATGGGGACTACATCGGTACAAAAATATAATAAGGGGGTTGTACTAATAACAATAAGGGGTTACACTAGTAGTATAGGGGCCTAATAGGATCTCGGGTGTTTCCACTCTCCTTCTTTTCCTCTGTCTTCTTACTACAGATCTATGTAGTGGGTTGTAGAATACATCTAAAGGAGGTATTTCAGTCACCTTTAGGATAATTTCAGATTTCGGCAATGCAGGAATGGTTTTTGTATTCTTCTAACTTGTCCCTTGCTCATCCATTCGTTCAGATTCTGAATTTTTCTGGTTTTGTAGTGGAGTATGAAATTCTATGGTTTCCTAGACATGTGTTGTCTTGGGAGTATCTTGGAGATTTTTATTAAATTTTTCCCATAACTGTTCCAAATCACTGCCTTTCCCTTGAGGACCAGTATCTTTAGGCAGGTCACTTATGACCTATTTTTCAGCTGACCTTCTACTGGATTCTGCTGTAGTCTCTGCCTCTGGTGTCTTCCCTGTATCCTGGGTTGTGATCACCTGAGATTCTATACAAGAATTTGGCCCTTCACTGTTAATATTTACATTAGGCGTGGGCTTGTCATCAACTCTTAACAAATGCAATGGTATTGTCTCGAGCCTTTGATTTTTGAATTCCTAAAACCTTTCAAAATCATCATGATTCCAATTTACCTTCACCCAATTGAAGGTTTGTTCCAATGATTCAACTATTTGTAAAAGATCTTTGAATTATTGATCTTCATGGACATAGTGTTTGAGCTTTAGTGTTGTAGTAACATTTTGTGCTACTTTTTCCACCTCGAGTTGCCTCTTAGGTAGAGTATGGAGCCTGGGGCTCTCTAAGCTTAGTAATTCCTTATTGGCATGGTTAAAGTTTGCGAATGAAAAAGAACCACACTGGATGGGAAAGGGTGGCCATAATGATTTTTTTCTTATCTTTCAAGGTCTTGCTAAAACCTTTTCCTATAGTCTGGTGGAATATTTCTCTTGCTAATAGCTTGTTAGAGACATAGAAAGGGAGTACGTGTAGGTCTGTTGTACTTCCATAAACCCTAATATATGTAAACCATTATTCAACAAAATACTTGCCTACTATGAGAAGGTCTGTACTGGCTTCTTTAGAAAATATGGCGTAGGCACATTGTGTAATGATAAAATAACACCATCGTAAATTTTGTAAAAATGAGGAATAAAATGGGATTCCCACATCTGTTTGTGACTAAGATGAATGGGGTAGGGATCTTACAGAGTCCATTTCCAACGGATGATTGGAAACTTAGTATAGAAATAGATGGCATCCATGACATAGGCACTGAAATAAGATGGAGGAAGGTTCTCTGTGGAGGTGGATCTCGTTTGGTGATATTCAGAAATAGCAGTAGGTAGGTTATCAGATAGGATAGTGGCCCAATTCATTATATGGGAATTGACACAAGCATTAATTAGGGGCACCCATTCTATAGAGAATTTGGTATTATTAGGCAATCCATATAATCTACATAACATAGAAGTTGCATAGTTATAGGGATTGGCTAAAGACGAAATGGGGTACATACCCTGTCTTATCATATTTGAACTTGTTCTCTAGGACTCTCCAGCCCTGAGTCATTTTGAAGGGTTCTTCATTCTACTTTGCGAACTTGGCCAAGAATGGTTTGTCATATATGCCTTGAGGGTCAGGAAGATGATAAATTTGTTTCAGATCTTTAGCTTTGAATGACCCCATTAGCTCCCTCTTTGAGTTCCTGAATTATCTGTCTTCTATACAAAGATTTTCCACTACCCATCTAATCATATCATTGTATGGGAGTATTTTAGCTCTTGCTCCTATTCTGTGAAGAAAGGAGCAAGCAGAATCTTTGAATTGAACTCTTGAGGGTTTTATTAAGTCCTTTATCTCCTTGGTGACAATAATTTTAGGCTGCTCATCGTCAAGCCTATTGTAGATGACTTCCTATTGGCTTGAGGGGGCCTAACCCAGGTTAAACGTTAATTTGCCAAACAAATACCTACACTACTGGCCCTTTCAGCACCAGCCCACAGAGTGTGGACCGATGTCTCACCCAAAGTAGTATGGTGGGATGCTAGAACCAAGTTTCCACACCCTGAGATGGTTGTGATGTCGTTTATCTCTTCTATCCCTGCCTTTGTGTAGGTAATCTTACTCTAAGGCTTGTAAGACAAACCCTTTACTCCGGCTTTCAATACCTTTGTGAAAGTACAAGATTGACCTTTGCACAGCCCTAACTTGCGGCTCAGGTACTTTTGTGTTGTTATGGTAGAGCGTCGTGCAGATTCCTTAATTACCCTAAGTGATTTGCTTATTTTTCAGAATACTTAATGTAATCACCATGTAAACAAATATTTGTAATTGCATTTAATTATTCAACGTAAATGTATTCATTCATGCATCATAGAAGAAAAAGAAAGGAAATTCATGCACAAAATATCCAAACCCATCAACTAAACAAATTGTAGAATAACTCCTTTTATTAATATCTTCCAAGTGTTACAGACTCTAATCACCCTGTGCACACAGCTATAGGGGTCTGCACACTCAGCTGCGAACTTCTACCCTAGCCCTCTGCGCACTCATCTGCGGAGCCTCTACCTATGCTACAACCCATGACTTAGACTTCTTGCTCTAAAGCTATGACTCCCTTTCTTGTTCGAACATATGCCTCTAACTACTTAGAGCTTAGCTTTTTTTTATACAATCCCATGGTCTACGGACCATGGGTGGATCTCTTACAACTGAGTTTACTTTACAATACTAAGGGAAGACTACCGTTTGTGAAAAATAACATGTTTACGCTCTGTGACCACAAAATGTGGAGTATTTACAATAATATTACAAAAATTTGACTTAAACATGGGCTTTTAGCCCCAAAACTGCCCTTGGGGGATCCTACTCCCAATAGGCCCCCAACAAAAACATTGTAACTCGCCCTTGAGTCACTTGGTAGGCGCAAAGATCTTTATGTGAAGCCCATCCAGCTCAACATTGATGACAGCAACTTCGGTTGTGCATTGAGCTGCTGCCTGCTTCACATCTTCGACTGTCTTCTCGGTTACTTCCCCTGCGCTGTCAGCCTAAAGCTGTTGTTGCATTGCTTTCAGAGTCGCAAGCTTACCTTCAATTTTCCTATCACTACATAAGCTTCCTCTAGCCAAGGCTTTAGTCGTGCCTTCAACACTGCTTCCTTGTGCAGTGTTGCATCTACCTATTCCTTCAGCTACTTGGCTTCCTACAGCTTGGCTAACCTCTATGTCAGCATGACGGTTCGTGTTGTGCCCTTAACTTCGTCATAAATTTGTTGGAGTTCACGTGCTTCCTCCTCTAGCCTCTGGATGTTTGGGTCCTCCTAGAAGTTGATCAGGACCTCAAACGATTGTTCGAACAACTGTGTGCAGTCTACTTCTGCACTCTCCACTGCCGCGACTGCTTCTCTGACAATGGTCGCCTACTGTTCCTTTATCTCTTGTGGTTTTGAAGGCTAAGCCCTCAACTAGAGCTCTATAAGCTGCAGGTTCAGCTCCAACTAAACCCACGCCATCTCCATCCAAGTTTCGCACACCCCTGTGGCCAATTTACGGATGCAAACCTCAACTGGCTCCTCCTCCGAAATGGCCAATTTTGGGACCGTTATAGAGGGCTCCTCCATGACCTCTATGATCTTCTTACTCTGGCTAGTCACCTTAGCCTCGGAGGTGATGGCAGAATTCCTCTCTAAGGCCATCTGATCATTGTTTAATTTTTTTTCACTGATCACTTGGAGGGCGCGATGCTCGTGGGCCTTCAGCTCTATAATTACTCCATCGTACAAGAGGAGGACTGCTTCATGCTGGAGCACTACTAGGTGCAATCCCACTCCCTTTAAGGCATTGACAGTGGGCCTATCAACCTCATTTTCTGTTGTCAGTGCTCCATCCGACAGCACTAGCACACTGGAAGCCTTCATGCGCAGCATATCGGTAGCCTCTAATGTGCCCATAGCCAAGTTGGTAGACACCGTACCAACTTGTGGCGCACGGGTCTGCAACTCCTGTAGTCTAGTCTAGATGGCTGCTAGGATGATTTGCTGCTTCTTTTCAAATTGCTGCAGGGCCTCCATGGTGACATCTCTGACTATGTCCCCGATGTCGTATAAATCTCTCTCTGTTAGTGTCATAGGGTTGAGTGATGTCTTGGTCGCCTTGTATTTCTTTCTAGACCCTCCCTTTTCCAGCTCTCTCGGGCACTTAATGCAGCCGGACATCTCCTGAGGGTCTGTTGGAAATAATACTGAGAGGGGGGGTGAATCAGTATTATCTAGCAATTTAATAAATCTTCCTTATTTGATCTTTGAATTATTTTAGCATGTCAGTACCATAAAATAATGAGCATGAAAAACAGATAGTCACACCAAAGAACACAAGATGTAAGGTGGAAACCCAATGTGGGTGAAAACCACCTGCTGCAATATGTCTCTATCTTCTTTCAATTTAGAAACTTCTTTTACAATGATTTTGTACTGGTGCAGTCCTTTACCAGTACGCAGGTTGCAACCTGCAGAGAGCTACAACTCTCTCTCTCTCTCGTTTTCCAGTCTACTCCTGGAAGGGAGCTACAACCCCCTACTTCTTTTCATAAAGCATCAGATGATCAACAAGTACATAACAGATATAGATCACTACAGATATCAGATCAGCAACAACAGAACTAACCCAGAACACCTTATCAATAGAGAAATTCAATCAACAGAACATCTTAAAACAGAGACGCAGTTTTTCTCTCTGTGGCCTGCGACCAGACGCTGTTAACCTTCTGCTACTCTGCGTCCACGCGCAGATATCCTTCTGCTCCGCTGCGTGCCCACGCACTGTTCCTTTGACTGCTCTGCGTTCTGTTGCTTCAGGGACGCACCCAAAGATACTATCGCGCCGCGTCTTTCGCTACAGAGACGCACCTGAAAACACTATCGCGCCGCGTCCTTCTGCTTCAGAGACGCACCTGAACCTTGATCGCCCTGCGTCCCCACGCGGGTCTCTCTCTACTGTGCTGCATCTCGGCGCACTTGCCCTTTACAGTACCTGCGTCCCGGCGCACTTTCCCTTCACTGAACCTGCGACCCTTTAGATATAAATGATATGAAGGCTTCAGGACAAACCCAAACAGTCAGATCTACAGATCTGATCATGCGCCATAGAGATCACAGTCCATTAGAAGATTTTCCCTCTTAGATCTGGACTAGATCTCACCAAATAAGATATTCAACCCAAGACAATTGCTCAATCCAAATGAACTCCTTTGCTTTATATAGGCAAGCTCCTCCCCAAAACATGGAACAATACCACGAGCCGACACCATAGAAACATAAAACCGTCGGCTAGATACCACACAAGAAACCCCCACGTGCTTTTCTCTGCCTTGAAATGTGTGCACTGGGTAGACGCACCCCCTGAACGGCTGGCCGGCGTCCCTGGACGCGGGTTCTGCATGGTATACCTGCGGGGACGCACTTTCTGAACCGATTGCCTGCGTCCTTCTTAATTTTTCAACAAACTGAGAGCCTTACCACTGGAGTTGCCATCAAGTACAACATCTGTAACATACAGTCATACCAGATAACATAATGCCAACAATCTCCCCCTTTGGACTTGATGGCAACCTAACCTCAACCTTACAAGCTTCAGCTTCATTCTCCCCCTTTGACATCAAGGGCAAAGGGTATGCTCCCCCTTAGCTCATGCTCCTCCAGATCTGCAACAAATAACCAGAAATCCACCATCAAAGAGATAGAGACATATTGCAGCTATTTCCAAGATCTCCTTCTCCATAATGCCAACAATGCATTATGTGCTCCCCCTGAGCCTTGTACCACCAATAAGAAGATGTTCAACAATAAGATGATGCATCAACAACCCCCAGCTTTTGCCTGAGGTATTCAAATGTGTCCCTGGGCAATGGTTTGGTGAGAATATCAGCAACTTGTTCCTTGGAAGGAACATACTCCAACTTGACTTTCTGTTCAAGCACTTGTTCCCGGAGAAAATGGTACTTGATTGGTATGTGCTTGGTTTTTGAATGCATAACAGGGTTCTTTGAGATGCTGATTGCACTTGTATTATCACATAAGATGGGGATTGGTGGAGTACAAGTGATTTGAAAATCCTGCAAAGTCTGCATCATCCAAAGGAGTTGGGTGCAACAAGATGCAGCAGCAACATATTCTGCTTCAGCTGTAGATAAGGCAATGGAACTCTGTTTCTTGCTGAACCAAGATACCAGTCTGGAACCCATAAAGAACGCACCACCACTTGTGCTTTTCCTGTCATCCACGCTTCCGGCCCAATCTGCATCTGTATAAGCATGAAGAGTAAGATCTGTATCTCTAGGATACCATAAGCCATAATTTTGAGTCCCTTGAAGATATTTGAAAATTCTCTTTACTGCCTGAAGATGAGTCTCCTTCGGATTTGCCTGAAATCTTCCAACTATTCCAACTGCATGCATGATGTCCTGTCGGGTACCTGTCAAATATAGTAAACTTCCAATCATAGATCTGTAGGTTGGTTGATGTACTGCTGCAGATTCATCATTTGCACTGAGACTACATCCTGTGACCATGGGTGTACATACTGGTTTTGCATCTTCCATGCCATATTTCTTCAAAATCTGCTTGAGATACTTGGTTTGAGATAAAAAGATTCCTCCTTCCTTTTGTTGGATTTGCAAACCAAGGAAATATGTCAGTTCTCCTAGCAAGGACATTTCAAATTCTTTCTGCATGACCGAGGCAAAGCTTTGACTCATAGCTTCTTCATTGCTGCCAAAAATAATGTCATCTACATACACAACAAGTATTAGCAATTTGTCATTTTCAACTTTTATATACAGATTGCTATCTGCTGAACCTTTTGAGAAACCTTGTTGATGAAGATATTTGTCCAACCGGTAGTACCAAGCCCTTGGAGCTTGTTTGAGACCATAGAGAGCCTTTTTCAATCGGCATACAAGATTTGGATCATTTCCAAGAATGAACCCATCTGGCTGTTCAATGTACACTTCTTCTTCCAAGTCTCCATTCAGAAAGGCTGATTTCACGTCCATTTGAAATACTTTGAAGTTTTGAAAACTTGAGAGAGCAAGGAACATTCGGATGGCCTCAAGTCTTGCAACAGGAGCAAAAGTTTCTTCAAAGTCTATTCCTTCTTGCTGCGCATACCCTTTACAAACAAGTCTGGCTTTGTTTCTAATTACTTCTCCATTTTCATTCAATTTATTTTTGAAGACCCATTTTGTTCCGATAACATTCTTATCCTTTGGTCTAGGAACCAGCTCCCAAGTGTTGTTCTTTTCGATTTGCTCAAGTTCTTCATCCATTGCTTTCACCCAACATTCATCTTTGCATGCTTCTTTCACATTTTGTGGTTCAGTAGAGGAGAGTAATGCCAAATAGCTTGAGGCTTCTGCAACTGTTCTTCTTGTTTGTACACCTGCTTCTTTCTGCCCCACAATCTAAGATTCTGGATGATTCTTCTGAACATATCTGGATGGAGTTTTCTCTTCTATTCTTGTCTGCTCCTCTGGTTCTTCTTGAGGTTCTCCTTGGGGTTCTTCTTCTTCATTATTCTGTCTTTGAGGGTAGCCTTCATCTTCTTCTATATCTTCATGATGTACTTGCCTAGGAATATATCCCTTCTCATCAACCACTACATCAATGCTGTCAACAATTCTGCCAAGTCTTTTATTGTAGCATTTGTATGCTTTGCTATGTGGAGAATAGCCAAGAAGAATGCCTTCATCTACTCTAGGTTCAAGTTTGCCAAGCTGCTCATCAGTATTCTTGATATAGCATTTGCTCCCAAAGATTTTGAAGTGCTTTACCGAAGGAGTCCTGCCACTCCAAAGCTCATGAGGAGTTTGAGTGCTGTTCACCCGGACATTTGTTTTGTTGAGAATAACAACCGCAGCATGTGCAGCTTCACCCCAGAAAGTTGCGGGAGTTCCTGATTCATCAAGTATAGCACGAGCCATTTGTTGGATTGTTCTGTTCATTCTTTCAACAACTCCATTTTGCTGAGGAGTTCTAGCTGTAGAGAATTCTCTCCTTATCCCATGTTCATCACAAAAATCGAAAAATTCATTTGAAGTAAATTCCCCACCTCTGTCGGATCTGAGGCACTTAATTTTGTGACCTGATTCATTTTCAACCAAGGCTTTGAAGGATTTGAATTTTTCGAATGCTTCATCTTTGTGCTTCATAAGTCCTAACCAGACAAACCTGGAGAAATCGTCAATAAATAATATCAAGTATTCCTCTCCTCTAGGTGTTCTTTTCCTGAATGGACCACATGTATCTGTATGTACTAGCTCAAGAGGCATGCTAGCTGATCCTTCTTTCTCTGGAAAGTTAGTCCTGGTTTGTTTTCCAAACTGACATGATCTGCATATGGTGTTGTCAGGAATTTTGATATCTGGAAGATCGCGAACTGCCTGATATTTGCATGCTTTCCTTATTTGTGAGAAGCTTAGATGTCCCAACCTTCGATGCCATAACCAGTGCTCTTCATCCTTGCTTAGATAGCATTGTTGTTGTCCTTCTTCAAATATGTACAGATTATTTGGAGTTCTTTTGCCTTTGAGTACTGTTTTACCTGTATCAAGATCACGAACAAGACATCCATTCGATCTGAAAATAACCTCGGTTCTTTGATCACACATCTGGCTGACACTTAGAAGATTATGCTTCAATCCATCAACATACAAAACATTTCCAGCTTTGACCTTTCCTTTTAACTGAGCAATGCCTTTTCCTTTTATAGTTGCAGGAGTATCGTTTCCAAAAGAGACTTTCTTTCCTTTTTCTAGAATAGAATAAGATTCAAGTTTTTCTTTATCACCTGTCATATGCTTCGAACATCCACTGTCAATGTACCATAGATTTTCCTGTCCCTCTGCATAAAATGCTATTCCACATCTTTCTGTTTGAGGTTCCTTTATTCTCCATGTTTTGGTGCTTGAGGCTTGCTCCTTTTTCTGCTGAAACCTGCTCCTGCATTCAGATTCTTCATGACCAAAGTTATTGCAAATAGAACATTCGACTTCATTTTCAAGAACCGAAAAGTTGTTATAGGTCCTTTTTGTCATCCCTGTCATACTTCTTTGTTTTTGAGCTTCCCTAGTCATGATTGTTTTATATGCAACACATTGAGCTGCTTTGTGACCAAAATTATGGCAAGAAAAGCATTGTCCATTGAAGAAGCTTCTGCGGTTATTGAATCTACCTGCCAACTGATTGTAATTTCTATTTTCATCTATTCTTGAACCAAACTGAGAAGATTTTACCTGTGGCTGGTTGTAGCTTTTGTTCACCCTTAAGATGGATTGCCCCTGATAGTTTCTGTTTGTATTTTGTCCCTGCTTTACCTGATTATCTTCATTGTTCTTCTGCTCATTTCTTCTTGCCGCATCAAGATAACTTTTTGAGGTGGATGCTTGAGAGGTTTCTCCATTGTAACCCAAACCTGTCTTGTTTAGAGGAGACCGCTGCACATTGATAATCTCATCCAAAGTTTCAGATCCTTTGATAAACTTAAGATTAATAGCTTTTGTTTTCTCAATTTCTTTTCTGAGACCAACAATTTCACCTTCTAGTTTTTCAAGATGTTTTTCTTTTTCATCAATTTGAAATTGTAGAGTATCAATGATCACATTCTTTTCTTCTATACATCTCTTGAGTCTAGTAATTTCATCATAGAGGTTATTCACATCTACAGCATCCTCATAATCATCATCTTCAAATGCCATTAACAACTTATATTTATTACCTTGTTCATCTTCATCACTGTTTGATAAACCATCACTATCTTCATGGGTGTAGTAGCTTTTCTTATTTGCACTTTGTTTCTTGTTCCATCTAGCAGGTTCCTTTCCTTTATCCTTATAAGGACATTTTGCAGCATAATGACCTACTCTTCCACAAGCAAAGCATTTGAAAGGTAGCTTACCTCTGAACCTTCCAGAACCCCTTTGAAGATTTCTGACAAAATTTGATTCTTCTTCCTCTTCTTCTGGAACATGGCTTGCTTCATAGTAATCTTCTTTGCCTGATGCCTTAAAAGCAGCTCCCTTCTGTCTGATGGACCTCCCTTTCTCATTTCATAAGCAGTTAGAATTCCATGTAGCTGAGACATAGTGAGAACACGGAGATTTTCCTTTTCTTCTATTGCAGATACTTTAGATTCAAACTTGGGGGATAATGATCTTAGAATCTTTTGAACTACTATAGCCTCTTTCATTTCTTCACCCAAATTTTTCATACAATTAACAATCTCATCTACCCGAAGAAAATAATTAGCCACACTTTCATCATTATACATCTTGAGAGTCTCATATTGAATCCTGAGAGTTTGAAGTTTAGCTTGTTTTACCTGTTCATCTCCTTCATAGCTCGTGACCATTTTGTCCCATATCTCTTTTGCTGATTTGAAGTGCATTACCTTCATGAATTCTGTTTGGGATATACTTCCTAATAGAGTACTGACTGCTTTTGCATTTGTTTCATACTTCTTTTTCTCAGCTGGATCTGTAGGAGTAGCTGAAGGAAAAGCATAGCCTGTTTCTACAATGTCCCAAACTTCTGTACCAAGAGATTGAAGATATGCAGTAACTCTTACCTTCCAATAATTGAAGTTTGTCCCATCAAAAATCGGTGGCCTGATTGATGCTTCTCTCTCGTAGTTGCTCATGATGAACGATCTACCTTCAAGCGATCAAGCTTCTCTGAAGGACCTGCTCTGATACCAATTGTTGGAAATAATACTGAGAGGGGGGGTGAATCAGTATTATCTAGCAATTTAATAAATCTTCCTTATTTGATCTTTGAATTATTTTAGCATGTCAGTACCATAAAATAATGAGCATGAAAAACAGATAGTCACACCAAAGAACACAAGATGTAAGGTGGAAACCCAATGTGGGTGAAAACCACCTGCTGCAATATGTCTCTATCTTCTTTCAATTTAGAAACTTCTTTTACAATGATTTTGTACTGGTGCAGTCCTTTACCAGTACGCAGGCTGCAACCTGCAGAGAGCTACAACTCTCTCTCTCTCTCGTTTTCCAGTCTACTCCTGGAAGGGAGCTACAACCCCCTACTTCTTTTCATAAAGCATCAGATGATCAACAAGTACATAACAGATATAGATCACTACAGATATCAGATCAGCAACAACAGAACTAACCCAGAACACCTTATCAATAGAGAAATTCAATCAACAGAACATCTTAAAACAGAGACGCAGTTTTTCTCTCTGTGGCCTGCGACCAGACGCCGTTAACCTTCTGCTACTCTGCGTCCACACGCAGATATCCTTCTGCTCCGCTGCGTGCCCACGCACTGTTCCTTTGACTGCTCTGCGTTCTGTTGCTTCAGGGACGCACCCAAAGATACTATCGCGCCGCGTCTTTCGCTACAGAGACGCACCTGAAAACACTATCGCGCCGCGTCTTTTGCTACAGAGACGCACCTGAACCTTGATCGCCCTGCGTCCCCACGCGGGTCTCTCTCTACTGTGCTGCGTCTCGGTGCACTTGCCCTTTACAGTACCTGCGTCCCGGCGCACTTTCCCTTCACTGAACCTGCGACCCTTTAGATATAAATGATATGAAGGCTTCAGGACAAACCCAAACAGTCAGATCTACAGATCTGATCATGCGCCATAGAGATCACAGTCCATTAGAAGATTCGCCCTCTTAGATCTGGACTAGATCTCACCAAATAAGATATTCAACCCAAGACAATTGCTCAATCCAAATGAACTCCTTTGCTTTATATAGGCAAGCTCCTCCCCAAAACATGGAACAATACCACGAGCCGACACCATAGAAACATAAAACTGTCGGCTAGATACCACACAAGAAACCCCCACGTGCTTTTCTCTGCCTTGAAATGTGTGCACTGGGTAGACGCACCCCCTGAACGGCTGGCCGGCATCCCTGGACGCGGGTTCTGCATGGTATACCTGCGGGGACGCACTTTCTGAACCGATTGCCTGCGTCCTTCTTAATTTTTCATCAAACTGAGAGCCTTACCACTGGAGTTGCCATCAAGTACAACATCTGTAACATACAGTCATACCAGATAACATAATGCCAACAGGGTCCGCGTTGTGCTGCTCTGTGTCCTCTTCTTCGGTTTCAGGTGAAGGCGACTGCGCACCTTTGTAGTAGCCTTGCTCTATGCCACCTATTTGTTTCTCTACCTCTTTTCCTGTCTATTCTGCCCTGGCCTCCTCAACGCCTTGGCCTCCTCAACGGTCTCCTTCTTCCTCTTTTCGACTAGCTGCGCCATCTTTAGCTTGCCCTCTTCCTTCTTATTTTGTGCGATGAACTTGCTTCCACCCACTTCCAAGTCTGTGGTGGTGCGCCACTTCGCCGACCATTTATCCAACACTGCATCGATGGCATCATCTCTGGCTAGGTATGGAAAATCGTACCACTTCTACGTAGGGTCCTTCCATGCCCTGATTGATACCCGATGTAAATCAGCTTTGAAGTTGACATAGCTATGTAGGTTAGCATATACCTTGGGTGATAATTGCGGCTTGCGATTGATGGCCATCCTGACATTCATTTCCATCAAGATCCAGAAGATCTTGTTGTCCCAAACACACTCTGCATCCTTCATCTCCCACAGTGAATCATACTTCACTGCTTCAGGAAGGTCTGTCGTGATCGATGGGAATTGGCTCTCTTTTGGTAGCTCCGACGCTATGAGCACAATCGATAGCAAGAGCCACACATAGTGGAATTTATTTATTTTCTCTTACGCTCCACAGCAGTTTGCCAGGAACTCTCCGCGAAGGTAGTTCAACTAGTTAAACTAGACTCCTTCCACACACTGCTATGCGAGCGCAGTGACAGGCACTGACACCTCATTGACACAACACTTCTGCATCACCGTCCCTGTAAGGATCTGTGTTGCCACCTTCAAAGCGGGGTTGCAGATGCTGGAGATACCATGCCCATGTGGATCCTTCACCAATTTGAACTTCTCTTTCAATGAATATGTGAGCGCTAGATCACCACCCTTGCCACCAAAGATCGTAGCTCGATTTTTGCCTGTATACAATAGTCGTGTTATGCGGTGAATCGACATATTGGTGATGGGTATCAACGCCTCGAGCCACAAACACCCATCATGCACCATGCATAGCAGTTACTTGATGACTAAAACTATCACGGGGGTGTGGTTATAGTGCAGCACCCAGAGCAAGTTGAGTAATCATACCTTGTCTACTCCTCTGAACCACTTCCGTGGCTCTAATGCAGTTATCCCCATATTTGTCTCTATGATACGATGCATCAACTATTCGGTTACTAGGTCTGGGAACTTCTCATGGTCCACCAAGTCCAAGTCTTTGAGCTTCAAAATTAGCACCCATGCCAAACAAGGACCATCAAAAGTGATCTCATCTGGTAGAAATGGGGATTTTAGGGGAGTCTTACTTTCATCAATGTCCGTTGGGACCTTGGACTTAAGCTTCCTTGGAGGGACATACTCCGACAACCGTGTAATAGGGTCCACACCCTGGGCTTCAACCTCATCTATTTCCACTCCCACATCCTCATTGTCCATCGGGATGTCTTCAATATCCTCCTCTTTTGACTCTAGGTTTATAGCCTTGCCCTTCTCCTCGGCAGTGGGCTTTGGTGGGTTTCATATCAGCGACGCGTGCACTGGAATGGCAAGCTACTTACCCTTCTTGTCTTTCATGGTCTCCTTGGTTGGGGTTGGCTTTCGTCTTCATGTTCTAGAGGATTTAGGGACCTCTGCCAATACTTCAACCACTTCAGGTGTAGCTACTTTGGCCTCTCTCTCCATTTCCTATGACGACTCCTCTACTACTTGCTGTATATTGATAACTTCTGGGGGTGTAGACATGATCTTTTGTAATAACTCCTGTGTGTTTGCTACCAATGTTGCAAATACCCCAGAAACTATCAAAAGCTCATATTCTCACGATTTATAGGCGCTTGAGAGCTTAACTGCTGAATACTCAAAATGCTAATTGTTTTTCACTAGGTAGCCACTTGTAATTTATATGGCATTCTGAATTCAAATCTGACCACTCCCCCCGAAATTAGTTCATTAATGCTGGATTAGCAGCAGATTTTCAAGGATCTAAGCCATAAATTATGTCTTAAATGTTAGTTTCCCACTCCATTGGGCCTCACTTCTGCCGTCTTTTCATGAACAGTGACTTTAACGGTCACTTTCCAGCTAACCTGCGTGATTTCTCCATGGGTAATGAAGCTCCCTCCACGCTATTACGGACCTAGTGACACGTCCTTGCTTCACACCATCTTCCAATCATGCAGCCCCCCAACTCAGGTAGTGTAGTTTATAGTTCTGTGCCTCTTTTAAGCTGCCTAGAGTGCTAATACTGTGCTACTTTCATTTAGTCACATGGCCGGACTGCCGGTGTATGGCTTTAAGCGACTGCCATTCACTTTTCTTGGGAAGGGTTCTCCATTTAACCTGACCAGCTGTACCACTCCTCCATCAGTAATATCCTTAATAACACAAAGCCCTAACCAATGCATCCTAAACATCCTTGGAAATTTATCAAACGTACTATTATAGAATAAAACCAGATCATTTACCTTAAATGTGCGCAGCTTGATGTGTCAATCATGGCATGCCTTTTCACGTTGATTTTGGACCTGCTAATGAAATCCAACCAAAAATATTTCTTCTTCAAGCTCATCTAGCTATGCGAGCCTCTCTTCTAGGGCTCCATGATCTGTCATACCTATGAGCGCTGCTACGCACAGACTAGGCATGATGTATTACATAATCATTACAGCTTCCACACAATAGACAAGCCTAAAAGGGGTTTGTCCTATCAACTTCTTGCATATCATTCGATAAGACCACAATAATGTAGGTATGCGTGGGTCCCAATCACTTTGGGGAGCATCAAAAACCTTGGTAAATGCATTTTCAAGGACTTTATTGAACACCTCCAGTGTCCCGTTAGCCTGTTGGTGATAAGGTGTGCTCTTTTCGTGATATATTTTAAATTCCTCCATGAGTGTGTTGATCATATCTTTTAGGAAGTGTGTACCAAAATCACTCATCAAGATCCCTAAACATCCATATCGCGTCAGTACATGCTCAAATGGGAACTTTGTGGCCATCACGCCCGTGCAATCCTTCACTAGATGCACTTCCACCCAATGAGTCAAATACTCGGTCACAGTGATAATGTACCTTGCTCCTGTCTTCCTTTGTGGCAGAATGGGTCCTACAAAATCTATTACCCACTTCTTAAAGGGTTGCAATGTCATTTATGGATTCAAAGGCATTTCATCCCTCTATGATGGCCTGCCCGTTCTTTGACATACATCACATGCCTTGCAATATGCTTTTGAATCCTGATGAAGGATTGGCCACCACAACCCTGCGCAAAGAATATTCTACACAGTTGCTTTCACTAAATAATTTCCTCCTGCGATGCCCCCATGAGCATCCATGAGGATGCTACTTCATTCAAACTTAAGTACATATCGTCGCAATATCTCATCAGTCCCCATATTGTATAGATGCCCAACAATGACAGAGAAATCTATCATGCGCACCACTATCTCATTCTTTTGCTAGACAGAGTATCCTTCTGGTGCAGTTCTTGTTTTTAGGAAGTGTATTATATCCTCAAAATGACCATTTGCGACACGCATTGCAAATGGTTGTGCATCAGACAATCCTTCTTCCAAGTTAGTAGGTTCCTCCCCTGTTTCGATGCACAACAGATGGTATGGTCTCGCGTTCAATCATCCAGGTTTCACAACAACTTCAAAATCGTACTCTTGGAACAATAAGAGCCATCTACATATTCTCCCCCCTGACACAGGTTTATTGACCAGGTACTTCAGCGCAGAGCGATCTGTATACATCTTAAAATGGCCTCCTAGCAAGTAGTGTCAGTACTTCTGGAGCACATACACCATAGCTAGCTCCTCACTCTCAGTGGTAGAATAGTTCTTCTCTACTTTGGATAATTTGTGGCTTACGAACGCGATAGGATGGTCCAAGCCTTCTCCACCAGACTGTGTTAGTATTGGCCCCAGCATTATACATGACGTGTCAACATGTACATGAAACTCTTTCTTCAAGTCTGGGAAGACTAGAATCGACGTAGTAACCATATTTTCTTTCAATATATCCAATATTTACTTATAGTCATCATTCCAACATAACATGACATCCTTCTTCAACAATTTTCCCATAGGCGCAGTGATCTTGGCATAGCTTTTCATAAACTTTCTATAATATCCCATATGTCCTAGAGTAGCATGCAGTTGTTTCACACTCCTTGGCACTTCCAACTTCAGTATCACCATGATCTTCGTGGGATCTACCATTATTCCTTGTCTGCAAACCACATGCCCCAATAGGTTCCCAAAAGAAACGTAAAACAAACACTTCTTGAGATTGAGTGCGATCTGGTATCTTCGACAGGTATCCAGCATTAGGCACAAGCTTGCTACATGGTGCTTAAATAGCCCAAATATAGTCTAGTCAGCAAAGTATACCTCCAGGAACTTATTCATAAATTCCTTTAATGCCACAACAACCACGAGCGAAAATATTGCAGGCACATTCTTCAATCCAAATGGCATTACAATGTATTGAAAACAACCCCACTCAGTCGTGAAGGTTGTATTATTCCTATCCTCCAGTGAGATTTTGATTTGGTGCTACCCAGAGAACCCATCAGTGAAGGAATATGCTTCCTAGCCACCTACATTGTCCAACACTTCATTCGTGAATGGAGTCAGGAAAGGATCATGCACACAAGTGTCATTCAGTTTTCTAAGATCCACGCATATACTTATCTCATTCTTCTGCTTCTTCTCTTGCACCACTATTGGGCTTACCCAATAATATTCTTCCACAGGCTCAATGATCCCTACTACTAGCATTTTGTCTGCCTCTAAGTGGACCTGCTCCTTGTATTTTGGATTTAGACAGAGAAGCCTTTCCTTAACTGGCTTCACTTTGGGCTTTAATGCGATCTTCATCATTCCTAGGTCCCCAATTATTCCTTTCAGATCCATAAACTTGTTATGGAATAGGTCCTAGTGTTCACGGAGCAATTCAGTGACCTTATCCATTTTTGTGTCATCCCAGTAGTCTCCAATCTTTGCAAATTTGGGTTTTGCTTCCATACCAATGTTCACTTGTTTCGTTTTCACCAGTGTGGTTATATCATGGTTTTCAATCTACAGTCCTTGAACCTCATGGTGGCCTTCTGTTTCTGGAATGTTAACCTTCTGCAAATCCTCATCCTCTACTTTAGTAGTTACATTATAACATCCGAGTGTGTGACTGAGCTGAGTAGCCCATTCAAGCCGAATCAGGTCTAAAGGATCATGTGGTATCCTAAAGATAATCGCTTTCACCTCTTGTAGCGCTTCATCAATACTGTCAAACCCATCCTCAAAACTAAATTTCATCATGAATCCATCACACAGGATATCCATTAATTTGTCCCATGGTGTAGCTTTGTTTCTATATACCAATTCATTGGGATAACATCTAGGGTATGATAGAACAGGTGAACCCACTCAGGTTGGGGCTTTTTTCCATAATCCTACGTCCATTTGTACAGATGCGCTCACGGACCATTTCGTACTTGTCTATCAGTCACATCTTAGGCTTCCCAAAACATGTTCTCATCATCCTCCTATATTCGTGCTAATCATCGAAGCTTCCCTTATTCATACCACACCATCTTGTGGGCATAGCGTGTAGTTCCGAGTCCAAGGCCTAGAAGCACTGCTTTTCTGGTACCTCCCTTTCAAATGCATCTAGAAAGATATCTACCCCATTTAGACCATCATAAATAAGAAGATTTCTTCCCTCTGACGACACAGAATGCAGCGCCTGGGTCATAATGTTGCAATTTAGCGTAGTTACTTCATGTAACTGATTCTCCCAACGTTTTGTTTCTTCATCGGAGTCCAAAGTACAAGAACTCTCACAATCCCATGTAATCTGCCCATCCACGGTGGGATTCATCCAATCTTGGTCTGACACTATTATCTTATAGATACAGCCCAGGTTGTCATCACTCTCATAATCATTGGCAGGTTCGGTAAAGCATGATCCTTCAATAGGATTGAGGGGTACTATTACACGGAGTGATTTCTTCTCAAAGGTAATCTTTGACTTCTTCAAATTGACTACCCATTCATATCAGTAGCCTAGTCAATTCCCAGAAGCACAGGGTAGGGATTGTTGTCATCCACTATCTCTATTACTTCAAAATCGTCCAGTGCACTTGCTCCCTCAATATCCACGGTCATCCCCTGCATCCACCCCATGGGGATGATTTTCTATTGATTCGCCATCTTTAGCTGAATTAGAGACCATTGCAATATAGGTCTCCCCATTTGCTCCCAAGTCTACTTAGGTAGGACATTCGCATCTGACCCCAAGTCCAAAATTACGTGATCCATTTCATACTCTCCTATCTATGCATTCAGTCTCATCTCCCTTCCTGTCCTCGTCTTATGCTTGCCAATCTTTCGTACTACGCGTGGTTCCATCACATCTATTGATGAGTTCTTGTAACCCTTTCACAGCATTACTATCATGTGGTAACTTCATACATGTTTCTAGGAAAGTTGTGAGCATAGAGGGATCCATCTCTGGCTCACGCTTATCATTGCTTCCTAAGGTGGAGGCCTCAGTGAAGCTCTTCTTAGCTTCCACGAAGGCTTCGTGAGTGTGCTCCAAATTGAAGTCATTATCTTTTACCGAGGCTTTACGAACCCATGTACTATCTTCTGGTTGTTTTCCCTTGTCATCTCCTACCGCGATTCCACTCCTGAGCACTATGTTTACATTTCGATCTTCCTCGCACAGCTCAAACCTCATCATCTCCAGGTTCCAAGTCGACGGAGGTGGTAGCACGTCTTTGCCACGTATCCTAGCTATCAGCGTAGGACAGTCTTCTATTTCATGAACAAACATTGTTCAATACTTGCACGATAGACACATTGGAATAGTGCAATCATGGGAATAGTGTCCTGGTCCTCTGCAATTGTAGAAAATAAACTATCCTCAACCTCTATTAGGTCCTCCTCTGCCTCAGCCTCGTCCATGCCCCTAAAATTCTGTCTAGTCCATCCCTACATTATGGTCAAGGGGTCGCGTTTCAACCTAAATGCTATAGGTGGGAGTTCTATCCATCATCAATGCATAACTCCTGCAAGTACGCTCATCATGTCCTACCAACCTACAAAAGTTGCAGAATATCTATTGCGGTGCTTGTACATACTTCTGTAGCAAGTGACAGTTATCTGTGGCATGTTTTCTAGCTACCTGACAGATAGCGCACCATAATGTAAGCCTTCCACTAGATCCTTCTTGAGCTTTTGGCCTTAAAGGCATCAGTCCTCCTCCTGTAATGAAATTTGCAAAGATTGGGCAATGGTCTTTTCCATTACCCCGACTCTTGCATTTCAAGCACCATACCTCCTCGTGTACCTCTGGTTGAACTGTCTTGTCCTGCTTTAGACTTTGCATCTCAAGGCACAGATTCTTCAGTTGTGCATGGATTTGCTGAACTCCTAGATTAGGATCTTGCATCGGAGTCTCATGTAGTCTCATGGCAATCTCCAAGGACTCTGCCTTAGTTGTTATCTTCTGTTACAACAATGCACTCGTTAATTGTGGTAGTAGTGAATCCACAAACTACTCACGATGCTATCCATCTATGAAATTCATGTTGGCTTCGCGGATTGTACATTTCAGCGTCTGATCTAGTTCCCAAGATGTCTCACCCGGTTGCATCGTGATCTCTTTGAATCCCATAATCAACTGTGCCTCATATTTAGGCCTACTAAATTCCCTATTTAGTGTCGCCTGAATGTCTGCTACTCTAGCATTTGGGTTATTGTTAGAGTACTTAATATACCAGGTTAGCACGTGACCTTGTAGAGCACTAACCAGTGTCACCTTCTTTATATGTTCATTTTTAACACCTTGAGCTTCCCATACAACCCTCACAACGAACTAGAAATTGTCCGGGTCCTTATTTCCCAAGCCCTTGAATAAAGGAAACTTCACTGTATTTTCCATATTGAACCACGGTGGAGGTGGAGGTGGTGCGGGTGAAGTTGGAGGTGATGATGGTGAAGTTGGAGGTGGTGTGGGTGGAGGTGGTATTTGTGGGAATCCTTGTTTTATTAACTAAATAGCACTTTGTGGAGAAACCTTTGCTATCCCTTCTTCGTCACTTTGTGGAGGTGAAAACAATGCGCTATACTTCGAACCTTTTTTTCCTTCATTCCTGTAATTTTTTCCAGTTCTCATAGTCCCAAACATCAAGGTAGCTGCATAACCCGTTTTTGACACAACAACATTTTAATCCAAGTATTCAAAGATTTTATGTGCTTACCTCGCAGTCCTGTGAAAAAGCGTCGCTCTGCCTTGCTATAGATGATTGAGGTGTCGACCGTGAATTCAGTCACAAATCCTCCAATGACGCGATTGAGCCAATGATCGACAACGTGGGTGATCTTATCCTCTGATGCTTCCAACCTTGACACTAGCTCTGTGGTCCACACAATAGGACTGTCAAGTTTCCACCTTTGTTGGCTATTTGCTAGCTTTTCAATCCACTCGTATAGCTCAATAGGGAAATAGCAGAAAAAGGTCTCGTGGATATCTGTATACAGGTATCGGTCCAACCACTATTCCTTTATCAGTCGCAGGTTTTTGTTATCCTGTGTCACGAATTTGTGGATATTTCTATCCAACTAGTCTCTAATCTCCTTCTTAGTTGGATTCCAGTGATACGACATCACACATCTCTTATGTAGATTCTAGTCCCGGAAACATAACCATTTGTTAGCTTGAGGGGGGCTGACCCAGGTTCAACGTTAATTAGCCAAACAAATCCCTACACTACTGGCCCTTTCGACATCATCCCACGAAGTGCAGACCGAAGTCTCACCCGAAGCAGTATGGGCGAATGTTGGAACCAAGTTTCCTCACCCTGAGATGGTTGTGTTGTCGTTGATCTCTTCTATTTGTGCATTTGCACAGGTGATCTCGCTCTAGGACTTGTAAGACAAACCCTTTATTCTGGCTTTCAATATTTTTGTGAAAGTATACAATCGACCTTCACACAACCCTAACCTTGGGCTCAGGTACTTTTGCGCTGTCATGGCAGCATGCCATGTAGATTCCTCAATTACCCTAAGTGATTTGCTTATTTTGCGGAATACTTAAAATTATCACTGTGTAATTAGATATTTGTAATTACGTTTAATTAGTCAATGTAATTGTATTCATTCATGCATCATAGAAGAAAAATAAAGGAAATTCATACACAAAATATCCAAACCCATCAAGAAAACAAATTGTGGAATAACTCCTTTTATTAATATCTTCCAATTGTTAAAGACTCTGTTCACCCTACGAACATAGCTACAAGGGTATGCACACTCAGTTGCAGAATGCTACCCTAGGCCTCTACGCACTCAGCTACGGAGCCTCTACCTACGTTACAACCCAAGACTTAGAATTCTTGCTCTAAAGCTATGACTCCCTTTCTTGTTTGATCCTATGCCTCAGACTACATAGAGCTTAGCTTTTTTTTATACAATCCCATGGTTCGGGGACCATGGGTAGATCTCTTACAGCTAACTTTACTCTACAATACTAGGGCAGACTACCCTTTGTGACACATAACACCTTCATGCTCCGCGACCACAAAATGCAAAGTCGTTACAATAATATTACAAAAAAATTGACTTAAACGTGGGCTTTTAGCCCCCAAAATTCCCTTGGGGGATCCCACTCCCAACACTTCCCATGGCATTGCTCCTCCATCGGCACTGCAAATTGTATCAACAAATATAGGCGACATTTCTAAAACCTCAGAGTGTGAAATGCTTTGTTGCTTTTTCTTTTGCATTACCTTCTGCAATGACATCTCTTTTGAAGCTTGCCTAAAACGAAAGAGATATATCAGTGCACACAATAGAGGGCAATTAAGGCTGAGAGCTCTTTGAAATGACTTTCAATCGTGGGACGATTTTGAATGTGATTTCTTTTTTAACTAGCCATAACTTGAAAACATCAATTCCTCTCCTTGAGCTACTAAACATTAATTACTCTGTAAAACCACTTAATATTTCATTAAAACTCAGTAACTTCCCATGCTTCATGCGTTATTTGTCGCATCGCAATTTTTGAATGTTGCCATATAACGTTTCTCAAAGATAATGCAAAATGCGATTGCAAAACTCACAATATCACATTTCACAAAATTTTAAGGGGTGACACAATGGCATGCTGTATTAATGTGTGACCTATGAAGTGCGATCACCTATTCTTAAAGTGTTGTGATCAGCAAATCACAACGGGGGCTTTATTGCATATCACATTTCAGTGTTTTCTTCAAGATGTTTATAATTTTCACATGGAAAACTACAAAATGTGATTTGCGATAAAATATCTAAGTATGGGTTGTATTCTAAGGTTTTAGGGAAATTTGTAGAGTTAGGATTTATTTTCAAATCCTAAAAATTTAAAAAGGGTCCCCATTTATATGTCAAATATTATATATTATTCCATATAAATGGGGGGGTTGTTACATAGTACAATAGGTCCTTACACTCTTCTTTTACTTCATGACAGTCCAAGAACTTCGCAACAAACTCAGCTGCCTATAACAAACCCTGGTTAAAATTTCATGTAATAAAGTTAGTAAAGCCAACAATAAAACCAAGTTCATGTGACACATATTCGAATTTGAATATTGGGCAAAACATCCTAATGGGGTGTTCATTTGGTTTATTATGTCTAAGGAATTTGGCAAGTTCATTGGCAAAGTATTTGAAAAGGAAAAGTGGCATTATTTCCATTTTGTTTATGAAAATAATGGAAAACAGGTGAAAAGGGAGGTGAAAGGTTGCAAAATTTCATGAGAGGGAAATTGAAGGAAAATAGAGGGAAAATGAAGAAATTAGAGGCATCGATAATAAAATTACATCAGATCATTAGTTTGAGGCCTTTTATCAATTTTGTTTCAAAATTATTCTCAGAGAGGAGAATATAACAAAGAGGAGAAAGACAGAAATGAAGGAAAAGAAAGGAAATGAAGGACAAGGAAGAAAAGGAAAGTTGGATCACATAGTTTCAACAAGAATACTTGTAGGTAACAAGCTGCATGTGTTATTTCCTAGTCGGTTTATGCATGGATTGTATATGCATGCGTGTATTTGGTTCTCTTGTTCTCATTAGCATGGTTTTTTCCACATGTGACAAAACTTTCATCCTTGCCATCCCAATTCTTAGATAGCCATGGTGTGATGGGTTTCACTCATGGTTGAGCTATGGATTGCCAGAAAGTCTTGGATCTGGATGAGGTGGTATTGGGAAAATACCAAAGGTTGGTAGTGGAGATGGTTTTCTCTAGGAAGCCGTGAATAGGTGGGTGGAGATAGGAAAATTCCTTAAGGGATGGTGAAGTAATTTTTAGGCATCCAAGCTCAGTTTTCTTTCGTGATCTCGGGATCGGTTTAGGTGAGATCATGGTAGTGTGAGGGTGGATATGGTTTAACCTCTTGATTCTATTGTTTTTTTAGGAATTTGTTTATCCCATGAGATCCAACATTAATTATTGGAATATGGCATGGGGGTGATTGGCTAAAAGAAATATTTAGTTCAACTCAATCTATGGCTAGGTGGTACGTGGAAGTCCTTGACTTGGATGGCTTTTGCACATGCTAATAAGAGATATTTTATTAATGTATTTCATAAGTAATTATACTTGTTGTTATGTGGTTTTGATGGTTGTTCTATTATTGTTATTATTGTACTTATATGATGGTTATAAGTGGGGTTCATAAAACGATTTAGCTATGGGTCATAACATGTTTTTATTGGTAAATGATTGGTAATTGAATACATGAACTAATAGATGTTATTTCAGCTATTGTGAGAGGGAATTAGACCTTCTTAATGATTTTTAGCTAAGTATAAGACCCATATATTCATATGTGAATTCATGACCTGTAGATTACATGTTTTCAATGTGTTTGACGAAATGACTATCATGGTTTGGCCTTGTTAGGTCAAGTTATTGTCTAAGTTTTGTATTAATGGCTTTCTCCTAGTGTCATTCATCATCCTACAAAGTTTTGACAAGTTCTTAGAAGGTGTCTAGATATTAACCCTAAAAAACTGGTTTATATCTCATGGTCACATGCATAGAATTAAGAAAATTAGACTGCAATCATTGGCTTTCCTTGCCGTCCATGTTACTTGAGGGTTACATTCAAATTTTTTCAGTGTTATGCATGTGTATAGGAGTTCAAATCACTAATAGAGCAAGTTAACATAGGGTTTGGGCACCTGGAGTGATGGTTTGGCTCCTCGAGTCTTATGGCACATAAGGGAAGTCAGTAATGTTTTGGTTTTTTGATTCCACTTCCTTAACTATACCTAGGATTTTGAGCCATGTCATAGTAGCCCTCAACTCATGTTTACCTTGGCACAATGGTGAAAGTGGGTAGATATAGGAGGGGGTGGTTACAAAGTGTTATCAGAGCATGGTTCAAACACTTAGACTAGATGGGCTAGATGCATGTTGTTAGGCATGCATTGTCATGGTTTGGTTTTTCATGCATGAGGTCGTGGTATGAGGTTAGTATTGCGATGCATGATGTTGGTATATTGACATGATTATGTATATACATGTATCATGCTAATCTGGACTGATCTTGCAAATGGGATAGCCTCCCATGAATGCCATTGAGGTATGATTTTAATTATGGTATATATTTGTTTTATATAACATGGTATGCTTGCAAGAAGAAGAGAATAAGAAATGATGAGCAAAATGGTGGACTAAATTTCATGTGACTTTCCCTACAAATCATTCGGGCAATAAGGGCATGAATATTCTTTAGATATATCAGATACATTTACGAGTTTGAGGGTAGAGATCAGAAGCTGTAAGGTAGATAATGATAGGTTGATTGAGGCTCAATAATGAATTGCAAGGACTCAAGAAAGGCAGGCAGAGGTCAATGTAGTGATCCTTTAGAGTTTGTTAGACTTGCTAAAATAGGGACAATAGAGGATTAGTCAAGAACATGAAGGGAAGACTAATGGGGCCTATGGTAGCAGTTCTCAGTAAGGATATAGGTTGGATAGAGGGGACATAGTTAGACGTGGCAGATCATGAGATACACCTAATAGGAGGACTTGTATATATGGGTTTCACTCTAGTTCCTTGTCTAGGAGACATTATCACCATCATTACCGCCATCATCCTTATACGAGGAGTGAGTACTTTCCTGAGGATTTCAAGAAAGTAAAGCCTCCTACATTGATGGAGAGATGAATATGTCAAAAGATGTAGTAGCATGGTTGGTTGGGATGAAGAAATTCTTTAGATTTCATAATTACTCATAGAACATGAACGCCAAAATAGATACCTTCGACCTTAAAGGGAAAGAAAGCATTTGGTAGGAAGATGTGAACAATTTTAGAGACATTCGAGAAGAATATTTGATTTGGGATGAGTTCGAGAGACTCTTTAATAATAAGTACTTTTATTAAAGATATTATGATGATAGAGCTAATGCATTTTGTGAGCTGTGACTGGGTACTATGAGAAAGGATGAGTATGCTATCAAGTTCCTGGATTTGTTGAGGTATGTTCCTTACTTAACGATGAGAAATAAAATATTAAAACGTTCATCAGTGGGTTTCTAGTAGCATATATAGACCATATTGAGTTTGATGAACCTTGGTGGCAAGAGGAAGCCATCAGGAAATTGAAACACTGTTATGAGTAATCAAGATGTAAAGCTGAGCATAAGAATGAATTGAAAGAAAATGGAAAAGCTAAATTAAAGTGGTCCCCAAAGAGAATAAGATGTTAGAATGTAGGTGTGAAGGAAAACATATCTTCTTACAAAAAGCATAATGCAACTAAGAAGGGACATGGACCTCAGCCTAGAGAGTATTAGAAGAGAAGTGATGGTAGGGGAACATTATCATGCTGGATTTGTGGCAAAGATCATCAAAAGAAGGATTTTCCATTGTACCAGGTTGGCAAGCCTCAAATCTATAGTGCTCAGGAGGCATAGACAATTAGTGATGTGGGCCATAAAATTCTTCACATTTATGTAGTTGTGGACAATAGGAAGACAATCACCAATCATCTATTATTGAGTTGGGACTAGGAGAATCACCAACATGAAAGGCACCTTACACGATGAGCACTCCAAAGCTAGTGGAATTGAAGTTGCAGTTGAAGGAAATGCTTGACAAGGGATAAATTAGGCAAGTGTATCACCTTCGGGTGCATCAATATTGTTTGTGAAGAAGAAGGATAGTACTCTTAGGTTATGCATTGACTACAAAAATTTGAAGAAGGTGATGATTAAGAATAGGAATCCTTTGCTAAGGATCGATAATTTGTTTGACTAGTTGGAGGGAGAAGCATTTTTCTCGAATATTGATTTGAGACCGAGATATAATTAGGTATGAATCAAAGTAGAATATATATACAAGACTTCTTTCCGAGCCAGGTATGGGCATTATGATTTTGTTGTCATTCCTTTTGGTTTGACTAATGCTCTAACTACATTCTTGTGTTTGATGAATAGTGTGTTGCATCCTTTTCTAAACAAGTTTGTGATTGTATTTATTGATGACATATTGATATAGTATAATAATGAGGAAGAACATGTTGAAAACTTAGAAGAAATATTGATATTTCTAAGAGGGAATTAGTGGTATGGAAAGCTGATTAAATATAGTTTATTTCAGACAAAATTATATTTTTTGGGGCATGTGGTTTCCGAGGAAGGCATAGTTGTGGATCTAGAAAAGATAAGAGTTATTATCGAGTGGGAAGCTCCTAAAAATGTGGATGAGTTCAGATCATTCATGCAGATATCAGGTTATTATAGCAGGTTCATTAAGATTTTTTCATAGAATGCATATCCTATTACATCCTTGCAGTGGAAAGGGAAGAAATTTGAATGCATAGAGGAATGTGTAGCTAGTTTTGAGCAGTTGAAGTAGTTCCTCTCAAATGCTCCAGTTCTAAAGATTGCATATCTAGACAAAGAGTTTGTGGTGTGTATAGATTCTTGCAAGAGAGGACTTGGTGGAGTCCTGATGCATGAGGGACAGGTGGTGTGATAATTTTCAAGGAAACTAAATGAGCACAAGCATAACTATGTGACTCACGATCTTGAGTTGAAAACTATTATTTATGCATTGAAGATGTGGAGGAATTATCTTCTTGGAAGGAGGTTTATTTTGATGAGTGACCATAGTGGATTGACGTATCTATTTAACCAAACTAATATGAATGCTAGGAAATATAGGTGGTTGCCTATGATCAATTAGCTTGACTTTGAGATCAGGTACATTAAGTGTAAAGAGAATAGGGTAGCATATGCTCTTAGAAAAATAGTACAGGTAAATCATATAGTAGCTATGAGTTCATATGGCATATAATTGCAGGATCAGATCTTACAGGCAAGATAACAGTGTGATAGATACAAGGATCTTAAGCATAAGTTATGACAACATGGTACAGGTGATAAGGATGTGGATTATCATCTCACGAAAAATGGTTTGGTTAGATTTAGGGACAATATATATATGCCATATGACGATGAGCTCAAGAAGCTTATCTTTAGGAAGTTTTATGTCAAGCCATATTCATGTCACCCGACACATGAGAAAACATTGACAATGGTTAAGAATTTTACTGTTGGTCGAATTTAAAGAAAGAGGTAGCTAAGTTCATCACCACGTCTTCAAATTTTCAACAGGTAAAGGAAGAGTTCAAGAATCCATGTCGTCTACTATAGCCAATTCTGATTCTAGAGTGGAAATGGGAGGTCAATTCCATTGTTTTCATTACAAGATTTCTGAGGACCTCAAAGTAGCATGATTCTATCATGGTTGTGGTTGATAGGTTGAGAAAGTTAGATCACTTCATTCCAATGAAGACTACTAATTCATCCAGCAAGGTAGCTCAGGTCTTCATCAAGTATATAGTGAGATTTCATGGTATTCCTAAGAAGATCATATCATATAGAGATGCCAAATTCACTTCCAGGTTTTGGAATGAGTTGCTTGCAGCTTTGGGTACATAGTTTTCATTTAGTACAACTTATCATCTGCAAACAAATGGACAAACAGAGAGGATCAACATGATATTGGAGGATATGCTACAGATGTATGTTATCCATTATAAAATGAGGTGGTAGGAGTATCTTCAAATGGTAGAGTTTGTATACAACAGTGATTGTTAGGAGGCATTGAGGATGAGTCTATTTGAGGAACTTTATGGGCAGAGTAATCCTATGAATATGGTACTTATTGGACCAGACATGGTGGAAGAGATGGAATAGAAAATGTAGCTCATCAAGAATAATCTAAAGTCAACATAAGGTAGACAAAATATTTATGCATATCAATACAGGGCATTTAAGGAGTTCCAAATTGGGGAACATGTGTACTTGCATATCAAGCCTAAGAAGAGCACCTTGAGGATTGGATCATGCGCCATGTTGGCACCTAAGTATTGTTGGCCTTTCGATATCCTTGAGAGGATTGGATCAGTGGCCTGCAGAATTTCACTACCACTCAGAGTGAAATTCCACAATGTTTTCCATGTTTCATTTCTTAAAAGATATTTAAAAGACGCTGATATTGTTATTGATTGGTTTGTATTGTAGGTGGAACCAAAAGGTGAATTATATCTGGAACCTTAGTGCATATTGCAATGGAAATAGCTCATGCTCCAGAACATAGCAATCAATTGAGTTAAATTGTAGTGGAAGCACTCTGGGCCTGATGAACCTACTTGAGAGATGGTTGACCAACTGCGAGCTATGCATCCTTCATTATTTTTTGGTGGAGGAAAATTATTTTTTCATATATCTACATATTAATGTATTGTTGTTATTGTAAATATCACAATAAGTTGTGTTATAATACTCCAATAAGAGGTATGGTTGTCATTTTTGTCAAGATCGTTTTGCTCTTGAGCATGTTGTTCATTGTAAATACTACAATGAGCTAAGTTATAAAGCTCCACGGGTAGTATGTTCTAGTTTTCAGCAGTTTTGCTAGTTGTAGATGTCATAGAAAACAGAGGATAGTGTTCCCCTAAGGGGGCGAGGTCTATAATAGCCTTGGGTTAATATTTCATGTAATAAAGTTAATAAAGGAAAAAATAAGACCAAGGTCGTGGGACATGTATTCCAAGCTGAATGTTGGGCAAAAATTCCTAGTGGGGTGTTCATTTGGTTTATTACAGCTAAGGAATTTGGAAAAGACATTGGAAAAGGATTTAAAAAGGAAAAGTGGCATTATTGGCATTTTATTTATGAAAATAATGGAAAATTGGAGAAAAGGGAGGTGAAAGGTCACATAAATGCATGAGAGGTAAATCGAAGGAAAATAGAGGGAAAATGAAGAAATTAGAGGCATCAATAATAAAAATACATCAAAGCATCATTTTGGGGCCTTTTTTCTATTTTGTTTCAAAATTAGTCTCAGATAGGAGAAGAGAACCAAGAGGAGAAATTAAGAAAGGAAGAACAAACAAGCAAAGGAAAGAAAAGGAAGCAAATGATAAGCAAAGGAAAGTTGGACCAAGTAGCTTCAATAGGAATAATTGAAGGTAACTGATTGCATTTGTGATTTCGTAGTTAGTTTATGCATGCATGATATATGCATGTGTGTATTTGGTTCTCTTGATCTTATTGGAATGAGTTTTTCCAGGTGTGATAGTGGTTTCAACCTTGCTTTGTCAATTCCTAGATAGCCATGGTGTGGTGGGTTTCATTCTTGGTTTAGTAATTGATTTCCAAAAGGTTTTGGATTCGGATAAGGTGGTCTCAAGAAAATCCCAAGGGTCAGGGGTGGAGATGGTTTTCTATGAGAAGCCCTAAATAAGTGGGTGGAGGTAGGAAAATTCTAGAAGGGATGGTGAAGGAATTATGTGGCATCCAAGCTCGGTTTGGTTTTATGATCTTGAGATCGATTTAGGTTAGATCATGGTAGTGTGAGGGTGGAGGTGGTTTAATATCTAGATTCCCTTGATTGTTTATGACTTGGTTTATCCCATGAAATCCCACATTCATGCGTGGAATATGGTAGAAGGGTGATTAGATTAAAGAAATATTTTGTTGAGCTCAATCTATGGTTGGGTGGTACATGGAAGTCCCTCACTTGGTTGTCTTTTGTACATGTTAATAAGAGCTAATTTTTTAATTTTCTTCATGCATAATTATACTTTTTATTATGTGGCTTTGATGTTTTTTCTATCACTGCGATTATTTTGGTTATATGTTGATTATAGGCATGGTTTCATATCAAATTTGGTTATGGGTCATAACATGTTTTTATTGGTAAATAATTGGTTATTGAATGCATTGAATAATATATGTTATTGCAACTATTATGAGAGGGAATTAGATCTTCTTGATGACTTTTAGATCATTATAAAACTCCTGTGTTTAGATACACATTCATGACCTGTATATTACATGTTCTGAACGTGTTTAGTGAAATGACTGTCATGGTTAGGTATTGTTAGGTCAAGTTCCTGTCTAAGTTTTCTATTAATGGATTTTTACTGGTGTCATTCATCATTCTAGAAAGTTCCCTCAAGTTATCGGTAGGGTTTTGGATATTAGCCCTTAAAAAGTGGCTTAGATCTTGCAGTCACATGCATAGAACTAGGAAAGTTAGACTACATTCATTGGCTTTCCTTGTCGTCCATGCGACTGGAGGGTTATAGTTGAATTTTTGTAGTGTTATGCTTGTGTCTAGTAGTCCCGATCACTAAAATAGAAAGTGAACTCAGGGTTTTGACACCTAGAGTGGTTGCCTAGCTCCCTGGGGTCCTATAGCACTTGAGGGGAGTCATTAAAGTTTTGGTTTGTCAATTCTACTTCCTTGACTGTACCTAGGAGGTTGAGTCATGTGATAGTAGCCCTCAACTCATGTTTACCCTAGAAGGCTGGTGAAAGTGGGTAGATATGGGGGAGGGGAGAGGTTACACCACCTATTTCTTTAATTTTTTCCATTAATAGAACTTCTTGACTACTGTCAAAGTATTCTAATATCCTGGGGGCCCTGAATATGAATTGACATGAAACTCCCTCAACATAAGATTCTCACGCTCACCATTATCCAGAACATAAATCCTATTCCTAATTATGACCAAGCTGTCTGTAATGAGTTGATACTCCTCATCCCTATCACCTTTAACCTATCGTTGTAATATCTACTTCAACGGCTAGTACCTATCATCATGTGGCCATGCATGCAAGATTTTCTCCTGCAAATGTCACATGTGAACTCACAACTGAAATGTGATTCACTTTCACTCTGCTACTAAGAGCATCTACAACTGTGATCTCCTTGCCTTTGATGTACCTAATATCAAATTCAAACTCACTAAGGGTGGCCAACTATCTAGCTTTCCTAACATTCAAATTGGGTTGGTCAAAAAGTGCCTTATTCCACTATTATAACTCATCAAGATGAACCTCCTTTCAAGAGGATAATGTCTTCACATCTTAAATGAATGAATGATAGTTGTGAACTCAAGATCATGAGTGACATAGTTATTCTCATGCTCATTCAAATACCTTGACTCATAGCATAACACCTACCCTTCTTGCTTCAAGAATCCACCAAGTCCTTCCTTGCAACCATCTATACAAATTACAAACTCCTTACAAAGATCTGCAATATTTAAAACCATAGCAATTGTAAGAAAATGCTTCAACTACTCAAAGTTAGTTGCACACTCCTCAACCCATTAAAATGTTTTACCTTTTATATGAAAATATGTAATAGGATATCCAATCCATGTTTTATCAGCCTATTTTTCTCCCTAGTGTTAGTGCCTCTCAAACATCATGTTGATTGACCTTTTGCCTAGGCCTCAAGCCTTCTTTTTCTAGTCATGGCACCCAGTTGCATGGATGATGACTTTCTGAGAGTGATTGGAACCTTCTAGTTTCCTATGGCATAAACCTCACAAGCTTAGTCTCTATCAACATGAATCATATGTTGAAGCATGAAATCATACTCTAACTCTATCTAGATCTAGCTCTTGCTAGCTAGCCTGACCCTCTCAAGTGGTTCAATATAAATAGGATAAAGAGAGCTCCTAAGAGGATGAATATGGACATTCAAGATGACCAGAAGTTATGGAATATTCTCAATGATAAACCATAGCTGTTATAGACATTTTTGTGCCTTACAGCATGAAGCATGAAATGTCCATAATCTAAGGGATCCAAAGTCCCTAAACATGATGTTCCTACCCCTAGAGGAACAAGGTCAGCAAACCACAACACTTCAAATCAGTTCTCCACCTGAAAACACTCAAAAACAAGCAATTTCGGGATCATGTCAACTGCTCCACTGAGCATCTGCGTTGAATGTCAACTGCTCCTCTCTGTACCTGCGCTGAATGTCAACTCTAATGAAGGCTACCTGCGCTGAGCGAGATTGGACAAATGGCACATTCATTTCTCAAGGTGTCAATGCCCAGGAAGCTTCCAAAATGACACTTGGATCAAGGAATTCGCCTTGTGATGAGTAAGAGGATCTAGAACTCCAAGTGGAAGCAAGGATCTCCAAGTGGACTCAAGAACTGAAGTATAACTGAAGTGGGAGAGGACACAAGTCAGCTTCACACCAGTCTCAAGCTGACTCATCCTTTCTCCATTTCTCCTATATATAGAGCTCTCTCATGAGGTCTAGGGAGGCTGGAATTTTGTGAATGCAAGGAAGTGCTGTTGGTTTGAGGTTAGAACTATTGGGTGATTGCTTTGAAGGAGGTGAAGAGGAGATTTCTTTCTGCTGGGAGGTGTTGCTAGATTGGGCCTCTTATGGTTGTAACACTCTTAGAACTTTACTTCTTCCATTAATAAAAGCATTTGAGGTTCTTCTATATGCATGTGTCTCAATGATGTATTGTTATGCTTGTATATTTGATTTATTCTAATCCTTGAATCAATTATGAATGTATGCTTCTTGTAGTTTCCCTTTCTTGTTCTCTTGCAGGATCTTTGTGTAGCTGGGCCGGTGAAAGAGCAAGGAGCTGGGAGCAAGCAGCAAGGAGAGAAGATTGGATCAAGCATTAAGCGAAAGACATCGGCTGGTGGATCCCTTTCTCCTCTTTTTCTTTCATAAAGAAGAAATCTTAGATAGCTTTACATTCGGTTGTTGCTGAGGTACTATCACCCTTAGAGTGGGATAGGGTCATTCCGTATTGGATACTTTTCCCTACAACAAACTGGCGACTCCACTGGGGATCGTATCTTGTTGGTTGTTTGTGTTTTAGCTATTCATTTCCTAAACACAGGGAGTACCGAATCGAACTGCATTTGGATCTTTCAAATGCAAAGTAGAGGGCAGCTACTCTAGCTCAGTTTCTGGGCATGTTTATGATTTGAAGAGCTGATCCACAAGGACTCTGAACAGCTCTTAGTGATAGCTTTTCATCCTCCTTATCATCCCTTTGTGTGTACTTGACTGATAGCTTCTGATTTGGCCAAAAACTGTGAATTTTTGAGCAATCTGTGACCCGGAAACCAAGAGAAACGAAAGTTTCGTCCTTCAGTGCAGGCTGTGTGAAGGCTGTCTGCATTTCAGCGCAGTTCCCGAAGGGGCTACCTGCGCTGAATGTCAAACTGACAGTGTACCACCTGCGCTGAACCAGTATTGCCTTGTGCTACTGGGGTTTCCTGTTGTTTCTTGCCCTGTTTTCACCTTTGTTTTTGCAGCCTGTTACCAACCAATGTACCTATCTGAAACCAACTTTCCTTGCCACTATTCTACCTCGGTTGTATAAAGAAACTGTTTTTGTTCTTTGTGTATTTCTTACATCATTTACAGTTTCCCATAACGAAAGTGAACTAGTCTTGCTGTGGCCTCTTAGATCTAGACCTGTGATAGGTGTCTTTCTGATCTTGAGAGTTAGTTTTTACTGTTCATAGCTGATTGATTGAGCTTTTGTTTTCATCATATGGTTTGAATTTACATATTTCTAGTGTCGAAACAAGTAAATCTTAAGGTGTCTTTTGATTTTGGACAAGCTTGTTTGCTTTCACTTGAAATTGAATTCAAAGTTATACAACAGCTTTCTTTTTGTAATACATCAACATTAAGAAAGAGAAAAGAAATACCTGCATTGTGCATGTGCATTTTGACAGCTTGCATGTTGATTTAGGAAAAAGTGCATTAGTGTGTGCTCTATGATCTGTGTGAAAAGGTGATGTCTTTCTTTTCCCTCAGTAGTTAAGATTTTCAAAGTTGAAAGATTGAAAAGCTTGCTTATCATCTTAGACTGCATTTAGGAGTATTACTATACATCTCGTGGTGATCCTTAAAGGCAAACTGCTAAACAAGATCAACCTTAAAATAAATTGAATTTACATAACAACGCATTGAAACATAACGCAAACACATAGAGGTCTAAGCTAGAGACGTGTTCCGGCGTCGTTAAACGTGATATCTTAGCGTTGAGTGGTTGGGTGATTCCTCCACAGTGAAGCGATAAGTATCAATACGGACTTGTGCTCCCATGTACCGTCGCGTATATATTGGGAGACCCCTATAGGAACAAAGCCTTTATCCATAGGAAGCCGTGTCGGCCGCCCTACTGATCGCGATGCAGTGAACACAGCATTCACGAAGATCGACCACCCGTACCGTAAAACGTATTCTGTGGTTTTGCGAAAGGTTTGGCACACCCTCTGCCTAGAACTCCAGAGTAGTTTCTTTTGGCCTTTTTCAAACTCTATAACTGAAAAAGTCCATCCGAGCATTTGTCACTTCGGGCTCGTTAAAACATCGAAGGAGACTAGAGTCATCTTTAGCTTTTTCTTGACTCTTAAAAAGTGAAAAAGCAAGTTGTGTCTAAAGCGTCGTTATAAAATTTATTTTAAACGGAACATAATCACCTCCTATTCCTGCGTTGATCTTTAGGTTGAGAACATGGAATGCCCCAACCAAGGAATTCCACATGATGGAAATCCTAGTCCTTTCTCCTCTTGGGGAGAAGTTGGTGCGCCCCACATGGCCACATTGTCGCTTCCAGGACTGACAATTGGCCTGCCAGTTTGGCTATTCTCAACCAGTGTAGTTCAAAACACCATGGTTCCTGAATAGTCGAGTCAATAGTTAGATGAGTCTAGAGCTGCCCACCAGCCTTCAACTTCCTATAACCCTTCCTCCAATCCTTCATCTTCGCAAGGTAGAGCCGGCAAAAGCCAAGCTCCCATGGAGAAGAAGGAGAAGAAGAAGAGAGAAAAGAAGAAGAAGGAGCCTAAGGCGACTGGGGGCAAGCAAAAGACATCTGACAAAAATCCACACACAGCACAGACCGGGCCTAAATCGCCATGTGTCATATGTAGAGGAGACCACTTCCATAGAGATTGTCCCTGTATTCCCCGGATACTAAGGGACTGGTCCCCTCGTTTGCACAATTCGGGAGCATCAACCTCTGATAGCCATGTTGATTGCTTACCGTCAACCAGCGAAAGTGAAGGTTCAAGACAAAGAAGGGGAGCAAGATCCCCCTGCAGACTGTGTGAAGGCGATCACGCCATCCACCGTTGTCCCTTGTTAGACGAAGCGAAGAGAGTTTTGGAAGATTGTCCGGTTTCACCATTGAGACTTCCTCCTGGATACAAAAAACTCGTGCCAAGTCCTTCGTTGGTTGAAAATCCAGCTGGCCCGCTCAAGTGGTCAGCTGAAGTGTCAGTCATTGAAAATGAACCTACTGAATCCAGACCAGACGAAAGTCTAAAGGTCGATACGGCAGTTGACCCGGTTCTCCCTTCAGAGGTTTCATCTTCAAATGACACCCTCACTGAAGAGAATAAGGATGACACCATCCAGATTCTTTTCATCAACACAGACTCTGATGAGAATCAGGGCAATGCGCCCATTCCTTTATCGCAGGAAGGAACATCGTCAGGGTCATATCCGGCCGTGTATTCGGTCCCACCACCAAGCAACCTGGTTGTATCCTTTGATTGGAACCAACTAGGCAGACCCCGGTTGCCAGCCAGTATACCATTCAGAATCATCGTCCAAATATACAGAATGGTAATGGCTGGAACTATCATTGATGAGGGGGCATATGTGAATATCCTTTCCTCTATTGCTTGGAAAGCGCTGGGTTCCCCGGTGCTTTTACCTGAGATAAGAAATCTCTCGGGTTTTGATAAAGGAACCAGTCGACCATTAGCGATCCTCCCCAATGTGCCTGTTACATTGAAAGGGAAGACCGTTCAAATGAACGTGATGGTCGTTCAAGGACCCTTGGATTATAACCTACTCCTTGGACGAGACTATATATATTGCATGGGAGCAATAGTCTCCTCACTCTTTAGAGTAATGTGTTTTCCACACGAAGGAAGAATGGTCAAGCTCGTAGACCAACTTTCATTTCCGGGATCTCGCGTCGCAAATAGTCACATACCAACCCTCAATGGTCTATTCACTCAAGAAATGTCTCCACCCCCAGTCCTTCTTCCCGATGAGTGCGAGTGATTCGGAAAGATGGGATTGGAACCCAGGGGGCATGCATCCTGGTCTGCTTTGGGCAGAAGGAACCTTGGGTATAGGGTAGAATTTCCGCGAAAGAATATGACTAGTCCGTACCCCGTCCGTGGTTGGAAGAGGGGTTGTTCTAGAACATGATTCTTTTGTCAAGGTTACTTGTTTGACAAAGGTCACTCACCATTGTCTATTTCGGTAGACAGTGCCGAAGAAAGAGATTCATTTGCGGCAGCAAATAGAACCATCTTTGGGTAACCAGAAAAAGGCAAGCCTCACCCTTTAAAACAAATGTTTTATCGGATAAGTAGGGGCAGCCTTGAAATTGTATTTTATACCTGGGGGCATGCAAACCTTTTGGAGTGTAAGCAAAGAGCGGTTATTTATTTGCTTTTTGGATTAGTCGTTTCCGAACTTGCATAAAGAAAGGATGTGGGGCAAAGGTCAAAATTTGCCAAATTAGGAGCACAGCTTCGTGAGATAAAGCTCCATAAAAAATAGCTATCTCACAGGAGACATTTCTTATCTTATGACTGGTATATCGAGCAGTTTTAGCACATAGTTCACGCTCGTTAAAAAATAAACGCAAGATCCGAGCAGTTTTAGCACATAGTTCATGCTCGTTAAAAAATAAACATAAGATTGTGAGCAGGCTTTCCCTTAGAGTTCAAGCTCATCCAGAAAAAATGAACCGGTAAATAACCATTTGTGATCGTAATTTTATCAGCCATAAAAGCCTTGGTCGTGTTTGCACCCGCCACCTCCACCGTCATTTGGCCGATCGTTCACCTCCATATGATTGTTTACCCATTTTGAGGAACAGCTGCGAAGAGTGATTTCACCTAGCCATCCTTGTGACACTCCCGTGATTGGAAAATTCCAACCTGTACCTGGAATCTGCTGTTATCCCTGTTTATCACTCGTTCCTCAAAAGACGAGTCTTCTTTGAGCTCTTTTCATCTGACTCGTAAAATATGAAAAGTTTGCCGAGTTTTGGCCTTCCAGCTCGTTAAACGACCGGAAGAGCTATCCCTCCTCTAGATTTTAATCTTTTTGGACCTGAGGGATTATTGCACAAAAAGATCGAGCGCTTGTTTTGTTCGGCTCGTTAAAAGTACCGAAAATTCATCCCTTCTGTATTGTTTTATACTTTTTCGGACTTAAGGGATTAGATGACGAAAAAGGAATTTTGGAGTTAACTTTCTGTACCTTTTCAGACTCTCTAAAAATGAAAAGGACCGAGTTTTCCTTGTCGTTAGACTCGTTAAAATGATTAAATAGCGACAAACTTGTCTTTAGACGAGAACGAGTTTCCCTATCGCTAGGCTCGTTAAAACATAGCGATGGGCTTGCCCGAAGGGCAGGTTATAGAACAAGCATATGTTATCCTCCTCAAGCTTGACAAAAATAAAGAGGTACTGGTCAGAAATGACTGGGGAAAAAATTGGGAGAACCTCAAAGCTTTAATGGTAGCAAGTCGCTCTTGAACATGACACTTTGTCCTCCGTATCACATCGGGTTGGGTTGTTTCATTCACCGGTCTCATCACCATGGTCCTCGCCAAGCCATCCATTTGGGGTAATGCTACCGATCCATCACATCAGTGTCGTTATATGTTCAAGAGATGTTGTTCAGAAAGAGTCAACCGTGTCCCATCCACTGCCATACATTATCCTTCATCCACCCATGATCGCCACCCTGAGTCATATTTCACAGATTGTTTTCACCTCCACTAAAATCATTAGCTCCGTTCCGTGTCACTGATGTGGGATTCATTAAGGCCCTCCTTTGACGGATCGCTTCTTGTCGACTTCAGCTCATTATCCAAGAAGTTGATCTAGGAACCACCCCCTCAGTACTTTGAAGCTTGCATGCCTCAATGGCAAGTTTCTCACTTCCGGCGACAGGTATACATCAATGACCTTCGACCAGAAGATTTTGCGTGGTGTTCGACGCCAAGTCCTTTATTCACACCACGTGAATTGTACTGCAGTACCTTGAGGGTCATTATCATTATCGGTGATTCCTCTCGCGCTTGTTAACAGTTTACATCAATGACCGGTAATCAAGCGATGTCTTTCCATGTTCGACTTCAGCGCAATTCTCACATGGATCGACTTGTACTTAGAGTGAAGATCGAACGAGTTCGAAGACCCCGGATCTAGTTTCATCCATCCGGGCTGCGATATATATTCAGGAAATATAAAGACATTTGACATGTACATCATTGCAGCAGATGATCATCCTACTCAAAGGATGATAATTTCAGCAGAGAATTATCAGTCTACCATCAGACGATCGTCTGTTCTATGTACCAAAATGAATTTATAAAGCTGAGCATGGGAATGCCCACCTCAGCTAGATCATGAAAGCAGAATGAAAAATAATGTATTGTATTGTATCTTATTACAGGTCACCTCTCAGCGATTGAATGAACTTCGGATCCTCTGGATAAAGCATTTCACCCGATAAATGACCTCATACTTTAAGGGGCATCTGTTATAGACATTTTTGTGCCTTACAGCATGAAGCATGAAATGTCCATAATCTAAGGGATCCAAAGTCCCTAAACATGATGTTCCTACCCCTAGAGGAACAAGGTCAGCAAACCACAGCACTTCAAATCAGTTCTCCACCTGAAAACACTCAAAAACAAGCAATTTCGGGATCATGTCAACTGCTCCACTGAGCATCTGCGCTGAATGTCAACTGCTCCTCTCTGTACCTGCGCTGAATGTCAACTCTAATGAAGGCTACCTGCGCTGAGCGAGATTGGACAAATGGCACATTCATTTCTCAAGGTGTCAATGCCCAGGAAGCTTCCAAAATGACACTTGGATCAAGGAATTCGCCTTGTGATGAGTAAGAGGATCTAGAACTCCAAGTGGAAGCAAGGACCTCCAAGTGGACTCAAGAACTGAAGTATAACTGAAGTGGGAGAGGACACAAGTCAGCTTCACACCAGTCTCAAGCTGACTCATCCTTTCTCCATTTCTCCTATATATAGAGCTCTCTCATGAGCTCTAGGGAGGCTGGAATTTTGTGAATGCAAGGAAGTGTTGTTGGTTTGAGGTTAGAACTATTGGGTGATTGCTTTGAAGGAGGTGAAGAGGAGATTTCTTTCTGCTGGGAGGTGTTGCTAGATTGGGCCTCTTATGGTTGTAACACTCTCAGAACTTTACTTCTTCCATTAATAAAAGCATTTGAGGTTCTTCTATATGCATGTGTCTCAATGATGTATTGTTATGCTTGTATATTTGATTTATTCTAATCCTTGAATCAATTATGAATGTATGCTTCTTGTAGTTTCCCTTTCTTGTTCTCTTGCAGGATCTTTGTGTAGCTGGGCCGGTGAAAGAGCAAGGAGCTGGGAGCAAGCAACAAGGAGAGAAGATTGGATCAAGCATTAAGCGAAAGACATCGGTTGGTGGATCCCTTTCTCCTCTTTTACTTTCATAAAGAAGAAATCTTAGATAGCTTTACATTCGGTTGTTGCTGAGGTACTATCACCCTTAGAGTGGGATAGGGTCATTCCGTATTGGATACTTTTCCCTACAACAATAGCATATCGAATAAGTGATTACTCTGTCTGATATCCTAGGAACCATGTGACTCTATAAACACCTAGGTCACAGGCACAGGACAGGGAGAAAAGTACTCCAGTCGCTCCAATAAGGTCATGCTGTGAGCAACTGGAAAGTAACATTTTCTTTAAAAAGGTCATTATCCATGCGAATTGGTGTCATGAATATAAAACTAAGGTTTGAGGGCCATGAAAAATGTCAATCAACATGATGTATCAAAGGCACTAACCCTAGGGAGGAAAATAGGCTGATAACACCATGAGAAGTTCCTAATGAACCGCTTGTAATAACATGTTATTGCCATGAATGATCTAACCTCATCTACATTCTTAGGAGTTGGACACTCCATGATAGGTTTGATCTTTTCTATGTCCAGTAATATCCCCTCCTTGGAAACAAAATTTCCCAAGTAGAATCTGAGACTGAGAGAAATTGTGCTTGATGAGCTTGACATACAATTGATGCTCTCTTAAAAATCTCAATATTGTTGCCAGGTGCTATGCATGTTCTCCCTCATTCTTGGAGTATATCAATATATCATCAATAACAACTACCACAAACTTGTTGAGGTAAGGGTGCAACACACTGTTCATCAAAAAAATGAAAGTGGTTGGAGCATTGGTAAGACCAAAAGGAACCACCACAAACTCATAATGCCCATACCTTTTACAAAATGTGGTCTTGTAAATAATCTTTTTTATGCATGTTGGGCGACGGATCCCCCCATAGCCAGTTTTGGTGCTTAAAGCTCAAGTTTTGGTCATTGAAATGTAAAGACCCCACAAAATGCAGGTGCGGAGCGTGAGAGTCTAGGGTTTTCCACCCTAAAATAATGTAATTTAATATAAAATGTGTCGGCCTACCCATGGTCTGTGGACCATGGTAATGTATAAATAGAGCAAGGCTCTAACTGTAGAAGTCAGTTTTGGAGTATTGAGAAGTAATATGGGTTTTGATTAAGAGATTAAGCTCTGAGTCTGTAAGTCTGAGTCTTGGGTTGTAGTAGTAGGAAGAGGCTCTGCAGCTGTGTGCATAGAGGCTTGGTAGAGTCTGCAGCTGTGTGCACGGACCCCTACAGCTGAGTGCGCAAGGTGGAGTTGGGATTGTATTTGAACAAAGGATTAATAAAAGAAAGGTCGATTCTGGAATATTGTGCATTTGCTCATAGATCTGTGTGTTCATGCTTCTGTTATGTTTATTCATCACTTTATGGTTTTATGATTGTGCACACTTCGTATGAATTTTGAATGGTTAATAAGAATATTGGTTACACACAATTAAGTCAAGATCTATAATAATATCATAGTGAATATCAACGATCTAGGTAGCACATCTTCGTGCTCTTTACAGATCTGCGCGGAAGCAGTCGCACTAGTCACAAAGGTTAGACGGCTACGCGGAGTAGTGCAGGCATGTAGGTTGGGTTCAGAACTTCCTAAGACCTCATCAAGACATCCCTAGGGTGTGGAAACCTGGTTACATCACCCTCCCATACTACCTTGGGTGAGACCTCAGTCTGCGCACTGTGGACTGTTGCCAAAAGGGCCAGTAGTTTCGGGATTTTTTTGGCTAAATAAGTTCTGAACTTGGGTCAGGCCCCATCAAGCGAACAAATGGTTTCATTTTCAGGACCAGGATATATGTAAGGGATGTTTGATGTCATGCCATTGGAACCCTACAAAGAAAGAAATTGAAGAGTGGTTGGACAAGAAGCTTCATGAGTTCGTGACACAAGAAAACAAAACCCTGCAAATATCCGAGAAGAGGTGGCTAGATCGATAGTATATATGGAAATCCATGAGATCTTCTTCACATCCTTCTCGTCTGAACTGTATAAATGGATCACGAGGTCAACTGATAGTCAAGGGAGGTACAAGCTTGATCAACCAATATTTTGGACTCCAGAGCTAGTGCACAGACTAGAGGCATCCGAAGATAAGATCGCGCGAGCTGTGGACCATTGGCTCGACCTGTTAATAGGAGGGATTATCATTGAATTTGCGATAGACACGACTGTGAGCTACAGTGAGGCAGGAAGATTTTTTCTGAAGGGACGCAAGGTAAGTACATCAAATCTTTGAATACCTGGGTTAAGATGTTGTTATGTGAAAAACGGGTGATGCAAATACGTTAATGTTTGGAACGACGTGGAGCGGAAAGGTATACAGAGGTAGTAGGGAGTTAGGAAATAGTCCCTTAATTTCAACTTCACGAGAGAGTGAGGAAGAGCTCGCTCGGTCTCTCCAAGGAGTGTGGTCAGTTTGTTAAGGCAGCACATTCCAAAGTTACCATCTCCACTTATGCCACCACTCGTGTCACCTCCTTCTCCTCCATCTTCGCCCACACCACCTCCACCAAACTAGTAGTTATTTATGGCGAGCGCGATTAAGCTACCCGTATTCAGAGGAGTAGGAAATGAGGACCCGAATCAGTTATGGTTCATGGTAAGAGCAGTGTGGGAAGCATAAGGGGTTATAGACGATAACATTAAGAAGGCTACATTGGTGAGCATGTTGCAGGATCGTGCATTGACGTGGTATATAAAGCACTCAAATGATCACCCAAATGCAGGAATAGCGGACATCCAGAATGCGCTGAACAGAGAATTTAGCCGGCTGAAATCACAGACGCAGTTAGTTATTAGATTTAAGGAGATCACGATGCTTCCAGGCGAGACCTCATGGGATCTAGATTAGTAGCTGAAGAGTACGATCCGCAAGGCTAATATGACACTAACGGATGTGCAACACCGACGTGTTTGACACCCCACCTGAGGACAACGCTGTCAGAGTAGAAGCTTTCAACCCAGGCCAAAGCATTGGAAATGGCGATGAGGTTGCATGAAACACCGATATAGGATCCAGGGCTAGGAGTTCAACAGATTCACGCGCAACTACAAAATCTCTTCCTGGAAATGCAGAGCTTGAAGTAGGATAGGGCGTCGTGGTTGGAGGCGCACGAGGAAGCGTGGTGTATAAAATGCAAAGGCCAGGGCCACAATAAGGATCACTATCTAGTATTCATGAACTAATTGGTAGCAGAGGGTCCAATGCCATTGAGACTGTAGGCACAAGCAGGGCCGAGTGCAACACCACTGCTATGATGCGCAATCTGTCAGATTGGAGGAAAAAACACAACAAACAATTGTCATCTGTTGCAGAAGTATACACAGACTCCGCAGCAACTATTTTGTAATTTTTGTAGGTCGGTGGGCTACGACGAGCATACATGTCACAGCTACAAGTTAATGATGTTGTGGACCCCAGCCTATGGAATGTAGACAAAAACGCGAGGCCTCAACCTAGCCGCGGGGATGGCGCGCACTTGATTTTAGGGGAGAGGTCAAGGATGAGGAGGGATGGGCCCAGAGAGGGGCCGCAGACAATTAGTTTGTTACAATTGCGGAGGACCAGGGCACTATGCTCGTGATTGTACCAACCCTACAAGAATATCTTGTTCATATTGTGCTCAATTTGATCATGAAATGGTAGGTTGTCCTACGTTGGAAAGGAGTACTCCAGCCGGCTCCGACTCAAAATGTCCAAATGATGAGATCTGAACCACCCGAAGAAGACCCAAATGTGAATATGGTGCTCAGAAGTGGTGCGACCACAGGAGAAGATAAGGGGAAGTAGCCCGAGGAGGATACATGGGTTCGAAAGGGTCCTACAAAGGAACCTAAGTTTGACTTGGAACGCGCAGAGGAGACATTTATGGAAGCTAAGAAGAGCTTCGCGGAGGCGTCTACTTTAGGTAGTAAGGATCAAGCAGAGTCAAGGATGGATCCTTCCATGCTTACTACCTTTCTACAGACGTGTATGAAACTGTTGCGTGATAATAAGGTAGTTAAGGGACTACAAGAGTTGATCACCAAGTGCGCGGGATCAGGGGAACCACACATAGTCTGAAAATTGGGGAAGCATGTATTGTGCACAGGGAGGGAGATGAGGTTGATGACATAGATTGGTGAATATGAAATGGATCAGGTAATCCTAGACCTGGGTTTTAACAGAAATGTGTTACCTAAGAAGACATGGGAACGCATGGGCAAGCCTACGTTACAGTGGTCCCCTATTAAATTATGAATGGTGAACCAACAGAAGATTCTGCCCATGGGGAGGTTGCAAGGGGTAATAGTTGATATCGAAGGCGCGATCACGCAGATAGACTTTGAAGTGATAGAGATTGTGGATGACAACAATCTTTATCCCATGTTGCTGGGAATAGATTGGGCCTACTGATATGAATGGAGTCATCAACCTGAAGGAGGGGAAGATGATATTCGAGAAAAAGTCCCTACGCATGGTAGTTCCACTAGATCCAGCCAAAGGAGGGTGCTACACTGAACCTGTGTGCGACGATGACAACAATGATGAGCTAGATTGCATTTACCAGATAATGGCGCAAGACTAGGATTGAGTAAACCCGACTGTAGATGGGAGAATCTTGTGGGAACATGATAGTTCCTATACTTCGGATTCAAATGAAGAAGTAGAATGCTAGTAGAACCGATTGCACGAAGTGACAATGCTGAATTGCAACATGATGATTAGATCAATGGGGTGCATGACGACGGAAGCAAGGGAACTGCCAACATATGCTAGAGTAACAGCGGTGAGTGAATTCTTAGACAAATTTGAAAGTGCAGTACCGGAACAGCAGTGGTGCGGTGCACTGAAATGGGCATTGCACGTGACACCCATAAGTTGGTGGAGTACACATTAGAAGAGTATTGGAAACTGGCGTGAATTTAGAAGATGAATATGCTTGCGGTTTGGAAGTCCCTAGTGCTAAACGGGAACCAGGAAGCCAGGACGATGTAGTTTATGCACCCACCTGTGTCGATGGGTGCAGACGTGTGCTGTGCAAGCACATCCTAGACTAAGGATCAACATTTTGAACCAACTGCAGTAGCGGGAGAAGTACTACACACCAAAAAAGTTCCACATAGAAGAATTCAAGAGGGTACGCGGGATTTTGAACAAGGTTTACCTCGCAAAATGAACTGATTGGGACTTGCGCATACCAGTGGTTCGATGGGCCTATAGGGCCATGCACAGGAACCTGAGCGTGGGAATGATTCTGAAAACGACAAGTAGAGTCGGGGCCGTAGCATGGGAAAAGAATCCTCACGCAATAAATTCCATAATTGGGATAGCACGTGAGCACCAAATCAAAGAGATTATGTAGCCACACGAGGACAAACATATGTAGATTCAAGAAGCCATTTGGCGAGGGAACCTTAAGCTTCATGAACTTGAAGAAGAGTGGCTTTGAATGAAGCAAAAGAGCATCTTAATGGATGCGGATATTAAAAAGCTAGAAACCAAAATCGTGCAATCATTACACGTTGACCGAAGAGTAAGCCAACATATGAGAAGCCCTACCACTGGACTAGAATATTGTCGCCACAATTTTCTGGTTGTACTACCATGGATGTGACCGCATCTTATTAGACAAAGTAATCAAGGAAGCACACCACATAAGGAAGAATGAGAGGCACAGACTAGCGGGAGGGTGACTAGGGAAGGTGTACGGATTGGGTTGGAAGGTGATGTGAAGCCTTGCACCGGTGGTGCGACCACCTGACTATCCATAGGAAGCATAGTCTCAGTGCTCCAAGCAGTTGAAAGAGGGCATGGGACTATAAATGAGTCTGCAGGAGAGCTCCACGGGAAGGAGGTTACACGCAGAGCCAATATATCACAGGGGTCGTGGTCGCATCTAAGGAGCTACGCTCCTACGCAGGTAGGCTGGGAGGTGACCATTGATGTCCCTGTTCATGAAAAGAGGTCCAATTTAAGGTAGAAAGGACCAGGTGGTAGGCCATTAAGACATGAATTAAGAGCTAGATTCGAGACGATCTGCTACGAAGAAGGTATTAATGACTCAGAAGTAGAGGGAATGGTCGAATTCAAATTCAAATGTTACTATAAAATCTCTTCGGGTAGCCTCGAGGAAGCACTTATTTGTTTAAGATTTGAACTAGTACAGAGCATTGAGCACCAAGCTACATTGCCACCAAGGAGTACATGACCAAATGAATCTAGTGTAGAAATGATGATGGCTACGAGAACCAGAGTTTGATTTGCGGAAGTTACCCCAGAGCCCCGTGTGACCCAAGAGGATCCTGGAGAGGCGGCAGCTACACCAGAGGTTCCAAAGTCCCGACGCACACTGTGACCACAGAAAGACAAGCAGACAATGGGGCCAATTTGGTATCACCACAGGACCCATGGCTTAGTAAATTATCAATGGCAGAGAAGGGCAAAGTTGTCACCATTGAAACAGAGGAGGAGGAGGAATATTTGCAAGCCCTGATTGCCCAAATTGAAGCATAGGACTACGAGGTGGAGAATGTGTCCCAAGTACCTACAACGATAAAGGTACCCCCCTACATCCCCTCGTGGAAGGGGAAACCCAAGATACCAAAGGACCTGGAAGCCATGAAGAGTGCGCTCTAGACCGCACTCCTTCCTGACGAAATAAGGTTTGAAGGTTTGCCATTGGGACAGGTACCTAAATATGAGGTTTGAAGATTGCAACCTCATGGATGGCAAGAAGTTCCCATAGTTGGTTGCGGAGAGATTACTGAAGCAGAAATGGCTACGTGGATTAGAGAGGGTTGGGCTACTCTATCTATGATGGATACCCCACTACCACCGTACGGCCATCACTATTTTTTTCATCTGACAGCTACTATGCCTAGTATATGATGGGTATCTCTGGCTGGAGGAGTCTATTCCCATCACAGCTGATCTAATTCACTGGATTTCTTAGCTTCCCATCAAAGGAAACGACCCCGCAGCCATAGCAGGAAACAACAACGACTTGGCCCTCAAAGAGGCTAGGAAGGCGAAATATAGGCTAGAGAAGAGGAAGTGAGGGTATGTAATAGCGAGCATCAAGGACCAAGGGGTGTGCGTAGCCACCCAACTACTGTCCGGCAAGCTAATGAGAAAATTCCGCGCAGACAAAGTGCCAACATCTATAATTGCGTTGGCAGAGCAGTGCGCAAAGCGGGTCCAGTTCGACTGGGTGCAGTTTCTCTGCGATGAGCTTTTGACAAATTGTAGGGAGGCCCAGGAGCAGGGTAAGACCTTCCACTACACGTGGTTGCTCTTATTCATCATGTTGGTTGCAAGGGAGCTGTCGAAGGACATCCAGTTTCCCACCATTGGGAGGAACCTCCCCGAGTATGTGAGGTACACCTCACTTTGGGCTATGAAAGACGTGACGAGGATTCACAAAATAAAAGTGTTCTAGGTGTTCATGGAGGCAAGTGTCTGCACATGGATCAACTGTAGGCCGTGCTTGTCCCCTACCGTATATAATAGTTTGTAAAGTGTGGTAGAGTTCAAGGCGGATATGCATAACCCGTATGTCCGGGCACGCAAGGATCTAGCCCAAACATGGGTAAAGTTATCGTTGATTGCAACAGATGATGAAATCTTCGAGGTGATGGCATCATGGTCTCCAAAGTGGCGAGCCCCAAACTTGGAAGCACTAGAAAAGATCATAGCATAGTAGCAGAAGAAGGATACCAAGCTGCGCATCACGAAACTGGCAGAGAGAAAGCGCCAGGAACAAGAAGCGACCACATAGCGGAAGGCGGCTGAGGCAGCAGTGACAGTGCAGATGGTAGAAACCACAACCGCACCCACCGAAGAGACTGAGGAAGGTCAAGAAATGTCCACAGAGTAGGAAATACAGGGGGAGGCTGAGACTGAGGAAGGCACAAACCCTACATCGAAATCAACCCAACTCAAGAGGCTACATGTCTAGGAGAATCCAACTACATGGGTAAAGACAAAGGCAACAAAGACCTCCACAGGAGACCTTGTTGACATGGGTGAACCAGTTCACGATGTCACTAAGGATGCTCTTGAAGAATTAATGATAGAGAAGACAACTGTGTTGGGGGTGCTCAAAATGCAGTTGCAGGCATTACAAATGCGACCCCTAGGAATGATGACACCATACCTTGCAGAAGGTACATCCAAAGCTCAGCATATGTTGCACGCCTACACAGTGAGTACTTTGGTGTTACCAGAAAGCGCAATCTTAGCAAAAGCTGATGGTGACATGTGGGGCTAGGGGTTGAATTTGGCCACCCTTCCCAGAGAAACCCTATACCAGCTGCAAGATGGGGTAACTGTTGAGCTTCGCGCTAGGGAGGGTCGTGCCCTCAAAGTCTTGAGCGAGCAGAAGTTAAATATAGAATAGCTCAGCCTGCAGTGCGACAACCTTGTTGCACAAAACTAGGGGTTAAAACAGGCCATGGAGGAGGCTTATAGTAGCATACCGGAGTTGGCCATGCTGGCGGCACTCCCCACCATGGAAAAGATTCACCAACTAGAAGCTGGAGTCTGAAAGACCTAGGAGGAGGCCACGAAGGTTCAGTTGGAGCTGAACTTGCAGATTGTAGAGCTGCGACTGAAGGCGTAGCCCTCTACACCCCAAGAAGTCAGAGAGCAATGCCACCATGCCATTCAATCGGGGTTGGAAGTGATAGAGCACGGTGTATAGGACTGTATGGGATTGTTGGATCAATCCCTCTTCACACACACTTCACTCCTGGAAGACACAACGCTACAGTAGTTAGAGACAAAAGCGTGGGAGTTGCAGCAGACCTATGACAACGTCCGGGGGACTGTGCAGACGGTCGCCCTTACTCACCGACTGGCCAAGATGAGGGAGGCCCGAGCTCTAAAGTAACAAGTGGATGCCACATGCCAGAAAGAAGCAGGGCTTAAAGCACGCATCCTGCCTTGGCTCGAGGAAGCATTCACAGTCACCACCAAGATCAAGGCAAAGCTAGCCTAGATGTATGATACATATGCGCTAAGTCAAGAAGGTGCCTTTGACAATGATGCATCAGACAGTTGAGGACAACTGATACAGTGGATAGTGGAGGAATGTGTGGTAGACGTCAGTGAAGCACAGAAGTTATTGGATGGACTTCGCGTGAAGATCACTGCACCAGCAAAATGACTTGGGATGAGTAACAATGATTTTGTTGGGGGCCTGTTGGGTAGCAGATCCCCCCATAGCTAGTTTTGGGGCTTAAAGCCCGAGTTTTGGTCATTGTAATGTAAAGACCCTATAAAATGCAGGCGCAGAGCATGAGAGTCTAGGTTGTCCACCCAAAATAATGTAATTCAATATAAAAAGTGTTGGCCTACCCATGGTCTGTGGACCATGGGAATGTATAAATAGAGTGAGGCTCTAAGTGTAGAAGTCAGTTTTTGGAGTCTTGAGAAGTAATGGGTTTTGATTAAGAGATTAAGTTTTGAGTTTGTAAGTTCAAGTCTTGGGTTGTAGTAGTAGGAACATGCTCTGCAGCTGTGTCCACAGAGGCCTGGTAGAGTCCGCACTTGTGTGCGCAGACCCCTGTAGTTGAGTGCGCAGGGCGGGGTTGGGATTGTATCTAAACAAAGGATTAATAAAATATAAGTTGATTTTGGAATATTGTGCATTTCCTCATGGATCTGTGTGTTCATGCTTCTATTATGTTTATTTATCGCTTTATGGTTTTATGACTACGTGCACTTGGTACGAATGTTGAACGGTTAATAAGAATATTGGGTACACACAATTAAGTCGAGATCTATAATAATAGCATAGTGAAGATCAACGATCTAGGTAGCACATCTTCACACTCTTTACAGAGCTACACAGAAGCAGTCGCACTAGTCGCAAAGTTAAGATGGCTACGCGGTGTAGAACCGGCACATAGGTTGGGCTCAAGAACTTCCTAAGACCTCATCAAGACATCCCTAAGGTGCAAAAACATGGTTCCAGGACCCTCCCATACTACCTCGAGTGAGACCTCAGCCCACGCACTGTGGACTATTACCGAAAGGGCCAGTAGTTTCATGATTTGCTTGGCTAAATCACTTCTGAACCTGGGTCAGGCCCCATCAAGCCAACAATGCACACCTAATGATATCCTGATTTCAAATCATATTTCAAAAACACTATTTCTCCCTTTATTTGATCAAACAATTCATTAATCCATGACAATGGATACATGTTCTTAATAATCACCTTGTTCAACTACCAGTAATCAATGCAAAACCTAAGAGTATTGTCCTTCTTCTTTACAAATAATAGTGGTGCACCCCAAGGTGATACACTTGGTCTTATGTATCCCTTATCAAGCATTTCCTTAAGCTGCAAATTCAATTTCACAAGTAGAAATTATTTTGCATAATTTGATTTCTTCACATTCCCATCAAAAGTAGGAGGGTTGGCTTTCTTGAACTCTTTGGGAAAATATGACTTCTCACTTCTACCATAAGGATGCTGGCGGTAATGACAATGATGTTTCTCAAAACTAGAGATGGAATAAAATCCATGAGTGCTAGCCCACCTGTCAAGTTTATCCAAAGATCTGCCACCTTTTATTATATCATCTCTATCCAGCTTGTATCCTTCTCAAGACTTGCTACCATATTCCCCATTAGTCCACTCCTCTTGTCCATTACTGATATTCAGTTGTCCCTGCTTCTGCAAATATAAAATTCTCTAAAGAATGACTCTATTAACCTCTATTTTTTTTTTTTCTTGAGCTCTTGCAAGCCTTTCACATGCCTCAACCAACTTGTTGTTGTTCCCTTACAAATTTTTATCCCTACCTTTAAACATCTCAATGTATCTTCTATATCAAGAGAGTACTCGTTTCCTTGCTACTCAATTGACATGTCCCATTCCATTGAATTTACCTCATGCTTGTAAGGGGAGTCATGTGAACTGTAGTCCACCATTTTTCTCTTCATCTCTGGTCTTCTATTTCCTACAAACATGTCATGTTAGATAAACCAAATATAGAAATAATGGAAAGAATACCTTAATGAAGTTCATGGGAGGTTGTCACATCTGCACAAATAATCCATGTTAGAAATATATATATATATATATATATATATATATATATATATATATATGAAAGGATGCCACCATATAAACATCTAAACATCATGCATGATGACAGAAAATGACAAGAATGACCATTGCAATGCATTTCTGACATACTATGCATGCATAACAATACACATTTTACCATCCAGTCAAAGTGTTTTAACCTGAAAGCTCTAATACCAATATGTAACCCTGATATCAGAGGAAAATATGAAGGGAATAGAACTTTCTTTGATACCAATTTATAACCACCCCTCCCACATTTACCCACTTTTACAAGCTCTTAAGTGTAAACATGAGTTGAGTTTCACTATGATATGACCCGACCTCCATGTTCCCGTTATGGAAGTGGGGCCTAAAAATTGACAACAAAATAACAACCCTCAAAGAATACATATCACTCAAGAGCCTACCAACCACCCCGGGTGATTAATCACTATGCTAGAGCTCATTTTCCCTAGGTTTACATCCGAACTACATCATTGACACCCTATGCATGTGATTATGAGGCTCCAACCACACCCATAAGACTTCCTACATGTGAATGTGACCCAAATTCCCAGTTCAATGCATGTGGTCATGAGATCTATGCCACTTTTTTAGGCAAGCCTACAGAGCACTACCCAGAACTGTTGTAACTGTCTAGAATCATGATTAAGCTGAAAACAATACCAAACACTCAAACTTAAACTAGATATTCACCTAAACATGCCAAATACATGACAATTTTTTTGTCAAACATATGGTAATCATGAAATCTATAGGTCATGAATGCATATTTGATCATAAACAACTAAATTTCATCTTAGAATAACCAAGAAGGTTCCAATCCATCTTTAACTAGCTTCAACAACACCTGTTAGTCCATGCATTCATAAACCATCTAGTAATTTAACAAATCATGAACAAGAGCCATAGCTAGAGCACATAATATAACAAAGTATATAACCAAAATATAACCATAATAAAGACTATAAAAAATTAGTCATAATATCACACAATAACCAATACAACTGCTCATGGATTACAATAGAAAAATAACTCTTATTAACATATGAAAATGTCAACCAAGTCAAGGACTTCCACATACTGCTCAACCATAGATTGGGTTGAACAAAATCTCTCATTTAGCCAATCACCTCTGTGACATATTCCATGCATGAATGTGGGATCATATGTGTTAAGCCAAAACAAAACCAACCAAGGCTTCCATAGGCCAAACCAGCTCAACCCTAAAGCACAATGATCTCACCTATATGGTCCAAAAATCACTAACATCAACCATATTAGTATCTACCCAATATTTCCAGGGCTCTAGGAACTAGTAACTCAAACCATAACCTCCAGGGAACCTGAGCTATTCCAGGGCTCCATAGTGTTTGTCCAAACCCCACGACTCTAGGGACTAGTAACTCAACTGACAGACTCCACGGAACGCAAGCTATTCTAGGGATCTAGAGCATTTGTTCCAACCCACAACCATAGCGAACCTGAGAACCAATTAGAAAAATCCAAGAATGGGGAACCCACTCCACCATGCATACCTATGAAATGGAAGGTAAAGCTGAAACCATTATGAATCTAGGAAAATATCCATGCCAATGAAAACACATAACTATGGAACCACATGCATATACCATGCATCCAAAAATCAACAAGGAAATGACACATGCAACTTGTTACCTACAAGGTATCCTTGTTTTAGCTGTTGATCCAACTGTCCCCTTGCACTCCCTTTCCTTCCTTTGCTTTCTTTTTCCAATCCAAGTGAATGCTAGAGTGCTCCAAGGATGCACTAAGTTTTCAAGAGTATGAGAGAATGAAAGAATGAAAGGAGAGGCCCAAAACTAATCTGACAAAAGATATGAACTAATTATTTGATGCCTTTTTATTATTGATGTCTCCTTTTTCTTTATTTTCCTTCATTTTCCTCTAATTCCCCTTACATGCAAATTTATGTCTCTTCACCTTCATTTTCTTCTATTTTCCTTTATTTTCATAACTAAGTTCCAATTATTGCCTCTTTTCCTTTGCCAATTTCAATAGCCATAAATAAACCACAAGTTCTGACCACTATAATGTTTAACCAGCATTCAACTTGGAATACGTGTTCCATGACTCTCATCTTACTTTATTTATATGAAAAATCAACCTAGGTTTGTTACATAACTCAAGTAGCCAACACGCATTGGCCAGATGGGTGGGAAAAACATGTGCCAACTAGGTTCTATTCTATTAAATCAGAGGTCCCTCAACCCTAGGAGCTATCAGACTCAATTCCTCACCCCGTGACCTCAAACATGGGGGAATAACATATCTCAATGTACTGATTGTTAATTTTTCATAGGTCGACAATGTTATTTGCTATGATAGTTTCATTTCATCATCAATACATTAAGTTCACCCCATATCGTCATTACATTATACAGATCTCAAACATTATACATCAGTATATGAAATTATATAAAAAGAAGCAACATCACCATCATCATAAATGTAGAGGAATATAAAGGAAATGGTAGAAGAAAACATGCACACACATAGAGACAATAGGATTGGTCCAAGACTAGGGAAAAACTCACTATGGGGAAAACCCTTTAAAATCTTCTTCTTCTTAGGTCGGCTTAAAATGATGCAGTAAAAGAGAGTACAATGATCCATAACTTTGTCTATGTAGCAAAACAATAATGATATCTATGAAACATATCTAATCATGCAAGGAATCAGAATCCTCATACTAATGGTTGTAATGTGTTGTCACAAACTGATGTCAACTACTGTCACTGTGCTGAACACTATTAGACACCGTTGTTACTGTCAACGAGCCCAATACATATGTTTGTAGCGGAAACTAACAAATCAGATCTAAATATCTACAGATCTATACAATAGTAGAGGGAAACCCAGATCTATTAGTTCACTAGAGTCAATTGAAGCCAAGATGTCAAACTCTAGATCTAAATTTTGGTTACCGTCACCATAATTATGTGTGTGCGATTGAAATTCCTTGGTCTCTCTCTCTATCACTATATGCGAGTAGCTATGACTATAGGGTCACTCTCAGGAGGTCTTGATGCGAGCGAATATGGAAATGAACAACTAAAACCAAAATTTGTTTCATTACCATTTTTGTGCAAGCGACTGAGATGATAGGGTCACTCCCTTACTGATGATGTGCGAGTGATTGAGATGGGAGGATCACTTCCAAGGCTACCCTATGCAAGCGACTGAGGACCGAATCCTTTCGATCTGCCTATGAACTCAGAGTTGCTATCGCTAAACTATCTATGAGCGACTAGAAAGCCAGAATCACTCCCTTTCCCACTCTATGCCGGCAACTAGGGAAGAAAATTTCCTGAGCTATGCCAGTGACTAAGATCTTGATAACCCAAACTGAGAGCGAACCTTTTGACTATGATTTCAGATCTTATGTGAACTTCTTCTGACGTACTTATGCGAGCCAAGACAAAATAGAAGAATAGAAAGACGATGATGTGTTGAAATGAAGTTGAGTTAGATTCCTTTTATAGGCTTTCCTAAGGGTTAACTTGGGGTTAATATTGACCCAAGCAGTTACCCATGTGGTTAGGTCTGACCCATTCCATAATGTATGAATGAATAAAACAATACATAACTCAACTTCCTCTTAACCAAATTGGGTGATCTTTAGGTCGATTTTGGTCCTATAAAAAACAAGAATCCAATGCAATCATTATATCGGTGATTTGAGCTATCAAAGGTGGAAGTTTACCTTAGTTTCTAAAATCAAAATTGATCAAGCCAATCCCTTACCCATGAGGGTCACATCCATCAATCCATGTTGCTCACCGAATATCAAAAACATATCAAAGTGCTCATATTAGGTACCATCTTAAAAAAATCACTAAAGAGTTCAACCACACTACCTTATGCAGTACATTCGAGCAATAATGCTTTGGTTTTCTATTTATTCATGACATCAAATCAATATTATGTTAGAGAAAATATATGACATAAATAAGAGAATACCATATTCATCCTTTCTCTATCTCATAGAGGGAAGAAACAAGCCACAAACCTAATATTATCTCATACAACAACATAATATCAATCCATGAAGATGTCTCTTGTCCCATCTATATAAAATCAGACTCCTTCTAGCTGAGATTGCATACAAAGATCCATTTGAATGATTTCTTATCACAGGATCCATCAAATCTAGCAATAATAATGCATCAATGAAAACTAGAATGTCATGATTCTGAGGATACACTTCCTCTGTTATTGGGAAGTGGTTTTTGAAATTTCTTGGGTGAGCCAATCCTATCATCAAAGAACTATTAGCTCATCAAGTCCAAAATACTTTTTCCAATCTCCAATCACAATTCTTCTATTCATTCAATGTAAACAAATAGTAGGTGTTGGGATCTCATCAATGGTTTCTTCCTCTGAATGGGAATCCTCTTAATTAATAATTAATCACAACATCAATTTGTATCTCATATTACTGTCATGTATTAAAAAAATTGTCATATCACAACGTTAGATTATATCAGGTTCTCATATATATTATATATACATCATAGTCATAACAAGTCACCGTAAGTTGTTTCATTGTCACATATGAACATGTCATCAAACACAGAAAATTTTAATGGTCACATCATTATTTCATTATTACATTTCATCAGATTCCTAACATCATCAAGTTATGGCCTCCAATTTTTCATATTGTCAAATTTACAACAATAAAATAGTCAGTAGATCAATCTTACAACCACATTGTTGTCATCAAGGTTATGATATTCATTACAAGAATTTATAATAGTATCAAGTTACCAAACATCAAAATCAATATTTCTGGACTCACTTTACAAAATCACATGACAGGTATCCAAATGGCATACATGGAGGTCATATTAATTGTTACTATAAAGTGCACCAATATGTCACATGTACCAAAAATCAAACTTACTTTCATATATATGTGACTAATATCGAGTCACATACATATGAAAGTAAGATACATAATCTAGAAGATACTTATCTTTGACGAGAGATGATCAACTCTTCCTTGAACTAGCCTTCAAGAATGACTATTTTATGTCCTCCATATGTCAATGTTCCCTTCAATGTTTTCAATCCTTTTAATCAGTAGCTAGGCCCAACCAAGACTCGTCCATTTAGGATTACAATAAATTTTCAAAGACCATCCAACAATACCAAGCAAACATTATCCAAAAGATGAGCCCAATAGATAGATCTGATCAAAATTAGGGTTTCCAAGCCTACAATGAAAGGTCAAAGTCAGCGATCAATTGTCAAAAGTATCTTAGGTCATAGCCGTACAAAGCTAGTGAGCAATGGTGCGATTGTAGCTCTCTAGCCACATGGAGCACCCAATTAATCATGCAACTATAACTGAAATTTTTTCATTCCAACCCTACGACCATAGACAAAATTACTTTCTTCACATGTGTGAGCTTGGACTATATTGAGCTAATCATGTCTAAGCCCTTCTTCTTGTTGTATATCTGTAGAAAGTTATAGGTTGGGGAACTGTCCCAAAGCATCTAAATAAGGGTATTAATTGAATTGGATCACTAACGCATTAAACCGTTAACAATTGCATAATCCAAATATTTCTGAGAAGTTCAAAGGGTTGATTTTCATTCATAATAGCATAAAATATTTTAATTGATTTTGAAAGTGGAAAAGGAGAAGATATATGATAATCAATTATGAATACCTAATACTCAATTAATCAAATACAATTGATGCATGCAGAAGAATTATATGGCCAAACAATATATATTCAAGAGATCACAGAAGGAAACAATTTAAATACGTAGAGGAACTATTTTAAACAAATTCTTCAATTAGTTAATCTCCACAAAGATGATAACTTTGTAGCGGGTTATTAGGGAAGTTAATACTTAACTTAGCCTTAACCTAACTCCTATGCTACCTTGAATATATGATGAAAAACATAAATGAGTAAACCAAAAAGACTCATATGAACACCAAAGTTGTTAAGAGTGAAGTCACAATCCTTTGATTACCTTAAAACAAAATTTAGAATAGTACAATAGTGTCACTGGATCATCACAAGGGCTCAACCCTTCTTACTTTAAATTACAAAATACTTATAGAGTGTAATTAAAAAATATGTAAATATAATACAATTATTTTACAAAATACAATATTATCCAAACTGATTTGGATTTTTTACAAAAATACAACACAAAAATAGACTTTTTGAACTGATTTTGACTAATAAACACACTATTAGAGGGCGTTGTTTGATGATGACTTCTTCCTCAAACTAAATTATGTACTTTATGCTCCTATTATCCTACATTTTTCTCCTTCTTTCACTGCAACTGGTTGCTGAAATCTTGCATTCGGCTCCCATTTTCACTGCAACCGCTTTTGAGAAATTCACTTTTCCTATTTGATAAGATAAAGGAGTTTATCCCATTCCTATTTAGTGGGGAATGAAAACTTAATGAATTTTATATATGTTTCATCCACTTCAGTATATTAAGAAAATGTAGATTTAGTTAGAAAGAGGTGGAGAATTTCATGTTCAATGAATAAATCATCTTGTCATCCTTCTAAGAAATATTTAACATTGATAATTCATTTTACCTTGGAAAACTTGGAATCATCCTTTGTTATTTTGTATAGCCTCTCTTGGTATTTTTCTTGTGAAATTGGCTGATTATTCTGATCTCCCAAAGAAGGAAGACCTTCGCTATGCAAAATAGATAATTTCCTATGAAATTTATTAATCTAAGCTTTCAGAATTTGGCACTTCTTCTCCAACTGTAACATGAGATTTTTCTTAGTTAGAACTCTCGTAACTACAAGGATTGTATAAGTTTTTTGTTCGATCCCTACCTCTTCCATCTCTTCTTTAGTCTTCGAATTCATGAATTTTATAATCCTAATAGCCTCTCCAGGCTTGTGCTCCAATTCTTCTTTGATATTTATTATGGATTTATTGGCTTTGTTAACAAGCTTCTCTTGTTAAAATATAATTTATATTGAAGTCTCTAATTCTAAAAAAGTTGAATTCATATCTACCCTGATTTTTTGTCTAGATTTTGTCAAGGTCAGAGGAGTGGCTAACTCATTCATGTATTTTTCTAATTGCTTGGTTAGTCTGAAGCTTTTCTATACTTTATAAATATATGAATTTTTAGCCTTTATTTTATTGTCTTGGACCTTCTCTAATTGATCTCTTCGCTTCTCAATCTCCATTTCCTTTAGTGATAAGTCTTCCATACCCTGAGCCTCAAGGGTTAGCTCAGTTGGTCAAAAACTGTGCCTCTCCATCGGGAGGTCACAGGGTCGAATCCACTCGAAGCCCTTGGGGTCAGGACTTGCAGTAGGCCGAGGGGCGATTTAGCCTAGCTGTCGCCCAGATTTTTCCATGGACGTAGCGATCACTCACTGACCAGGGTGCTCATGAACAACATGCAAAGAAAAAAAAAGTCTTCCATACCCTTTGACAATTGTTTTGTTGGGTTCTGACTTGTAGACTACATTTTTGTTGTTGATATTGTTGTTGTAGGTGTCCTTTCTCCAGTGCTAATTTGAAGTTCACTTTCTTTGATTAATTTCTCCATCCTTACCTCCATTTTATGGATGTGCACATTCTATTCAAATATCATATGAAGCATGTTTTCCTCTTCCTTTTCTATTTTTGTCCCACTTCCTATGCTTGGTAGTGTTCAATTGTTGGTAACTTCAATTGTTTCCTTAGTGTTTGAATGTCTACATTTCTATTTTTTATTATTATTTCAGTTTCTTTTACATCATTAAGGTTCAATCATAACTTTATAACCAAATCTTCTAACCGCTTAATCTTAGTATCCTTAGCTAGAGAATAATTTTTTCCTAGCTTTATATGGGAGTGAATGTTATTTAGGGATGCCTGTATTTTGGATGCTACCACGGAAAAACTTTTTAATGATGTATAGATCACTTCACCTTCGTTTCTATGGAGATCAATTTGATCTATAGGATGTATATGTTTAGTATCAAAGGAAAATACAAAATTTGTATAATCATCAACACTCTTAGGGACAAGAAACTTTGATTTCATAAATGCTAGTTGGAACTATCCTCTTTCACTATCTAAGGCATATAGCAACCTAGTTTGAGTTGTAGAAGATTGCTTCCAGACCTATGCATATGTTGAAGTATTCAATGCCTCATTTTTTTTTTCATCTCTATGAACTTTGAAAAAATACTTTTTTGTCCTGTAGAAGAAGGAGAAGAAGGATAATCCATAATGGTTTCTTTTACTTGTTGTAATGAGAATACAAGCTCTCCTAAAAGTGTGATTGTGATAGGCTCTTTAGAATTTTGCACTTCTGATGAATCTTCTTCAACATTAATGGAGTTTCTTCTTTAAACAGTTTTAAAGCAACTTTTTGAAACTCTAAAATTGTTGGGGACATGTTTTCTCTCAACCTTTTCAATTCCCTTTCCTTTAGCCTAGGATTTTCCAATGTTGTCTGACTAGAAACTTGCTCTTCAACCTCCTGCAATTTTTTATCTTCCCATTATCCTAAGTTAGAATATTGTTCCATTTTAGGATTTGCAATGTGTACAGATGGTGTAGACTTACGTTCAACTCTCATGGATGATATTACTCACTATGGTTCATATGGCCAACTGAAACTTAATTTAAATTTCATTTGTTTTAACAAATCATTAGCCTCCTTTTCTGCAGCTTTAGTATTGAATATGAATGGGCCAACTTGTGCCTTCAATTTAAAGTGAGATTTATGCTTCCTGGAAACAAAATGAGTATCATCCATATTCATCATTTTTTCGATATATTCTAATGTAAAAATCCTCACGGGGAGGACAATTGGTAGTTTGTAAGGTGGCAACTCACAACTATAAATTCTGATCTATAAAAAGTGTTGGTATAGATACAAGTCTCCAACTTTGGACTTCTCACTTAGGTGTAGAATCCTTTTTATCTCTGTATAAATCCTAAGAACCTCATCACAACTTAACAATCATAATTCCATATGCAAGAATTGGTAGATAAATTCACTAAAAGAGAAATATTCAGAATGTTTCCTCACTAATGAGCTCCAATGTATTATTGAATGTTCTTTCCTTCAACATCTAATCTCTGTAGAGGAAACTTGAATCTTTATAATTGATGATACAAAAAAAAAAAACCAAAATTGGCTGGTGCTTGAATGATCCTTCAACACTAAACTTTAGGAACTGATCATGAATTATATGTGACAAGAATTGACTCTAATTGAACATAATTAAGGGTTTCTTTCCTGATGAAAAAAAATATAATAACCCTATGATAACTTCATCTACCCACTAATCATTTGAATATCCTAACAAATAATAAAGCATGGAAATTACCAGCCTATACATCTTAAGAAATATCACAGAGGGATAAGGTGGATTTGTCCTAGGTAATTCAAAATTTTCTGGTAGGAATGACTCAAAAATATGAGCTCTCTGTGAGAAAGTAAGCTTCTGGTAAATCTCCATAAGTGCACCAGTGGAAAAAGGGTGAAGGGAGTCCTAAGGTTTTCATTACAAGGCTTAAAAAATTGATTCAAAGGTTATGGAGAAAAGAGTCTCATTATTTTGAGAAATTATAGCTCTTTGACTTGAGAGGTATCGAGCTTCACAGCAGGTGACAAACTCTGGGAAATGGTGTGTCTGAGGGAAAAAAAATGAGGGAGAAAGGGTTCTGAGAAGGAGAATTCATTTCTAGTGTCCCCATACTTTCGGGATGCCCAATTGCAAAGCTCATACAAATCAAATTCACAATGTGTTCCAGTGATTTTCAAATGGGTATCAATGAGAGGTGATTCATATAGGTTAATCAAAAGAGGTAGAATGTCTTTCTCTACATATATTTTGGATTTCCCCTTGCGGGTGGTCATTTTGGAAAGAAAAATATCACTGAGAATGATTGAGATTTACTCAAAGTGTTGGCGATTGGTAACTGATGGTGAATGGAATTTTCTCAGACCATGTTTTGAAAGCCTTATTTGTAGGTGGAAGGTAAGCGAATTCAGCTTGAAGGATAACGGATTTATTATTATGCTCTTAATGGTTTTCTATTGAGTTAAGAATTAATGGTGCAGAGGATTAAATAATTTCAATTTTGGCGGGAGTGATTAATGTGACAATAGTCATCTGGTTGGTTTAACAAGAGAGATAGTTACAACTAGAAATGGCAAAGGGTTGGCGAAGGATATAAATAGCAAGAATAATGGTGGAGGAGGTAAGTGGTTTGAGGGGGTGGGATAGTGGCGGTGTATGGTTTTAAGTGCAGGCGGTCCTGTAATTCATCTGCCACCGTTGATCTGCGCACGTGCCATCATGTTTGTTGAGAGTTACATCAAGATTATGTCTTCAGTGTTAATCAAATCATAAGCTTGTTTAAAATATTTTATTTGAAAAATGTCTAATTGCCGAATAAAAATAATGTAATGACCACGATTTAAATTTTGGCATTTATTGCCAAATATCTATATATATTTTTTTTCTATATTTTCTTTTTTCTCTTTCTTTCTTTTTGATTTTTTGATTTTTCAATTCTTTTTTTATTTTGATTTTTCTATTTTATTGTAATCAAAAGGAACTTTTAAAACAATTCGAAGGGTAAAAATAAGTTACTTCACTTCCAAGCATTATCTAGTTGTTTCATTTAGATGCTAACCTCATGCTATGAATTAAGGGTTTCACTCAAACCCTGTTGTTATGTATCAAACCCTAGCTCTTCTTACTATAACATGGTTTCTTAGGGTTTCCTTCAAACCCTAGAAATCTTTTAGGTCTTTGACATCTTCTCTTACTTTCATCAATGATGTCTTCATAGGGTTGATATCCATGACTTTTCTTCAGCCCAACTCTGATACCATGCTAATTTTTCTAAGGGAAATATGTTTCTTTTCTTTTGATAATTGCATTTATACTTTTCATCATTACATATACAGTCACCCCATAACATTAACAATTATATAGAGGGAACAATATCATCAACAGTGTAGTGAAACACAAAGGAGCAATAGAAGGAACAAGTAAGCACAAATAGAGACACTAGGATTGATCAGAGACCAGTGAAAAAACATGCAAGGGTGAAAAATTGGAATCAATTCTTCTTCTTCTATTATATTTCATCAATTGTTTAGATAAGAGGTATAAGAAGCAAATATCATCAGGTTTCTAATTGTCTACACATAGCTTGTTCACAACTTCATTTGTGAACAAGTTTCATCACCAATATTGCCATACAATACTATCATCAATAGCTTGTCATTAGGGATGCAAAATATGAATACCATCATTGATTTTGGGTTGTAATGATGCCATACATATATCATACTACTATTATCTCATTCATGCATTCAGGTGTTTCGTGGAGGGAGGGTCTCTACATATCTCTTAGAGATTCCATGAAATGTAAAACATACATGCCACTGTGTAGAGATGCAAAGTTGAGCTCACTGGAAATATACGGATACTACAACTATAATACTAATAATGTCATACATAAATCTTATGATGATAATGATTACATGCTACCCATGATTCTATACATACAATGTTTCCTTATCAACCTACATAAATACTAACCAATACTAGGATTATAGCCTACCATACATACTTTGCATTGAGTTCAGAACATAGAGTACAACTATGGTGTCATATATACAAGGTTGTGATTCCATCTATTTTAAAGGGATACCAAACATACATAGAAACAACTATATCGTGGAGCTATCCAAGAGGAAATGTGCATAAAATAACTGTATATATAATGTAATGATATCGCGTGCTAAAATGTGAATGTTGTATGCCATGCAAACTACCAAACTATAACTGTGAGTTTATAGCAAGATTCAATGCTATATCCAAGAGTTGTTGATTGTATAGGGGAAGAGATGACATGGGGACATGATATGCTACAATTATTTGTTGTCCAAATATTTATGAATATGAGATCGTATGATATATTGTAGCCATTTTATAGGTATATACGATACCCTGAATATATATATATATATATATATACCATATATATATATATATATATATATATATATATATATATATATATATATATATATATATATATATATATATATATATATATATATATATATATATATATATATATATATATATATCATAGATCTGAGACCTGAGATAATATAAAGATTTCATGCAAGTGCCAATTATATCAAGGCAAGATCATGTCCATATCATATATGTGAGAGGAGTCCTACGGCTTGAACAAGTGAGTCCTGTAGAGAGAGAATAGTAGTCCTACAAGATTCCTATGAAATTATGTGAGACATGAATCCATATGAAACATAATATTGTAGTCTCATACCATAGTCCTCATGAACAATCATAAAGAGGAGACACAGTAAATCACAAAACCAAAAAATGAGCCATCCAAATTTATGAGCCTTAGAAGAAAATAGCTTATTCAATGATATTGAATTATATTTCATTGATCTCTATAAATATTAATTGAAACCTTTTAATTTTACTAGGGCTGACTTTGTAATATGGAGAGAAATTCTCAAATTTCAAAATTTAAATATTTTACCAAATAATTTTATTTTATAATTCTTCCTTTGGCGAGATGGGCTTCACATGGGGATTAGGGTTTCTCTTAGGGGAAATTTTTCCTAACACTGCCCAATTTTAATGGCAGAGGTAAGGAAATGGATGTTTTGTTTATTGATGGCCTAAAGAATAACTTACTAAGGGATTCCCAGATGTGTGATGAAGTCTATGATGTATTATTATATCTAAGAATTGTCAAATCAAGTCTTTAGGCACACATGAGGTCATAGCTAAATGTATTACGACAAAAAATGACATCAATGTTCTGAAAGAAAATTAAAAAAAATGTTGTCTAATGAAGATTAGTGATAGTTGGTTGTGTCATTGAAGACTAGGACATCTAAATTTTGACTAGATTGTGAAGTTGAGGAAGAAGAACACTGTCAAGTATCTACTAAAGATATCCAAGATAAAGAACACCATATGAAAATTTTGTCAAATTGGAAAATAAGTACACGTTCCATTCAAATCCAAGGAGAACTTAGCAACCAAACTATTAGAGCTGGTACACATGGAACTGTGTGATCCTTCGAGGACTCACTCACCATCAGGTAAACATTATTTTGTGGAAATGATTAATGATTTTAGTAGAATTATATGGGTAGAATTTATAAGACAAAAATAATAGGCTTTTGAAAAGTTAAAGGACTTTAAGGCCATAGTTGAGAATGAAACAGGATGTAAAATAAAATGCATAAGGTCTAACAATGGTGGTGAGTTTACCTCCATGGAGTTTGATAATTTTTGCGAAGAATAGGTTAGTAAAAGATAGTTCACCATAGAAAAGGCTCCATAGCAGAATGGTATAGCAAAGATAACCAACAGACCTATCCAATAATTGACTAGATCCATGATGGGAGAAATACGTATACCACAAAGATTTTGGGTTGAAGAAATAAAAAAATTAGTGGTAATTTTGAATAAAGTGCACTTCCAACTAATAAAACCCAACAAAAGCTATGTTATGGTAGAACTGTTTAGTCAAGAATTTTAGATTATTTGTGAGAAATTGTTATATCAAGAATAATAATGAAAAGCTTTGTAAGTTTGATGCATAAGGTGATGAAGGTAGTTTTCATAGGTAGTCTCAAAATAACAAAGACTATATATTCTACAACAAAAATACAAGAAAAATAATTAATTGCATTGATGTTAAAGTTGATGATCACATTGATCTTGACGACAAACAACCATCAAACATCAATACCAATGACCAAGTTAAATATGGCGACGAAAATTATGAACCTACTATAGATGAAGACTTTGAAGAACCCTTCATTCCATAATCAAGAGATCCTAAAAATTATGTGCATAGACACCATTGAACTAATCAAATTGTAGGTGACTTGCATGTAGGTGTTCAAAAAAGAAGAATGTTAATTCATTCCCCTACCAAAGTGTATCTATCCTTATTTTCCATGATATAACCTAAGGATTTTCTCAGGCCAACCAAAATGAAAATTTGATAAAATCCATGAATGAAGAGCTTGATGTGATTGAAAAAAAATAAATGTGGGAGCTAGTTCCAAGACCAACATACAAGAACATTATTGGCACAGAATGGGTCCTTAGAAACAAATTGAAAAAAAATGGTGATGTGTGATGAGCACCAGTATTGCAGCAAGGATGTTGTAACTCCTGGGCAACTAACTTTACTTTATCAACCCGGGGTTCATACAAACTTGGAGGTGATAGTGATGTATACACAAGTAAAAGTGATGGTTCTACCTGTTGTCACTGTTCAACTGGCAAGAGACCACTTGGGTTCCAAGCCAGACTTATATGGAGTTGAAAGAATATTTATTATTTGATGGAAGAAAGGTAAATTGTTGGGTCCCTATAATACTAGTGATTACCCCATTACTATTGTAGTTATACCCCTTATTTATATTGTTGTGCCCCTATTACCCCCATATTGTTATTTCTATGCCCCATAGAATCCGTCTACTGTTATTTTTGTGACTTTATATTATTATTGTTAGGTCGGCTGGATTATATTGTGACTCCTTAGACTCCTATATATAGAAAGGAGGTTTTGTCATTTGTATCATCCAAGAATTGTTCATTTATGTAATGTAAAGGAGGTTTCCCCCTCGAAGAGGCTGAATTCTAAGGCGTTGATCTATCTTTTCTATCTTTTCTTGAGCTGGTTTCATAACATTTGGTATCAGAGCTTTGGATTCTAGGGTTTCGCTGCTCCAAACAGGTCATCGTGGAATTTTTGCGATAACGTTTTTTCTGTGACGTTTCAGAAGTCACAAAAAAAACCCATTTGAGAACAAATCGCGCTGAATCTTGGGTCCGAATTTCAGAGCTTTTCGCATGATATTTGCGGAGATATGATCTGAGGAAGTTGATCTTTTTGCAGACTCCTGAATTACATTCAAAACAGGTGACCTGGGGAAAATCGTCATAACTTTCTCTCTGGGGATCAAATTGAAATGTCATAAGAAGGTACAGAAAGAGGACGGACTGTAGTTTCTTGTGTGTGTGTTTCAGATTCAAAGGTTGAAACAGTGACTCGTGGCACGTCGTACAAGTTCGCTCTGCTGAACCAGTCTAAAAGAAAGTCACTGTGGGAGATTTCACATAACTCTTCCTTGGAGAATCCAATTTGGCTCAGACTTGTGGCATTGGAAAGAGGACACAGAAGGCTAATACAGGTAGCAATTGCAGAACTGGATGATCTGAAATTACAGAGATACATCAGATTCAATATCAGGCTTCTATAAAGTGAAAAAAGGTGTGTAGTTTTTTTTAATTTTTGTGTAAGCTTGGTTTAACGGAATTCAAAGGGCATAGTAAAGCATTATTATCGGTAACTGATGCCCCAAGGAAAGAAAATGCAAACACCTAGTAAGGAACCTGAAAGCTCTAGCATGACTCATGAAGAAGAGGAAGAAATGCTACATGATATATCAAAATTACAAGAACAAGTGCAACAAATGTCACGCTCACAAAAGCTAACAGAAGCTAAGATAAGTGGCGTGGAATCTAAGGTAAATGGCGTGGAATCTAAGATAAAGGGCATGGAAGCTAATATGGATGATTTGAAGATATATTTGAAGACAGACATGGAAGAATTGAAGAAGTTGCTACAAGAAAGGGTCACTAATGGTGAAAAGGTAGTAAAGGAAACTCATGATGAGAACAAAAGAAATGTTAATCATGATTCCATAGACGCTAATGTTGGATCGAAGAATCACCATATTCCAAAAATCGATATGAGGAAGTTTGATGGAAAGGATCCCGCCACATGGATATTACAGATGGAGCAATTCTTCGATCTCAATAATGTGCAAAATGCACAAAAGGTACGTATGGCAACTGTATATTTAGAACCAAATCAGTTTGTATGGTATCAATGGCTTTGCTCTCGTAAAAAATTTATCACTTGGGCAATTTTTACGGAAGAATTGATAGCACATTATGAAGATACAAAAAGCAACACTTTTTTTAGCCAATTGATAAGTCTCAAACAAAAGGGTTCAGTAATGGAGCACATTGAGGAGTTCCAAAAATTGAACATAAGGGTAAAAGATATTCCAGAGGACCATAGGATTGATGTGTTCATAGGGTCTTTAAAGGATAATATCCAACATGATGTTCGCCTTTGGGAACCTGATTCATTAGAGAAGGCATTCAGGTTAGCAAGAAAAATGGAAAGCAAAATTATGGCAACCAGGAAGCATATCACCCACAACTATAAAGACGAAAGTGTTGTTGCCCCTAGTCTTCCACAACCTATAAGGTTGACACCACAACAATTGGAAGAAAAAAGAGCAAAAGGGCTTTGTTACAGTTTTGATAGCAAATACACTAAAGGTCATAAGTGTGCTGAGAAGAAATTATTCTACATAGATTGTGAAGAGGAAGAAGGAAAGGAGCAAGAAAGGTCAAAAGAAGAAGATATACTCCAGGAACAAAGCCTAGATGAAGAACAAATAAATTCGACCATATCTTGTAATGCATTGGCGGGAATTACCACTCCTCAAACCATCAAGATAGAAGGACAAATCAAGAAGAAAAAGGTAATAGTGTTGATTGATTCAGGAAGCACCCACAATTTTATTCATTGTAGGGTAGCAAAAGAATTGAATTGCTTCCTATATCCAGCACCAGAGTGTCAAGTGATGATTGCAAATGGAGGAACAATAAATTGCTCTGGAAAGTGCCATAATATCAAGCTATCCATGGGAGAATATGTATTGACTAGCCCAATGCTTTCCATTCCAATGGGAGGTGCTGATGTTGTACTAGGAGTCCAATGGCTACAATCCTTGGGTACAATAGCCTTTAATTTTAAAGAACTTTTCATCAAATTTTCTAGATAAGGAAAGGAAGTTGAATTAAGGGGTATTGCAGGGAAACCAGGAAAGATAATCAGCTCTAATATCATGACAAAGCTTCTAAAAAAGGAGCAAAGAGGTGTAATTGCACAATTATGTTCGCTAGATGTTTCCACATTGGAATCATCTATTTCTCCAGATCTCCAAAAAGTCCTAGACAATCATTCCAAGGTATTTGAGACTCCAAAAGGTCTCCCAGCTATGCGTAGTCATGATCATGCTATTCATCTGATTCCAGGAAGTGTTCCTCCAAACATCAGGCCGTGCAGATATCCCTATGTCCAAAAGAGTGAAATTGAACGTATGGTTGCAGAAATGCTAGAGGCTGGTATAATTCAACCGAGTCAAAGTTCTTTCTCAGCTCCAGTAGTATTGGTGCACAAGAAGGATGGATCATGGCACATGTGTCCGGATTATAGGGAGCTCAACAAGCTCACTATTAAAGATAAGTTCCCCATTCCTGTTATTGATGAATTACTGGATGAATTGCATGGATCAATTTACTTCACCAAGTTGGATCTTCGTTCGGGATATCATCAAATCAGAATGAAGATTGAAGACATTCCGAAAACGGTATTTAGAAGTCATGAGGGTCATTATGAATTTTTGGTCATGCCTTTTTGCCTTACCAATGCACCTTCAACATTTCAAGGTTTGATGAATTCAATTTTCAAACCATTCCTTAGAAAATTTGTGTTAGTATTTTTTGATGATATACTAATCTACAACAAGTCTTGGAAGGATCATGTTGAACATGTTGATAGGGTGCTACAACTATTGGAGGAGAAACAATTATATGCAAAAAGATCCAAATGTTTCTTTGGAGTCCAGGAGGTGGAATATTTGGGTCATATTGTATCTCATGAAGGAGTTAAGGTAGACCCTAGCAAAATTAAAGCCATTAAGGAATGGAAAATCCCCACATCCATAAAGCATCTGCGAGGATTTCTTGGGTTTACAGGGTATTATTGCAAGTTTGTTAAGAATTATGGGAGAATAGCAGCACCTCTAACAACATTGTTGAAGAAAGATTCATTTTCATGGACTCTGGAAGCAACAAAGGCCTTTGAACATCTTAAAGAGGCAATGTGCCAAGCACCGGTCTTAGCTACACTGGACTTCACAAAAACCTTTATTGTGGAATGTGATGCTTCAGGAAATGGAATTGGTGTTGTTCTAATGCAAGATGAAATACCCATTGCTTTTGAAAGTCGTCCAATCAAGGGAAAGTTTTTAAGCAAAGCTATTTATGAGAAGGAAATGTTGGAAATACTCCATGCACTTAAGAAATGGCGACCCTACCTAATGGGAAGACACTTCAAGGTAAAAACGGATCATGATAGCCTTAAATACTTTTAGAACAAAGATTATCCTCTTAAGAGCAACAAAAGTGGGTCACAAAGATGTTGGGTTATGACTTTGAAATCATCTACAAAAAAGGGAAGCAAAATGTGGTGGCAGATGCACTCTCAAGAAAGGATGAGGATGTGGAAGCATTGTTGTGTGCCATTTCTATTATCCAACCAGATTGGATAAACGAAGCAAGGGAGGAATGGAAGAATGACGAAGAAGTGTGGGCACTTATTCGAAAGCTACAACAAGATTCCAGTACTTCTGATACATTTAGCTGGCAAAATGATTCGTTATGGTACAAAGATCGCTTATACCTCTGTAAGAATTCCCAGCTAAAACAAAAGATTCTTATGGAATTGCACACTTCTCCCTTAGGAGGGCACTCAGGATTTTTAAAAACTTACCACAGGGTTAAGAAGGAATTTTTTTGGGATAGCCTTAAATCAGATATTCAAAAGTTTGTGGTGGAATGTTTGGTTTTCTAGCAAAATAAAGTTGAAACAATTAAGACACCAGGTCTATTACAACCTTTATCCATTCCAAGCCAACATTGGGAGGAGGTTTCAATGGATTTTATCACAGGTTTACCCAAGTCTGAGGGAAAGAGTGTCATCATGGTGGTAGTTGACAGACTTACCAAGTATGCACACTTTTGTGCATTATCACATCCATTTAAAGCCAGTACAGTTTCTACTGTATTTATGGAAACAGTTCAAAAGCTACATGGAAACCCAAAGATTATTGTAAGTGACAGAGATCCCATTTTCACTGGAAATGTTTGGACAGAATTATTTTCTTTTCTTGGTACTCAGTTAGCTCATAGTTCATCTTAACATCCTCAATCTGATGGGCAAACTGAGATGGTAAACAAATGTTTGGAAGGATATCTTCATTGCTTTGTATCTGATAAACAGACACAATGGGTCAAATGGTTGCCTCTGGCTGAATGGTGGTATAACACTTCCTTCCATACAGCAACAAAAATGACCCCATTTATGGCACTTTATGGGTATCAACCACCATCCATCACATCATATTTAAGAGAGAATTCTAAGGTTCAGGCAGTGGAACATCACATCGAACATCAACAACAAGTCCTCCAACTCTTAAAGGATAACCTCGTGTTGGCACAAAATAGAATGAAACAATAGGCAGATCAACATCGCAGTGAAAGAAGTTTTGATGTAGGTGATTGGGTATTCCTACGGCTACAACCATATAAGCAAATGTCCCTAAAGCAAGCTAAGAAGGATAATAAATTATCACCAAAATATTATGGTCCATACAAGGTGTTGCAAAAGATTGGTACTATGGCATACAAATTGGAGCTTCCTGCAGCTTCTCGATTGCACCCAGTTTTCCATGTTTCCTATTTAAAGAAGGTTATAGGTGAGAAGCTCCCAATTCAAACAATATTGCCAGAACTTGACGAGGAAGGAAAAATTATATTGGAACCGGAAGCAGTCACAGAAACAAGAACTCGACAGCTATGAAATCGATCAATTTCAGAGTATCTTATCAAGTGGAAGAACTTATCAGCTGAAGATTCCACATGGGAGGATGAGAATTTTATGCAGAAGTATCTAGAACTACTCAAGCGTTGAGGACAACACTTTTCTGAAGGAGAGGGGCATGTTGGGTCCCTATAATACTAGTGATTACCCCATTACTATTGTAGTTATACCCCTTATTTATATTGTTGTGCCCCTATTACCCCCATATTGTTATTTATGTGCCCCATAGAATCCCTCTATTGCTATTTTTGTGGCTTTATATTATTATTGTTGGGTCGGCTGGATTATATTGTGACTCCTTAGACTCCTATATATAGAAAGGAGGTTTTTTCATTTGTATCATCCAAGAATTGTTCATTTATGTAATGTAAAAGAGGTTGCCCCCTCGAAGAGGCTGAATTCTAAGGCGTTGATCTATCTTTTCTATCTTTTCTTGAGCTGGTTTCATAACATAAATCTACTCTAAGAAAGAGTTACTCTACTGTAATAATGGATAAGATCAACATGTAATGCTAAATCACACCATTTCCTAATTAACACTAAGAAACTATGCTTGGTAGAAATTCTAAATCAACATGAAACAAATTCTACTATCTAAGTTATAGAATTAATAAGCATCAAACATCACTAATGTGCAAGTAAAGAGACTGAACTAAATGTGTTTTTGCACTTTTGTCTTTTTATGCAAAATCCAGTATGAAAACTAATTGCTTCTGTGGATGTGGTAGGTGAATTAAGGATGTTCAAGGATGGTTGGATGGTGAGGAAGACCCTTGGGAGGCTTTTGGTGACTTCCTAGAGGATTTCCATCAATACAGCCTTAAAACAGGCCATTTCAGGAAAAGCTAGAGGATGTACAAGAAACCTACAGGATCCCCTATAAACCTACAAGATACAGCTGAGAGAAAAATGTGAGGTGTTGGAGGTGATGGAAGGCCTAGGAAAGGTGTGTGATGGGTGGAATGGAGCGGGAGAATGTCTAGGATCGCTCAGAAGTCAATATCCAAGATAGTAGATGGCTAGATTCGCTGAATGTGCATGGAAGAATTTCTATGAAAAATGATGAAAAACTAGTGAAGGTGATGGTGAAAACAAGGGATAGCTAAGGTGGATGGAGTAGAAGGTGGACAATGGCTATGATGTATTAGTCTCCTACTGAAGCACCTTCTCTACATAAAACATGTATATCTTCCAAAAAGATATGCAGATAAGAAACATCTTCATAAACAAGAGAAGCAAAATTATTGAATTAACTGCCTACACTATGCATGAGGAAATTTTTTGAAATGAATGGAAGAATGGATGAAATCTACTGTAGAAATAAAGATGAAAATGATGACAATGAAAACCTACCTTGCAAAACTAACCAAATACTAATTTAAAGACAACAAACTCCAAAGCTCATAAAAGAACTAGAAATCTGTGTTTTTGGTGCAGCTTAAGGGTCACTTCCTCAAGTCAAGATCCTAGAGGGAGGAAGTGAGGCTAAAACACTTGCTGAAAACCTTGTGGTGATAATTTTCATCCTTGCTAACCTACTACTTGAAGTAAGGCACAAATGGAAGCAAACTAATAAACAACCAATTTAATCTACACCACTTGTAATGGAAATGCATCTAAAAAGAAAATTAATAATGAAGCTATGAAACTACATTAAACATACATATACAAGAAAGAGGAGTCTTTGCTTCTAGGGTTGGTCCCTAACCCAAGAGCTTCAGCCCTCTAAGTTAACTCAGTGCTGGCTCAAAACAAAACTCATTCTCATTACCAAAACAACAAATTACATCAATAGAACTTTCACAAGTATTGCAACACGATAATAGCTTAGAGTTTTACAAAAAAAATTGAATCCTACTTAAGTCCTAGGCATCTCTACTTATACAACTAAAGTCCCCAATGACTTCCTTAAAATTAGCGAGGCTCGGCTCACAAACTTGAGATAAACTGGTGCCTTTTCTCTCACTTGCTCTGATGCCTTCTAATCCTCATGATTTGGTAGTTTGCACTCCGAGCTGATGTGATGAATGGAGGAATATTTGAATGGAGGAGTAGAAAATGAGGAGGATTTACTTCCTACAATCTCTCTCCCTTGTCCCATTCGAGTTTTGACCTTAGTCTTTGCCAAAATTCCTTGATTTTCTCATTTAATCTGGCATTCAATGCATATTAGTCCACTAAGCATAATATCCAACTCTAACTCACTTCATAAACAAAATATAATAAAAAACATGTGATAAGTTATTTGAAAAGTTGGTTTGACTAAGCTAGGAGGTGAATTAAGGCCCATATATTTACCTAATGATGAGGCTCATCATCACCCCCCTACTGAAAGTGTTGCTCATGCTCTGAGCAACTTAATCAACATCCATATCCTTCATGGATCTAGTGTCCTCTCTGACATCCCATGCCTCTGTTGTGGGCTCCTCCTCTTGTTCATAGAATCCTGCTTTCTTTTCTACCTCCTCCCACTGCCTCTTTTCTTCTTTTTCCTTTCTCCCTTCTAGCATCCCTAAGAGCAGTAGTGAACTGAGTTTTAGGCCAATCCAATTGACTTTCAACCTTTGCATAGATTTCTTATACATGGGTGTCTTGTTTATTGCCTCTATCAACCTTTGAGGAGAGTGATACTCTCTTATATTTAAGCCATATGGCAGTGTGTTCCATCTCCTCAGGCAAGCATGTATTATATCATCTCCTAGCAACCTAAACATGTCCTCAAAATGTGAAATTTCTTGCCCTTGGGCAGCAAGATATCTAGGTGCCAAATGACGATCATTGACAATCAAATTATGAGTACCAATGAGGGCCATGGGATTTGATTATTCAGCTCTGATCACAAGAGGTTCAGTTTTCTTTCTTGCCAATATAATTTTCATCTCTGCAGCCCTTGATGCCTCATGGTTCATCCATGATTCCAAAGCCATCAATTGTAAATCTCCTAGCTTGGCATTAGGGTCCCATACATTCATGTCTGTTAGTTCCATGTTTTGCAAAAAAAACTCATCCATCTTGGCCATATCTTCTAGTGTGCTATGATCAGAAACTGTCTGTAGTCCTGAAATGGCATGGTGTCTCTTTATGCTAGGGTTTTGATCTGGAACTGCAGCCACTATTCTTTGAGGTATAGGGAATAGGATTTATCTGGCATCCTACACTGGATTGCTTCCAAAGAGAGATTGTTCATACATGCCAATTGATTCTCTCTTTCCTCCAGCTTTCCTCTCAACGATGTATTTTCTGTCTCTAGTTGATTTCTCATTATGGCCTCTCTATCTCTTAAGCCACTTAGCTCTCTACCCATCTCCTTGATTTTCTCTTCAATGTGCCCAATGTCTTCCTCCCCCTTTGATATGGTGATCCACATCCATCAGTGAGTTCTAGCCCTCTCCTTCTCAAGCTTGAAGAACAGTGGGATAGTAAATTTTTGAGGTATGACCTTGCCTCCTTCAATAAATTTGTAGTAGGAGTCCATGTTAGGTTGGGGGCTAGGTTATTTTGTCTCTGGGTCCTCTTCTTTACTTTCTTGTTGCTCCCCTACCTCCTTTTCCAAAGTTTTTACTTCCTATAGGTTCAGCAGAGTATCCTGTAGGACTGCTTCTACTTCTTGTAGGTTTTGTTGTGTATCCTATAGGACTGCCTTTCCCTTGGAGCAGGTCGATCTAGTACTAGGCCTTCTCACATAGGTGATAGGAGACTTAGGGGAAGGAATTTTTTCCTTTTGTGTAGGGGAGTCTTCAATTATAATAGGAATTTTGGTTGATGTTTGCGGTTTCCCCTGTCTTTTTCTTGTGCTTTTCCTTATCATGAAATATAAGGGGGTCTGCCTCTGTCTTTTTCCTTTTTCTTGATGGGGGTGCTAAGAGAAATGAGGGCAGCTATTGCCTCTCTCTCAGTGTTTTCTGGAGACACCCTAGGTGACTCCTCCTTGTTTTCTATTCCCTCTTTTCCATTGCCTTCTTCAACTATGTCCTTCCTGTCTTCTTCCTCTTATAGATCTTCAATATCTTTATTAGTTTCCTCCTTAACATCCTCCTCTTTTTCTTCATCATCCTCCTTCTCTTTCCCCTCTTCTTCTTCATCTTCTTCATTTTCTTCTATTTCCTTTCCTTTTTCATCCATGTCATTCTCATATCCTTCTGTTTCTTCCTCTTCTTGCTTTACTTCTTCTTCCTCTGCTTTAGTATTTTCCTCTCCCTCTTCATTGACAGTAGGACTAACATCATATGTGAGAGCTTTGAGGTCATCCTCTACTGGAATGTCTCTAAAAACTGACCATGTTTTAGGAATTCTATGTTTTTGGAGTGCATCTTCTATAAGGATCCTAATAAACCCATGGTGAGCTAATTTTTGGGAATTTCCCTCTTGCACTTTGATGGTTGAGTCTATTAGTCATTGTAGCAGGAAGTATGGTATGCTGAGCCTTTGGTGAGCTAGTGTTTCTGCTCCAAATCTCAGTTCTTCAAGAAGCCTAAAATGATTGCCATATACCACACTATACCTACCCTCAAATGAAATGTATTTGATTATTTGGTAGGTTACCTCATTCCATGGCTATGGCAGACTTTCCCTTCTTACTCCATTTTTGTCCTCAATGGGTTCCTCACTTTCTAAAAGGAATTTCATTTTGGAAACCTAGCTATCTCCTTTGTCTTCATTCCTCCATGGTATTCCTAGGGGAAGTGTGGTGACTCTACTGATGAGCTGAGGGGTGAGTTCTATAGAGAGGCCCCTTATCAAAATAGTGGCATGGATTCTGGTGAGTGGAATGAAGGAGAGAGCAAATTATCAAGCCACCTAATCATCATACCCTCTGAATTTTTTGACAAACCACATCCAATTATGTCTTGTCAAGATTTCAAGCACTTGGGGGTGTTACTAGATTCTCACAGTGTTTATGGCCTCCCTCCTATTAAACCCTACTGTCATCTTGGTTGGCAAAGTTTGAGGAAATGAGACAGTTGAGACAATTTTCAAATGCAACGAAAATAGAAATGACTGTGTATGTAATTCCCTTACACAATTGCTAAATTTACTCAAACTTAGAGGATTTCTGGTTCAATTAATTTGTAAAGAGGGATGTAATTACAGAGCCTACCTCTTCATTTTGTTTTTAGTGGCCAACTCCCATGTCTTCCCCTCTCAAACTCCTCTCGGCCAATCCTATGGACAATCTTTATGTATCCTATAGGAATTCCTGTGTAGTAAAACAGTGGAGTTTTTCTTCCAGTGGGTTGCCTGGGTATGAGAGCAGCTTGTTAGAGTGAGCTTCGAGGAAGTGAATGCATGAATGCATGGGGACAATGTTTATTTCCTCTTATGGTTATTTGGGGTGAGGTGGTGTGCTGGCAGCAAAGGTACATTTCCATTTTTGGACTGTTGGTCCCCACTACCACCTCATCATTCCCCACTCCTCGTAATCAACTCCCACCTTATGCATTTGTAGTTTTAATTGCTTTTGTCTTTCTCTGTCTCTGTCTCTGATTTGACGACTGCCACATGTGAGAGAAACCCTGTTGTGTATGTGTTGACTGAACGAAGGTGGTCAAATTAACTCACCACCTTTTCACTTATAAACAAATTTACTCGTAACCCTTAATTTCTTTTGACTACATGATGCAGATGAGAGAGAAAGAGGGATACTTACTTGTGGTGCCAATGCTTTGCTGCAGTTGTCAAAGACCAGAGGTGTTGTTGTGTGTATTGGCTGCATGCTATTCTTTTTCCTCCTCTTGTTGTCTACTAATGACTCCTCTGTTTGTGCAGGTACCTATAGTTGAAGATGGTGGTGCTGCTACTTCTTTGGAGCTCCTGAACCCGCGTGTGCAGCATTTGTTTCCATGCATTCATCCTTGACATCATCATTGAGTAAGACTTGGAAGGAGCTCTTGTTGTGGAGGCTGGAACGAATTTGCTTGCCTGCTGATTCAGGTGATATCTATATATGTACTTTATTTGCCTCACGTCTTTGTTCCCGAATAATCTTTCTTTATGCTTATGAGATTCTTGTGTTGAATTCTCCTAACTTTATAGTTGATGTGATTTGTTTGTCTTGCAGGTCACTCTTTGCATAACGGTTGACGTAGGACCTTAGGTATGGAATTTGCTGCTACAATTTTCAGTTGGTAGAGTCTCAGCTCCTGGATCATCATGTTAGAGTTTTGCTACCATTATGATTGGTATTCTATGGGATAGGCTACTATAGGATTTCCTACAGGATGTCCTATAGCTGCTTCTCCCTCAGAACTCTTAATCATTCTTTTTGTTGGGGTTGTGAGGATGGTGACATGGATGGAGAGAAAGAATAGGAGTGTGGAGAACAAGGAATAATCAGGTGATGTTCTCTATTCCTCCCTATTTCCATTTTTTTTAAAGAATGAAAAAAAAAAGCCAAAAACAAAAACAAAACAAAACTCTTGAAACTGATTTTGTCTTTAATGGTGAGTGTAGGGGTGATGATGGTGGACAACGTATGGTGATTGAATGATGAGGGGGGTGAATTTTGTTGGCCTAGAAAGTCATTAATTTGCCTTACGAATACCTCCTGTAGGATTTCGTGGTCACTGTAATTCCTACAGGATCATCCTGTAGGTTTTCAAGGGATCCTATAGGTTTATAGGGGATACTGTAGAAAACATAGTCCCTTTGTAAACTAAAGCAACGGAGTGGAAAAATGACAGAAATAGTACAAGAAGAAATGGTAATGAGTGGAGAAATAAAGATGTGAGTGACAAGGGTCTCTTTGTGATACTCCTTTGCTCCTTGACCGTCCTTTTTGCTAACTTGCAAATGGAAATTTCTTGATTTTAATTATTATATTTTTTTTTTGAAAAACAATTAGGCTACCTTTGAGAGGTTTTCACCCTAGCTATTTTCGCACCTCAAGAGAGGTTTTCACCCAGGGATCTTTCTTATTCTCTTTTTTTCTGTCTTTTTTTTTGTTTTGACACCATTGGGCTGCCTCAAGAGGTTTTCAACCCAATGATGGGACTCAGACGCCTCATGGAGGTTTTCACTCAAGTCCTTATTTTTTTTTTCTCAGTGATTTGATGAGGGAGGAGATGGAATTTGCTCCACTATCATCATTGTTTTATTGATATCATCAATGAACTCTTGTTTTGATAAAGCTCTCTTGTAAATTTTCAATCGGTGTCCATTAACAAGTAAAGAGATGGCCTCTTCATCTATGGTTTTGATCTACACTGAACCATTATCATGGCGTCTTTCGACAACATAAGGTCCTAGCCATCCTGTCCTTAAATTTCCCTTGAAGTCTTTATACCTAGAATTATATAGCAACGCCCAATCGCCTTCTTGAAATTGTTTCTCCTTGATGTTTTTATCGTGCCAGAGATTCCTCTGAAGTTGAACTACCTTTGTATGTAGGAGGGCCTACATTCTGAATTCATCCATACCATTCAACTGGAACAATCTCTCTTTCTATGCACTGTTGAGATCTAGATCTAGTTGGGCTGCCATCCTTAATGTGTTATACTCAAATTCAATGGACAACAAGGCCCTTTTCCAATAGACCAGCTCATAGGGTGTGAATCCAGTGGTGGTCTTCCATGTGGTATTATAGACCTAGGTGGCCTCAACTAGTCTATCTGCCCAATCCTTCCTATTGTTTCTTACCACTTTGGTCAAGATGCCCTCCAGTGCTCTGTTGGTCACCTCCACTTTCCCATTAGCTTGTGGATGATAGGGAGTGGAGGTTATATGCTTGATCTTGTGTTGGCTAAGCAAGTCTTCAATCATGTTGGAGGTAAACTAGTTGTCTTGGTCTATGACTGGCTCTCTAGGGTACCCAAATTTGTAGAATACATTCTCCCTTAGGAACTTAGCCACATTATCCTTTGTTGCTACCTTAATGACCTTGGTTTCAGCCCACTTAGTCAAATAATCATTGCACACAATAATATATTGTTTTTTCTTGGAAGGAGGGTCAATAGGCCCAATGAAGTCCATGCCCCACTTGTCAAATGGCTCAAAAGTCACTTGAGGCTGTAGAGGAAATTCATCTCTTGGAGTAGGCCTTCCCATCCTTTGGCACCGATCACACTGACTAGTATATTTTGTCACATCCTGATGAAGAGTAGGCCAATAATAGCCTACTTGTAACACTTTGAATGTTGTCCTCTTTACTGCAAAGTGACCTCCATAAGGCCCATCATGACAGGTTAGAAAGATGTCAAAGACTTCCTCCTCCCTGACACATCCTCTCAAGATTTGATCTGGGCCAAGTTTGAAGAGATTGCCTGAAATCCAAGTGAAGGGGGCACTTTTCCTTACTATCTTGCTCTTTTATTTAGAGGACAAGTTTGGTGGGAACTGTGCGGATACAAAATAGTTTGCTATATTAGCAAACCATGGAGAGAGCTCTGAAATAGAAAATAGGTGCTCATCCGGTAACTGGTCATCAAACATTCCTTTTTCACCTGTAGGCAAATTTACTCTAGACAAAAGTCTGCAACAACATTTTCCTTACCAAGCTTATCAACAATGGTTACATCAAATGCTGTAATAAAAATAACCATCTTATAATTCGAGCATTCACATCCAGTTTTCTCATTAAATATTTGATTGTAGCATGGTGAGTATGCACAAATGTTTGATAGCCTATAATATAATGCCTCAATTTGTTCAATGAATGCACAACAGCCAAGAGTTTCTTTTCGGTCACTGTGTAATTTAGTTCAGCCTTTGACAAATTATTACTAATAAAATATATAGCATAAGGTAGTTTTTCATCTATCTGGCCTAGGACTGCTCCTATAGCTTTGTGTGAGGCATCAGCATGAATGGAGGGCCCAAGTTGGGCCTCAGAGAATCAGTGCAGTGGTTAACTTGTCCTTTAGGATGCCTAAGGCCTCTTGACAACTTTTTGACCATATAAACTTAGATTCCTTAGCCAACAAACCAAATAAAGGAGAGGCCAACTTGCTGAAGTCCTTTATGAAACTTTGGTAGTATCCAGCTAACCCTAGGAAACTTCTGAAATCTCTCTATTTTTGAGGAGGTGGGACCCTTTGGATGATAGATATTTTTTTTGAGTCCACCTACAGTCCTTGCTAAGATATTGAATGACCTAGCACAATCCCTACAGTCATCAAGAATTCATATGTTTCAGGACTGAGAGACAGATTCATTTCAATGCATTTGTGCAGTACATTTCCTAGGTTAGAGAGAAATTCTTGAAAATCATAGCCACAAGGTGTAAAATCATCCATATAAATTTCCATTATATCATGGACCAATTCAGCAAAAATAATCAGGACTTCTCTCTGGAAAGTGGCAGGACCATTACATAGGCCAAAGGGAAGGACCCTATAGGCAAAAGTACCCTAAGGACAAATGAAAGTGGTCTTATCCTGGTCTTCTGGGCTGATTTGGATTGGGTTGTACCCACTGAATCCATCTAGGAAAGACAAGAACCTTTTCCCTACCAGGCCAACTAGCACTTGGTTAATGAAGGGTAGAGGGAAATGGTCCTTCTTTGTGGCTTTATTCAACTCCCTGTAATCAACAAAAATTCTCCACTTACCATTTTTCTTTGGAACTAACAGCAAAGGAGAGACCCACTCACTATTGGAGATAGGGTAAATGAATCCTGCATCCAACAATTTTTGTAGTTCTTCTTTGACTATATCTTTAAGAGCTGGATTCATCTTCCTTTGGGGTTGTCAGACCAGCTTGCAACCTTCTTTGATGTATATGTGGTGAGTACACACTGAGGGGTGTACTCCCTTCATTTCTTTGTAGCTCCAAGCGAAGGCTTCTAGATTTTCCTTTAGCATGTTGCATAAATTCTCTTCCTGGAGAGCAAAAAGAGATGGATTGATTTTCAAGGTTCTCTCTAGGCCAAATTATATGGTTTTGAAATGGAGTGGTTTGGAATCGACTAAGAATAAGTTAATTGGATGATTGTTCCGGGCTTCTTTTACTATTTCTTCTAAGGGAAATGAACTGGGAATTGGACTTTGGAGTAGGTGTTCAATCAAGTCATCCTCATCTTGTTGTCCTCCTCCCATGGTTGCTTCTAAAGTATAAAGTTGGGTGGAATAAACTTCACTGTCTTCCTCCTCCTCCAACCATAAAGGTAAGTCATGCTGTAGAGAAGGTTGAGTAGGAGGGTATAGGACTAACTGCTTGGACATATGCCCATTCTTGATGGTCATATCCCCAACTCTACAGCCAATGTAAGCATCGAAAGTGGCCAACCATGGTCTCCCAATGATGAGATGGTAACCAATGAGCTTAGCCTTAGGCTGGAGAACTAGGAAACCTGTAGGGTACTCTCAATAGTCAATGGAGACCATCATATCCTGCGCAATCCCCTCAGGGGTTACTATAAAATGGTTTGCAAGTTGCAGAACTGTTGTTGTCTTCCTTAATGAGCCTTGGAGGTTGAGATTGAGCATGGTGTGCTTGGTCATCACATTAATGGCAGCCCTAAGATCGATCAGAGTGTGTGGGACAATGGTTCCATTGATGTGCACATCTACTATAGGGCTTCCAGGGTCCAAATATTTTGGACAGATTACCTGCCCCAACATTAATTTGGACAACTACCCAATGACATTAATGGTAGGGTCATCCCCTCTTCGCCTCCCTCGATGCTTGGAGCACTTATCCTTCATCAACTTATTGTAAATAGGTACATATTTTATTGTTTGGAGAAGTGGAATCTTTACACATAGATTTTTCAATTCTCCCAGAAGCTGAGTCTCTTCTACGGTAGACTGGAGTGGTTGGGCTAATCTCTCAGGAAAGGGTGGATTTACTTTAATATTTCTTTCCTCTCTTTATTCCTCAACCTCCCTAGGTGGAGGTGGAGGTTGGTTATCTGATAGAACTCTCCTAGATCTGAGGTTAATCTCCTAGATTTCCACAACATAAGCTGGATATGATGTCTCTCCACTCTATACTTGTCGAGCCTACCTATTGCTCGGGTTCAAATTTGGCAGGGAAGGTATTTGGGGTTGGTTGCATGGAGCATAGTGTAGAAGTTGTGGTTGGGCAGGTGGTGGAGGCAATAGAGCTGGAGCATTGGTGTATTGGGACCTCCACCCCTGGGGCGGTGGATTCCATTGAGGTTGTGGTGGAGCATAAGGTTGAAATGACTGGTTGGCTAGGTAGGAGTAATATTGGGATGCAAAGGACCAAGGAGGGGGTGTAGAATAGGAAGGATGAGTAGGGGGTCCCCAAGAAAGTATGGCTGTCGTTTGGCTGTGGTTGTAATATGCATGGGATGACCCTTGCATGCCCTGTTGGTATGGTCTAGACCCATAAGGTCTCCTTTGGTTAATGTAGCAGAGCTGCTCAACGACCCCTTTAGCTCCTTGATATATAGCTTTGAGCCCAGGTAAAGAAGGGAACTTTTCTGTGGAGTGGTTTTATTCACAGACAGAGAAAATTTCAATAGATTTCAATGGATATTCATTCCTAGGATGCCTCCTCGTGCACCTAGGACAAAAAGTGGCCAAGGCTCTCTCTACTTCCTCCTACTTCCTCTTAATGTGGATGGTGTGCATTTGTAATGAAACGGTTTGTAGAATCTCACTTTTGAAATCTTCCAACATGTTTCCAATTTCACCCTTGATGGACGAGTTGGAAGACGGTGTACTGACCATGGGTTGACTACCCCTACCCTTTTTCCTAGCTTCCCTAGAATGGTTTCTAAAGACAGTCTTGATATTATCCTCATAGGGTAATTGGTAGATATCTCCTCCTGCTAACAAATGTAGGGTATCCAGAAGATCTTCCCTTACTCCCCTAAGTAGGACCAACTTTAGTGACTCAGGGTCAAGTGTGCACCTGGCCCTTTTGTAATTAAGATGGAATCTTTCTTCATAATCCTCTAGGGATTCATCATTGCCTATTGTCATCCTGAAATTTTTTTCTTTAGTATCCTTTGACCGATAATAGTCTTGATATTTTTTGTTAAAGGCTTGCTGCATCTGAGCCCAAGCTATGATGCTATCTCCAAGTAAACCCATGAACCAGTGCAATGTTGCATCCTTGAGGGTAGATGGAAATAGTTTTAACTTTTTCTCTTCATCTGTATAGTCATAGGTTCGGCATATAACAACAAAATCAAATAGGAAAGTGTCAGGGTCCTCTATGGTCAGGCCATGGAAATGAGGTAGGGCAGAGGGGCTTATATTTTTCATCCTAGTTTTGCCATTGGTTTCCCTGGTGGGGAAGGCACCCTCAACTCTCTCTCAATTCCCTTTGTCATTTCTGTTTTCAGCCATTGGTTTAGTAGGAATGGGTTCTTCTTCTTTTTCTTCCCCTGTAGGTTCTTAAAATATGTCAGCTTTCTCAACTAAGGGTTACTCCAGTTCATAACCATCGAAAAAGAGGGAAGGTTGGCTATTTCATGCAGTGGGGATATTTGGAAAAAAATTCCCTAAGCTATCCCTATTCCTGTGAGGCATGAAAAGAAATATTTTTTCTTTGGTTTTGTATTTTTTCAATCTTGGAAAGTTCTTGCAGAATTAAAATTGCTTATTGAATGAAAATTACTGACAGAATGAAAAAGCCATTTTCTGAATTTAAATCTTACTTGAAAAGTGGAAAGGAAAGAAAAAAATGCGAAAAGGAAGAAAGGAAACAACTAGATTACTTTTGCAGAAATAAACTAATGGCAGAATATTAAAGACAAGAAATAGAAGAGAAGAAAGCAATAATCACACTTTACTCAGACACCTCCCCGACAACAGCACCAAAAAGTGATGAGTGCCAGTATTGCAGCAAGGATGCTACAACTCCTAGGCTACCAAATTTACTTTATCAACCCGGGGTTCGTACACACTTGGAGGTGACAGTGTTGTATACACAAGTAAAAGTGATGGTTCTGCTTGCTGTCACTATTTAGCTAGCAAGAGACCACTAGGGTTACAAGCCAAAATTCTATGGATTCAAAATAACCTTGATTCTTCGATGGAAGATAGGTAAATCTACTCTAAGAAAGAGTTACTATACTACAATAATGGAGAAGGTCGACATGTAATGCTAAATCACACAATTTCCTAATTAACCACTAAGAAACTGTGCTTGGAAGAAATGCTAAATCAACTTGAAACAAATGCTACTATCTAAGTTATAGAGGTAAGAAGCATCAAACATCACTAATGTGCAAGTAAAGAGATTGAACTAATTTTTTTTTTACGTTTTTGTCTTTTTATGCAAAATCAAGTATGCAAGCTAATTGCTTATGTGGATGCGGCAGGTGAATTAAGGATGTTTGGGGATGGCTAGAAGGGTTATTAGATGGTTGCATGGTGTAGAAGACCCTTCGGAGGCTTTTGGTGACTTCCTAGAGGTCTTCCATCAATTCGGCCTTAAAGTAGGCCATTTCATGAAAACCTACAGGATGTACCAGAAACCTACAGGATCATATGTAAACCTACAGGATACAGCCGAGAGAAAAATGTGAGGTGTTGGAGGAGATGGAAGGCCTAGGAAAGGTGTGTCATGGGTGGAATGGAGTGGGAGAAGGTCTAATATCACTCATAAGTCAGTATCCAAGATAGTAGATGGCTGGATTTGCTCAATGTTCTTGGAAGAATTTCGACGAAAAATAATGAAAAACTAGTGAAGATGATGGTGAAAACAAGGGATGGCTAAGGTGGATGGAGTGGAAAGTGGCTACTGGTTATGAAGTCTCAGTCTCCTTCTGAAGCACCTGCTCTGCATAAAACATGTATATCTTCCAAAAAGATATGCAAACAAGAAATATTTTCATAAACTAGAAAAGAAAAATTAATGAATTAACTACCTACACTATGCATGAGGAAAGTTGCTGAAAGGAATGAAAATGTTGGTGCCGGTATCTTCCTCCCTCCATCAGAGATCAAAATTTTCTTTTTGCACGCATTTTAGGTGTCTCATTCGATCAGCTGCACTCCATTAGTATCATGGATCATTTGATGGTAGTGGTTCTTTGTCAAATTTCCCTCATGATTTTCATTTACTGGCCTATTTCCATATGTACAAGTCATCTGCTGTCATTTTTATTTCATTTCAGTTGCAGAAATCATTTTAGGGTTTCAAGTTTCGTTAGGTCTAGGGTTTGCCACCATAGTCATGTAAAAGCTCAATAATGGTCAGCAGGCACATGAGGAGGTCTAATAAGGTCTCAGCATAAAAATTTCAATAATGATATACTCAGTAATTGATCTTTTCCTCAAAACCCTCTTTTGATGAAAAATAGAGTTTTTATGTTCTATGTATAAAAATTACATGTAATTTTATTGTTTTCATATGTAATAAGCATCATCTACAGCCCTGGGTAACCTTTCCAAACTTCTGCACTGCAACTCCTGCAAAAAATACAAGAAAATCCAAACATTAGTCCATCAAATGACAAAAAGAGAGCCAAACTGCAAAACAGAGTTTTTAAAGAACAAAGTGAAAAGGAACTTTAGAAAAATGGACTTTTCAAATGAAAAATTAAAAGCCAAGGTGGATATAAAGTTATCTTTGGTATTTGAAAACTTCATTTGCTTAAAGTGAGAGAGAGAAACAAGGTGAAAATCACGATTTGAGGCAAATAGAGGAAAATTGGCATGGCGCACCAGTCTACCAAGCCACAAATTCATCCAATCGATCATCAAAAGCTCCAAAATCTCTAAATATTATTCCTCCAAGTAAGTGAACTCTCCAAATTGCCATAAAAATAGATTTGGTCATCATTGATAGTGTTTTGGTAGGTGAAAAAATCAAACCCTAATTTGCGGCACAGCTGCATTGCAAAACTGCCTAGGGTTTGCAGTTTTTTGTCATTCTTGCTGTTAGTCTACTCCTTTGCATAATTTTCCATTCACTACATTTCTTTGCATTTTCTTCCCCTTTCCCTCTTTCATTGACATTTATCCTACCCTATATCCCCAAACCCTAAAACCCTAACACCTAATCCCACTATTCCCCAAACCCTAATATTCATTCCCAAAACCCTATCACTCCCTAATAACCCTACAACAAGCATCCAAACCTTCAACTCATCAGTCCCATTCATCAAATCCCAAAGACAAAGACAACAATCACCTACTATTGAAATAAAATCTCTTCATACGAATCATTTTACACCATATATTGGCAAATATGGAAACAAATTCAGCTTATGAAAGGGATGAGGAAACTTTGAGTGATTCCTCCCAAGAGATTCATGCACCAAGAAAACCACATAAGGGAGCAAAACACATCCGGGAGGAGCCCACCACACTCATAGAAGTATTGGTTTGTCCCCTTGCAGTAACATGTTTCAAACATCAGTCTTGCTACCAATTTTGTGAGATGGTGGAGAGGGTGAAATACCACCATGAACTTGCTCGATTATTTGTCCTTCATCTTCATAATGGTCAGGTGAACTTAGCAGGTGTTTACTTCACTTTAACACCTGAAACTATAGCTGAAGCAACAGGTATTCCAAATGTCGGTGAACAGTGGAACAAAGGACAACTTGTGATCAAAGAGCATTATGAGCCTTATATCACGGCTAGTTATCAAAATCAAATTAGTAGGGTCTTTCCTTTCAGATACCTACAGGACACTTATGCACCACTCATGAAGCTCATTATCAAATACTTCAGTTGTGAAGGGATATTTTCTTACTTGTACACCTATCATGTTAGATTATTGATGCATTTCACTAGAGTGAGGATGATGAACCTCCCCTATTTCATATGCAGAAACATTGAGAAAATGGCTACATTGGTGCAAAGAAAACCTCTTCATCAACAGTTCAATAACATTTATCATTTTTCATTGATCAAGATTGTTGTTTTGCATCAGCTGAGTTTGTTGAATGTTTCATGGGACACTTTCATTTCACATGAGGTTTTCAAAAGCCCTTAAGTGACCCCATCAGTTTTTCAATATGAAGGAGGGCCTTCAAATAAACCAGAGGTTCATGAGACTCAAGCTATAGGTGTGCCAATATTTGTCACTTATGAAAAGGGGACAAGGAGGCTATTTGCAGCTACAAAACGAGTACCATCTCCACCAGGGGTGGAAGGGGTCTCGTTTCCTTCACCAGACAACAAGAAAATGCTATCTTCACCCGTGGTGAAAGGGGCTTAGCCTTCTTCTTTAGTAGAGCAAGTACAGGATAAAGGGAAGCAACCATTGCATGAGGAAGTGCCTTCTAAAGGTTAGGAGAGAGAATTCATTTTGATTCAAGAGGAGGATACTGATTTGGGCTCCCAAAGCTCACAGCTCAAGGAGATCACCAAAGAACAAGAAGCTAACATCCATGACTTATCTCTTAACCTTGAAAGGGATAAGTGGATCATAAATTACTTTGAGCAATGGAATAAGAAGTTGGAGGATAAACAGACAATCATGGAGCTGCAAACCATTAGGGAAAACAAGCAAGCTGCAAAAATAAAGAAAGTCACATTGACACCCCTTGAGCAAGATATTGATCCTAACTGAGAATCATGGCTAGAGAGGGAAAATATGCACTTGGAGAAGCTGCTTGAGAAAGGTAATAAGGAGAAAAATATGTTGCAGTACATGGCTTATCACTATTTGGCACGAAAAAAAATTTGCAAAACTAGGATAAGGTACCTAAAGGCCAAGTTGAGGAATACTTTGAGGAGCAAAAAAGAGCAAGATAAGCTCAAGATCTTGGTTGAAGCTTCATTGGCCTAGCATAGTACTTGATGCAGATCACTCATGCCAAATTTCAAGTAATTTGGCAAACTTTTTGACAATTTTGAATTTTTCAAGGAAAAAACAGGTTTTTCCGGTAGGTGCGTAGCGCCACCTGGCGTTCACTTTTGATAGGGAGCTCCTCTGGAGAAAAAAATTGATTTTTTGGATTCCTCATGAAAAATTATGCATACCTAGAAATTACTAGGAAATTTGGACAAGTTTTAGGTAACCAAAAGGGTCAAAAACACCTCAAAAATTCCCTCTCTGCCACTTTTTGGCCACACATGAAGCAGTGTTGGGAGAACTGATTTTTTGAGGGGAAAATGGGCACCAAATTCAAAAATTCCACCAGTCCTAGAAAGTATACAAATAGAAATTTCCAACAGGCCAACTAAGAGAGAATTTTGTGAAGTGGAAGGTCTCCAAATTCAGCTGGGAAAAAGCGCTACGTACAGGATGAAAAAGTGCCAATTTTGCTCAAAAACTTTGTTTTTCGCCTAGTTTTCTTCTAGTTTGATTTTTTTTCTCTTATGGTCAAATTTATGATCTGAAATGATGTAAATTGATGTACTATGATGTAAAAATGATAAAAATTGACTTGACACGGTAGATACACCAATTGTAGGTGGTTTGGAGTTGAATGAATCAGTTTCCTAGGTTTTAGAGGCAAGCTGTTCCACTGCCTATTTTTCTGTTCCTAGTTTCAATATGGTTGAAACCACCCCTCGTCTCATGGATTCGACCCCTGATGGATATTATAGGTGTTTTTGCGGTCTATATCATGTGTTTTTGAGTCATTTTCAAAGGTTGGACTCTTGTGAATGCTTTGAGCATTATTGTACATTCATCTCTGCAATTTGGCAAGGAAATAGACCAGGGTTTGTAGCATTTTGTGGGATTCTTGTGGCAAGCTGATTTAGTATTGTTTATCGCTCTATAATTCAAGTTATAATGTGTTTATTTGTGCCATTATCTCTCTCTTTTCAACTTAACTAAATGAATCAAGTATAAAGGTAGAAATTGTTGATGTTGCAGTACCGTAGGGTTTGTTTAGCTTTATATGTTTTCTATTGTTTGAAGAGAATTCCTGATAATTTCATGCCCTCTCTAACTCCTTACCATTTTTAAGACTTCCTATTTCACTTATTTCAAAGTACTAAAGCATTTTCCTACCTCGCCCCACAGAAACCTCTGCAAGACTGAGTTCATTTCCCGGACCCAAAACTGTCTTTCACTTTTGATCTAGCAAACCAACATAAAATTCAAATAAAACTCCTATGAGCATATACCTAGCCTAAAATTAGTCTTTACATCACTCATCCCAAGCCTCATTTGTTATATTTTCTTGAGATTGACAAGGAGAGAGCCCTCTCCCAACCTGGTAGAGCAAGCTACCAGGTTAAGCATGGTTTGATGTTACCCTTGACCTACCGTTCTCAACTTGAGGTAGATTTAGGCCCTAAAAGAAAGCGTGGATGAGATCTACTATAGAAATAAAGATGAAAAGGATGAAAATGGAAATCTACCTTGCAAAACTAACAAAATACTAATTTAAAGACAACAAACTCCAAAGCTCATAAAAGAACTAGAAATTTGTGTTTTTGGGGCTGCTTAAGGGTCCCTTCCTCAAGTCAAGATCCCAGAGGGAGGAAATGAAGTCGAGACACCTGCTGAAAACCTTCTGGTGATCCTTTTTATCCCTACTAACATGCTACTTGAATTAAGGCACAAATGGAAGAAAACTAATAAACAACCAATCTAATCTACACTACTTCTAATGGAAATGCACCTAAAAAGAAAATTAACAATGAAGCTATGAAACTACACTAAGCATACATATACAAGAAAGAGGAGCCTTGGCTATTAAGGTTGGGCCCTAACCCAAGAGCTTCAACCCTCTGGGTTAACTCATTTTTGGCTCAAAACAAAACTCATTCTTATTACCAAAACAACAAATTACATCAATAGAACTTTCACAAGTATTGGAGCTTGAAAATAGCTTATAGTTTTACAAAAAAAATACAAATCCTATTGAGATCCTAGGAATCTCTCCTTATAAAACTTAATTCCCCAATGACTTCCTTAAAATTTGGGAGGCTCCGTTCCAAAACTCGATATAAACTGATGTTTTCTCTCTCACTTGTTCGGCTGCCTTGTAATCCTCATGATTTTGCTATTTTCACTCCGAGTTGATGTGATGAATGGAGGAATATTCGAATGGAGGAGTATTAAATGAGGAGGATTTACCTTCTACAATCCCTCTCCCTTATCCCATTCGAGTTTTGACCTTAGTCTTTGCCAAAATTCCTTGATTTTCTCCCTTAATCCTGCATTCAATGCATATTAGTCCACTAAGCATCATATCCAACTCTAACTCACCTCATAAATAAAATATAATAAAAGACATGTAATAAGTTATGAAAAAAGTTGGTTTGACTAAGCTAGGAGGTGAATTAAGGCCCATATAATTACCCAATGATGAGGCTCATCAATGTGGTAAGAAATAAGGCAATGCTAGTTTGCAAAGGTTATGCACAAATTGAAGTTTTGGATTTTGATGGTACCTTTGATCATGTTTCACGATTAAAGACAATTTGAATTTTCTTATGTTTTTCAAGTCTAAAGAAATTTAAAATATATAAGATGGATTTCAAATAAGTGTTTTTAAATTTTGAGATGCAAGAAGAAGTCTATATTGAGTAGCCTGATGGTTTTGAACTGTGAAATAAATCTCCTTGTCTTTGTAGGATGAAAAATACCTGGTATGGTCTTAAGCAAGCCCTAGGGGCTTGGTACTCTAAGTTAGGTAGTCATTGTCTTAAGTGTGGTTTTAAAAGTGGTATAATGGACAAAACCTATATGTTAAATCTAATGATCGGAAATGTTAGTAGTTGTTCCATGTTGATGGTATAATATTTTGAAGTGATGTAGATCATTTACCTTGCAATTTTACAACTCATATGAAAGTCGAGCTTGAAATGTCAATGCTTGGTGAACTCTCTTATTTCCTTGGCTTGCATATAAATCAAACAATGAAAGGTATAGTTATTTCACAGGTCAAGTTTCTTATGGAAGTGCTAAAGAAATTTGGCATGGAGGAATGTTCATAGGTAGGAACTCTAATGGCATGTGGATGAAAAATTAACAAGAATGATGAGTCACTAGAGGTATATTAGATTCTATATAGATATATTACTAGAGGCATTTTATATTTTCCAACTTCTAAACGAGACATTATGCAAGAAATAGTCATTGTTGGAATATTTCAAGTAGCCCCGAGATAGACTCATCTCCTACCAACAAAGAGGATTCTTAGATATCTAAGGAACACAATGAATTATGGTCCTTTGTACCCCTTAGGTAAATATTTTTCGCTAACTTATTTTGCTGATGCTAACTGGGGAGGTGATGTAGATAAAAAAAAACACTAGTGGTGGTGCTTTCTTTCTTAGTGAATTCCTTGTGTCATGGTTGAGCAAGAAGCAAGGTTGGATCCGTATTTCTACTGCTGAAGTAGAATATATAGAAACAAATTCCTGTTGCACAGAACTATTACGGCTAAAGTAGACCTTACAATATGTGCAGGTGATATCTGAATAACCCATATCAATCATATGTGATAACGCACGTGTAATCAATACATCCAAGAATCTTGTTTTCCACTCCAAGACAAATAATATTCCAATCAAGTATTATTTTATCTAGGAGAGATTTGAAAATCATATTTTAAAATTAGAGTATGTACCAATGAGAAAAAAAGGTAGCTAATATCTTCACTAAACCTCTCCTAAGACACAAATTTGTGTACTTAAGGCAAATATTGGGAGTAGTCCTTGTTACCTGCATCCACTAATTCTACTCCAAGGGGAAGAATGTAGTTGTCTAGATTGGTCCTACACTCAACATATCTAAAGGGAGCTATGGGGTGTTATAGCTCCAAATCTCACTCTTATGGTTTTTGATGCTGCACCCATGGCCTAGGGCAACCCCTCCTTCCAGACCTGGTCCAAAATTTAAAAAATAGTGTTTTATTCCCTACACGCGACATTGCCCTGAGCTAAACACATGTATACACGAGTCTGTGTATACCCAACCCACATATATGTCTTAAAACACTTAAAAAAAAATAAACATCCTTAATTTCGGGTGGAGATCGCGGGTTTTACCTGTTGATCACCTATTAGTGCCCATGGCCCAACTGTTCCCAACGAATTCCCAACTAAAAAACTACTTTGGGAGAAGTATAAAAAGGCTTAAATGGGAAGGCCTAAGGGAGGAGAGAAGAGAGAGAAAGGTTATTATGCTGAGATTTCCCTGACCAAGTCTGAAGATCCTTGTGCCTCCTGCACTTCCCCCATTTTTACAGGAAACCCTTGTTTCCTTGTGTGATGATGTCCTTTTACTACTTGTGATATCATGGAGTAAGTCATGGAAGGAGTTTGTTAAACACTTGATACTAGACGAATCCAGAGGACGGTTCTGCTTGGAGCCTGTGAAAGGATGAGTTAGGTGAAATTGTTCCTTTCTGTACTTTATTTGTCTATAATAAAAGAAACACATGTCTTTGTTCCTGATATAAATCTTCTTCATGTTTATGATATTCACGTTATGATTCATGTATGAATGGTTGTTTAATTGCATAACTAACTACCTTTCTTTATAATATGAAGATGGTTTCTTTATAATGTTTAGTACATATACTGTTGTACTTTCTTGAATTTATTTTTTTGCAGGTCAAAGGAGCAAAAGGAACTCCAAGAAGGGTTTGGACCCTAGAAGGACCTTCTCAAACGTAGGACCTCAAGTACGCCCCTTATCGTAGAGTTTGATTATATTAGCATTATGGCCGTATGGTATGTGTGTTTCTCTGTATAGACAACTTTCAGTCTGCTAGGGTATCAGCCCAAGACCCTAGGGAAAATTTTCCCTTAACAGAATTGGCGACTCCGCTGGGGACAACATCATTATTGTTTCTAGTTTGGGTGTGTTCCAGCCATTCAGGGCTCAGCTGGCTGTTTGCTTGCTGTTTCTGTGTAGTCTATTTCTGTAGGAACTTGAGTTGTAAGTTTGGTTAGTTTCTTCAGACTCTTTTTTATTTTTTCTTGAAATATTTTATATACGTTGTTTTTCTTGTTAACAGAGGCATATATACGCATGTTTCCTTAAGTTAACCCGTGTATACGCAGGTTTCCTTAGGCACAGTCGTGTATATCTTGCAATTTTCAATATTTTTTAAATATTTTTCTCTCTGAAGGTCTATCTGCTGGTTTGATTCAGTCCTGAACAGTTACTTTCCAGTGTCAGTTGTTAGTTTTACAACAAGTATCTGATTTCAAATTCTCTCTAATTGCGAGAAGTGTTGGTCTTGTTTTTGTTTTTGCAAGCGTCATACTTTTTGTTTTAAGCACACAATATTTCTTGTTAGGAGTCTTGGTTGCTCTATTTTGTCAGAGTAGAAAGGTTGATCTCAGCCTTTGTGTCAAATCTTGTTTTGGTGACCTTTTGTGTTTGCTTGTTAAAACTACTTTTTGTGACCATCTACTTTTCTTGTTTTTGAAAGTTGTTGATTAACACTTTCTTGAAAATTGCCTTTTTGATCTTTTGGTCTTTGTTGCCAAAGCTTTCATTCCTGCTTTTGATTGTTAAGAGCATCTTTAAACACATTTATTTTTGTTGAGTTTTCATCCATTATGTGTTTTCAACTTGCAAAAGTGTTTGTTGCCTATTCTTCAATCACAAAGTTTCAGTCTTGTTGAGAGAATTTTTGAAAAGACATTTTTGTTTTTGCTTTTCAAGAAAACTTTTTGAAAAACTTGGTTTTGCTTTCTTGGACTTTGTTTTGATTTGGTTTTCTTTTATTGAATGAAAGTGCATGTTTGTTTGTCTTGAAACTTGTTTTTAGTGTTTAGACGAAATGAATGGTAGCAACTCATATTCCATTTTAAGTGGAAAAATAAAAATTGATAAACAAGTAACTTTCATTTCTTGATTTAGAGTAGTCTTAAGTCTTGCATCAGCATGTACTTATTGCATTAGGATAGATTTGCACATCTTTTTAGGCATCCATAGCTTTGTTAACTTTTGTGAGTGTGAAGCGTGAGTAAAAGAAAATAAAAGAAAATTTGTTGTTTTTCTTGAAGTTCCTCTGAACCCTATAGAAATTTCTTTTCATCGAAAAACGAAAACAAGTGCATTTGCATCTAGTTTGGTTTTTATTAATTTATTTTCCGTCAAAACACCACTATTTTCACTTTCACTTATCCCGTGACTTAAAGAACAACCTATTTTAAATTAAAGCACTAATTAAAATTCACTAAAACTTTTTTATTATCAAGTTAGATACACCAACAAGTTTTAGGATTTTAGGGCCTTGGATTAGGTGAGTGGAGAGATAACTCTCCAAGGCCATTTAAACTGAAAAACATAGGAGTCTGAATAGTGAGTGAAAATCCAATAGCGTTAGGAAGACCAGGAAAGCTCCAGATCTAGGAGTTAAGCACGAGGGTTTTTGAAGACAGGGAAGAGAGATACCCCCTCTCCTACTTGTCCGATCTTACCTCACGACTGTTCTGCCTGGCTTCTGCAACGAGTTGGTATCCATTGTTGCTACTCCTAGGGATCTACACTGGTGGTTGTGGAGGGGAATCCAGTGGCACCTGAGGTCGATGTTGCATCACTCTCAATGGTACTACTGGAGGGCACCCTTGTGAAGCTTGGGGGCTTGCATCGGCGTAGGCTGTTGTTAGGAGGTCAGCGTAACTTCCTCTATTACCTTCACTGATAGGACTGGGCCGTCATTATCCCAGACTATCTTCAGAAGGCCCCTTACTCCACTTTCTTGTATTTTGGTGTCTGGTCCTAATCACCCGGAGCGGAAATACTTGGAAGTTGTTTGACTGGCTGACTTCTTTTAGGGACTTTTTAGTGAGTGCTCTTTGCTCCTTGTATATAGTTGGCTTTAGGTATTTTTGTCTAGTCACATTTGGACTTTGTGTTCTGAGTGACTGGCTTACCACTCTACCGATCTTGAAAGGCTTTTGGTCGTTCTTTCAGAAGTTGTGGAGTTGCCTCCTCAAGGGCAAAGGTTTTGATTGCTTATCCATATTCCTTGAAAAGTTATTTCTACATTCCCGTAAGGGAAGGCTCTGCGGATCAGTTTGATATGGCTAATATTCCTGTGGAAGCCAACCAAGGTACCCTTCCAAAATGAGATCCTTGTGCTTTTCCTTTCTTTGGAAACATTGGTACTCCCTTGATGGCCACTTTGAATATTCCTGGGTTGAATGTTGGACTACCCATTTGGCTGTGGTCCACTCTGAATATTCCAAATGCTCTTGAAGCTTCTCAGTCGAATGCCTCATTTCAAGGGCATCAGATGGGTGCTAACTGTTCATCTTCTTTCAAAGAGAAATTTGGGATTCCTTCTTCTCCTCCTTCTTGTAACAAGAAATCTAAAATGAGGAGAAAGTGGAAGTCAAAGAAGAAGAAGAATTATATCCCTTCATCCTCAACCTCTGCCAGTCATGTTGGAGATGAGCCTTCAGCCACTGCAATTCATGCTAGGGGCACAAGTCTAGTCACTGCAAGTCACACTAGCACTTCATCCTCAACCTCTGCTAGTCATGTTGGAGATGAGCCTTCAGCCACTGCAAGTCATGCTGGGGGCATGAGTCTAGTCACTGCGAGTCATACTAGCAAAGAGTCACCGACCTCTGCAAGTCATGTTCAGGACTCTCCGCAAACCACTGCTAGTCATGTTGGCAGAATGGAGGTTGATAAGAAACCTGGATGTAGAAGTTTTAAACCTAAGTTCCCTTGTAATATATGCAAAGGAGACCACCTTACTCATTTATGCCCTAGTATTCTAGAGGTTCAAAGGATATGGTCCGAGTCTGAAAGTACTTCTATTCCTAAATTTGATATGGTTTCTCATCAATCCCATTAACCATTGGTTGATAATGTGGTAGAGCCAGTGCAATCGCTGGCCGATTACACTCCTCTTTTGGGGGGTGAAGTTCCTAACAAAAGAGTCTATTTGATATCTAGTGCAAAGTCTTCTAGTATAGGGGGCATTCCAGCTGCTTCGAATGTTCCCCCTCCAAGTTCTAGGAGTGTCTCCTTTGATTGGGATAGTCTTGTTGAGCCTCATCTTCCTTCTGCTGCACCTTTCCAAATAAAGGTCAGGGTTAATTCCACAAATGTCTATCGATGTATGGTGGATGAAGGATCCTCTGCAAGTATTATATCCTCTTTGACTTGGAAAGCTTTGGGTTCCCCAAAGTTGTTGACAGCTCAGAGTCAGTTGTTAGCCTCTGATAGAAGACCTAGTGAATCTATGGGTGTTCTTCCTCAATTGCCTATCACTTTAGGTGGGAAGAATGTCTTAATCGATATGATGGTGGTTGATAGCCCTTTAGAATTGAATATGCTACTTGGGCGTGATTATGTCTATGCTATGAAAGTTGTGGTGTCTTCACTCTTTCAAGTAATGTGCTTTCCTCATAACAGGAATATTGTCACTATTGATCAGCTTGCATCTGATAATTACCACCCTAATTCGACTTTACTGCAGAATACCCCTTGGTTAGTTCCAAGTGTTCAAATAGACTCTACCCCGACATGGGTCAATTATGTGGCATTGAATCCTCAATGTTCAATCACTTCTAAGAAGGATCCTTTGACCTATTATTCTCCTTCTTGGGACTTGGTCCCAGTAGTTGATCGAGAGATTCTTCCTAGAGGGACATGGGACCCCTTAATTCCCTCTTTTGATCCTTGTAGCTCTCATGATTTCTTAGAACTTGTTTTGCCTTCACAGGAGGAACTCTTTGAAGCCACGAGTCTTGACTACCAAAGGATTCCTTGGTCCGATCCTTGCAAGGGGTTTGTCCAGAAGAGCTATTATATGTAAGCCGCAAGGTTGCGTGGTTCCCTGTACCATATTGTATATATAAGGTATGCATTTTCAAGTTTTGTATTCTATAAACACAAGATTTTATATGAAGTTTATATGTGGGATGTATTAACTTCTTGTCTAGTGTTCCTATTTATGTATACAAAACTTGGAAGATTTCTCCTTTGGAAGTTTATGGTTGGTCCGTTCTGACAGGTATTGGTTCCTGAAACTGGCATATAGGTTAGGTTTTTCTGCCTGCATTGTGCACTTATCAGTTTCCTTTCCCATTTGGCCTTAGGATCGAACCCACCAAGTTATGGTGTGGAACCTTCTCATTGCTTAGAAGTATCATGACTTGGGTGGTAGAGCCTACCTTATCATGGGTGCCCTAGTTAGTACCGTGTTGACGCTTGGCACTCATGTGGATTTTTCATCCCTAGGCTCGAGGGTCCTCTTTAGTCCCGCCATGACTTATGTGATGAAGCCTCATTCCTCTTTGCTTCTTCGTTTTGTTCTGGCCTTATACCCTAGAGGATCCTTTGTGTTGAGTTGTACCACTGCATTGCATGTTGACTATTTTCACCTTTTGGCCTTGAACCGGCTTCACTTGGACTCATGTTTAAGCCAACTTGACCATGCCAACTGAAAAATCAAACTTGCATACCTTTAACTTCTGCAACTTGACGCACCTTGACCCGTGGAAGGAACACACCTTTGAGTGTCACGGACCAGTTTTCACCTCCCTGCATTGAGCATAGGAAAGTTCCAATCCCAGGAACTAGATCATCTGTTTCACCAAAACTCATTCCTTCCACTATACTATAGAATTCTTTTATTCATTTTCTAGCTTAAAAGAAAAAGACAAAAAAATTATATATTCCAAAAAGAGCGGGAACAGAAAATATTTCCACTTATTGTTGGCAGCTAGAGTCATTCGTGTCGCCCTTGAACAAATCACTCAAAGCAAAGTCTCCTCCATTTGGGGGGGATTTATTTTGACTTAGGTATGCCTTAACATTGTTATTGAGTTAGTTCTCCCTCGATTTGGTTATCTATTCCAATCATATGGAGGGTTCGTTCGTGCCTCCTGCATGACGAACTTATACAGAGTCATCATATGCTACCACATAGTCACATCGAGTCGTGCTTTTGTTCAAGGGAAGTTAGCCTGAGTCGACCTCTCTGCGGTGTCTCTTGACTCATTTTTCAGTCGGCCATCCCTGGTTGGCAGTATCATGTCTATAATCACATCAGTTATATTGGTCCTTTACTCGTGCTGGTTTGAGAATGTCTCCATTGACTTATTGCTGGTGGTTCTTGTCCTTATAGACGATGACATCTTGCTCTGAGGATAGGCCTAGAGTTGCAACTTGGCCCTATTTTCATTATTGATAGGTTACCTTGTGATCAGCATCGATCAGTATCATGGGTCTTTGACTGAGTGATATCCCTTATGTTTGACATCAGCTTACATTATCACACATTGGGATTCATGTAGTACCTTGGTTTCCATTTGACCCTATTGGTGGATACCTCGCCTCTATGTCAGCTTCCATTATTGGTTGGTTTAGAGGGTTTCTGTCATGCGCTAGCCACATATTGTGTATTCCGGAAACGTGCTTCGGTTGGGTTACTACATCTCTTTCGTCCGATTCCATCCATATTATTGGCCTACGGGTTACACTCGCGCTAGATTGATGAAGGATGCCTTAATGCCTTCCTTCTAGTCGATCTTTCCCTATCGACTCCGACTCATTGCTCTGGGGAAAAGATCTAGAGTCCATTTGGTAGTACCATGGGGTTTGCAGTCATTAGTGGCAGATCCTTTGCTATCGACAGTGGGAAACCATCATTGTCTCCTGATCGATAGATTCTTACAGGTGTTCGACTCTAGCTCATCTATTCACACTTGTTAGATTGTACTGGGTACCTTGACGCTCATTATCATTATCGATGAGTAGTCTCGCGTTTGTTAATGGTATACATCAATGACCGATAATCAAACGAGTTCTCACATGGTCAACTTCAGATCATTTATTCCCATGGTATAGAAATGTACCACGGCGGTCGATGAAGACCTCAGGTTGTATCAGCATTCATTGGTTCACTTCACAGTTGCTCTTGTTGCTGCTAGTTGATACCATTCTACCTTATATGTTGCAGTCAGTCATGGCGACATTCTATATGCTGGAACCTAAGTTTACAGTGTAGTACCATCCTATTCCATCATGTTCAGTTGGTGCCTTTTGTGATCAGTTTTCGATATTAGTGATCCAGTTCATCCTTCAGCATCATTGACATTCTTATATGTGATATTCAGACATGTACTTGTTCGATCATGATCAGATGATCCATTATATTTTTCGAGTTCTTTATACTTGTATACTTAATGTATCCACTTGTACTTGATATGTGGACATGCTTTACTTTTTCTGAGCATGGGTATGCCCGCCTCAGACAGTGTTTCTTTCTGATCTCCTTTTGTGGCTTGGCAAGCTGAACTCTGGTGAAGTCCTTCTTGTTTTTTGACAGATTTCCTTTCCATGTACTTGCTTAATACATTTCGGACATCATGTACCCCTTTTGACCTCATATATTAATGGACATTTGTTATAGCTCCAAATCTCACTCTTATGGTTTGTGATGCTGCACCCATGGCCTGGGGCAACCCCTCCTTCCAGACCTAGTCCAAAATTTAAAAAACTGTGTTTTATTCCCTATACGCGACATTTCCCTAAGCTAAATGTGTGTATACGTGGGTCTATGTATACCCAACTTGTGTATATGTCTTAAAACACTTGAAAAAAAGTTAAATCTCCTTAATTTCGGGTGGAGATCGCGGGTTTTACCTATTGATCACCTGTTAGTGCCCATGGCCCAACTGTTCCCAACGAATTCCCAACTAAAAAACTACTTTGGGAGAAGTATAAAAAGGCTTCAATGGGAAGGCCTAAGGGAGGAGAGAAGAGAGAGAAAGGTTATTTTGCTGAGATTTCCCTGACCAGGTCTGAAGATCCTTTTGCCTCCTGCACTTCCCCCATTTTTACAGGAAACCATTGTTTCCTTGTGTGATGATGTCCATTTACTACTTGTGATATCATGGAGTAAGTCATGGAAAGAGTTTTTTAAAGGCTTGAGACTGGACGAATCCGGAGGAGGGTTCCGCTTGGAGCCTGTGAAAGGACGACTGAGGTGAAATTGTTCCTTTCTGTACTTTATTTGTCTATAATAAATGAAACACATGTCTTTGTTCCAAATATAAATCTTCTTCATGTTTATGATATCAACGTTATGATTCATGTATGAATGGTTGTTTAATTTCATAACTAACTACCTTTCTTTATAATATGAATATGGTTTCTTTATAATGTTTAGTCCACATACTGTTGTACTTTCTTAAATTGATTGTTTTGTAGGTCAAAGGAGCAAAAGGAACTCCAAGAAGGGTTTGGACCCTAGAAGGACCTTCTCAAACGTAGGACCTTAGGTATGCCGCTTATCATAGAGTTTTCTTATATTAGCATTATGGCCGTATGGTATGTGTGTTTCTCTGTATAGACAACTTTCAGTTTGCTAGGGTATCAGCACATGACCCTAGGGGAAATTTTCCCTTAACATGGGGTCCACAGGAGCATAGTAAAACAAGGGGAGATTAGTTTTATTGGGAGCTCTTTTTCCATTGATGTCAAAGCGGAAGAGAAAGTAAAAAACATTGCATTGGTATCTAACAAGGGAGAGTGGCTAAATATTGAGCACAACTTTATGTCTTTTGTATGACAAATGAATATATCTTTTCAAAAGGAAAGGTGAAGACAAAGGAAACTATTGTAGGAGGGGGAGCTTACTTGGTTGCCTAAGAAAGTTTAACTTATGTGTCCTTGCTTTATTTTGTTGCTAATTTTATTTGATTATTGATAATAATTTTTTGGTGTTTCCATCAATTGACAATGGGGAGAATGTAAGAAAAATGGTGGCATTGATGTCAAAGGAAGTTTCATGAAGTGGTAAGGATCACGTGGTTGAAGGAATTTTGGTGAACAAGTGAAATTGGTGTCTAAAGGAGCATTATCTTCAAATAAACATTTTCCTTAGATAAAATCATCTCATATTCCCTTTGAAATTGAATAGATGAATATATCTCAAAAAATACTTTCAAATGGTATATGGAAGTCTTAAAATGACCCCCTTTATCAAACATTACGAGAAAATCAAAGTTCACAAGCCAAGGGTGGAAGAAATCAGTGTATTATATGTATTAAATTGGAAGTAGATTAGTTTGGAACTCTATTAGACTAGAAGTTTATTAGGCTTGAAGTTGAATAGAATGGAATCCTATTTTGTAACTTATACTAGTCTAAGTCTAATTTTCTAGTCTAAGTATAATTTTAATGACCAGACTAGAAGCCTAATTTTCTAATCTAATTCAAACTCACTATCCTAATTCTAATCTTCTTGACTACACCAGAAGTCGAATTCACCAATCTAGACAAAAAGTCAAATTTGCTTCTCTAGACTAGAATTATAATCCATCCATTTAGAATATAAGTCTAATCAATCAATCTAGAACATTTGCTAGTATATTTGATAGATTTTTCCAAATTTGGCATTTTTCTAAAGTTAGAACTACAATTGTGTAGAGAATTAAATAAATACACACTAAATGATAAGATACAGAAATGTAGATATGGCGGAAAAGGCATGAGGGACTTTCCTGTAGTCTCTCGTTCTCATGAATTTCTCTTTTTAAATCATGTTTATGATACATATAAATACATGAGAAATTTGTCTCAATATAATGCGTCTATCTTGAACAAAATTGGTTGAGATACATTCTCAACAAAACACTAATCTAGGAGAACTAGTTGGCGAGAATCTCTCATCCTAACTAAACTCCCTAGTTTGAGGAACTAACACCTAATTCTCAAGATTTTATTTATTTAATTATAATTTTGGATTTATAATTGTTTTATTATGAGAGTGAGGCTAACATTTCCCCCCTCAATGATAAATCCAAAATAAGAACAAGGAACCCTCTTCCAAGTTCTCAAGTTGATCCTCAAAAAACATTTGCCTGAAAAACCGCCAAAGCTCGATGCTAAAGAAACTACAATATGAAGAGACCATGAGATAGCTGCATGTCTGATTCATCTCTGAATGTCATTTGACAACTCCATCATGTGCCAAACTGCAAAAGGATCTAGCTGTCCTTTGCATGAAATCAGCATTATGTGTTCACTGAAGAAATTTGATGAACACCCACTGGCGTATTTGTTTGTCCACTGACAAAAGTTGATGAATGCCAATTGGAAAATCTGTTGATGATGATCACCCACTGGCTAACAAGTCACTGGTGCTTTTGTTGTGTTTGAAAACTGCTCACTGCTAACTTTGTTGTTGATCGCCCACTGGCGAATTTGTTGATGGTCACTCGCTAATGAAAGTGCCCACTGGCTGCTTCGCTGATGTTTTTGAGACTTTCACTTTGAAAACCACTGTAAATTTCATTGACATTTTCCCCCCTTTGTTAGCTAAAAGGAGAGACAATCTTCTTCAACTTATTTCTAAACTCCCCCCCTTTAGGTGTAGGAGTGTTTCATTGGTGTACTCCCCCGTTCAACTACACAAGAGTACCATCTTCATTTTTACTGTTGGCTGCAATATGTGTGAGTGAATTCGATTGTAAAACTTATACAATCTTCTGACCGTGGATGAACATTCCCAGGGATCAATCCATGAATAATTGATCTTCAATCTAGTTGATTTTTGTTGTTTACTTCATTGTGCCGATGAATGATTTGACTTGCCACAATGGTGACAAGGATGGAGATCAAAACACTGATCTTCTAGATGACTGGTTCTTTGACAATGAAGGCATTTGGTTTGACTGCAACTTTAGTTTATGTGCATGTCTGTTTCTCTGCAACTTCAGTTTGTGTGTATTTCTGTTTGTCGTCAACTTTTTCAGAACTAGCCAATGTGATTTGTGCAAGAAACCCTACACTGACAAACTTAACGAGCCTTGAATAATCTGGGATACGTAAGTTAGCATCATCTTTGAGATATCCTAAGCCTCGTTGATTTCTGTTACTTTGGATTTATTCCCATGGCTTGATGATTGGTTTGGAAGAAAGTTGAACTGGATCAGGGACCACTTCGACACTTGAAGTTGGTTGGATCAATGACTTGGAATCATCCACTGTATTTGTATTGTTCAAAGACTTGGAAGCATCACTCTTCTCTAGCAACTCAATTCTTTGTAGTTGCAGCTCCAGTTGAAGGAACTCAATCATTTCATGTGCATGTTGAAGGTGCACTTGAATATCAGCAAGAGTTGTTTTACTGATGTTCACCATGTTGCTAGCTGATGATAAAATCAAATTGTTAAGAATTTGCGACAGTTGAATGTGTGTCACCATGTTAGCTTGCTCACTTTGAATTCAGGCTCACTTGTGCTGTTTCTTATTGCTAATACTTTAAACACTTGCTAGAGTTTTATAACTTGGTTGCTTGAACTCTTAATTTCATGTTCGCTTGATGACGGTCGCTTTTCTTAAAAGCTTCACTGGCACTTTGTGAATGCTTCAATCAACTTCACACTGGCTCATTTGTTGTAGATGTCATGCTTTGAACTTTCACACTTGATTTTGACATGCTCGCTTGCTTGGTTGTTTGAATGACATGCTCACTTGCTTTGTTGTTTGAATGACATGCTCACTAGATTTATTGCTTATTACACTTGCGTTAAACACTAGCTTGATTTGACGCTCACTTGAAGAATATAATACTAGAATTCACACTCGTTTGATGATGATTGCTTGCTAGATGGCTTGCTTGAACTTGCTTGATTGATTACTAACACTTTGTGCTTCCTTGAATGTACTCACTGAATGTGCTGATTTTTAAAAAAGGAGGGTGTTGAACACTGTCGAAAATGCACCCAAGAGACAAATGACAAGTTAAATCTTGATGACTCAGTTGAAGACTTACTTGACTTAATGTATTTACGTTAACAATTCAAATTAGGGTGTTGGTTACAACCGAGAATGCACCAGTACAATTTAGTTAAAAAATGTTTATCTGCAAGTGATACAAAAAGTGTTGATGATGTTGATGTCATCTTGGCTTGAAATGCTTGATTTTGGAGCATCCTTAACTTGATTTCTTTGATTACATGATGTGAAATGTGATTTCTTGGATGATCATCTTATCAAGTTGATGATGTAACGCTTTGTGCTTGTGTACTTAAGCTTGATTACAGGAGCTTGATTAAGTGTTCTTATACTTAAGCTTGCTTATTTGCATGTAGTTGTTTAAGCATAATACAAAGAGATCATTTTGATAATCTGAACACAAGTCATGCACACACATTCATTACACACTATGTATGTAAGATCCCCTTATTCAATTTCAGGTGGATCTAGGACACAAGCACCATAAAAATTATGATTTTATTAATTACTGGAGTAAATCATTCTTCAATGTCACAACATTGTCGTGGAAACTTCTCAATGAAAATGTCACGCTTGCAAACTTTGGAAGCAAATTGTTTTCAAAAAGTGTTTGCACTGACTTAATCAGTCTCAAAGTAAAATATGACTTTGAATTACAATAATGACTTTCACTTATCACTCCAAATAAAAATTTCACCTATGACTTCAAATATGACTAAATGAAGTTCACCTTACCATTCAAAAAAAAAATTACAAACTTCACCCTTTATGACTCCCAAAAACACTTCAAAGAGATTGACACTTATATCTCAACCAAAGTTTGTCCAAACTACCCACATTAGCTCCTCGTTTGAGGCATACTAAAACATACACTATGGATATCACCTTATCTAGACATTGGATTATGATGGGATTGCTTGTCTCTACCGCAAGTGTTGGAAGCATGATATGAAGGAAAACATTACCCTGACTCTTATCTCACAAAGACTTTGGTGCTGCTTATAACAATGCAAATCCTAGAGTTCTATTTACAACATTATATTGAGGCAAGTATGGTTGACTTGTTAATTTTGGCCCATGGTAGTGAGGTTTATGGACGATATCTTGCAACATCCACCAGTCTTGGAATATGATCAATGCAACTAGATTTCTATATGAATAAATTCATAATCCATCAAAAGACATGAATATTTTGTGAGCCCATCTCTATAAAAACAACATTGTAACCAATGTCCATCAGCATATCATGCATATTGTTTTAACAATCAAAGAAAATCTGATAGATGCATGGCTATGATTGTCTAATTTATACAAACTATGTGTACCCATTTCCACTGAATGCTCCATACGCTCCCACTAAAAATCCTACTGGTTGCTATCGAAAATCCTTCCTTCTTCCAGAAGAATGGTCAGCTCTTGGTGTATTTTTGTACTTCGAGGCAGTTGATTCACATTGTATGCTTAGATAAATGGGGTATTTGTGGGATACATCCAGGATAGGAAGCTTCCTATGGAATTTGATATAATTGAGCATTGCTGCAAGCCTGGTTCTTGTAAAGAAAATATATTGGATGTTCAAGTGATGAGGTGTAGTGATGGGTCCTATATTGAAGATCAAGATCACAGGCAGCTATCTGGTATTCACCATGATGTAATTCTTCTATCCAAGCCACAAGTGTTTATATCTAATTACTTTTTCAAGTCACATATGGTTGAAGATTTTTCATGTGTAAACATCCACGTTCAACTGCCAGTTGAAGCACAACGTCAGACAGCGGAAAGTGGTGACCTTTATCTTTATTCTTCAGAACCAAATTGAGATAAATACACTTGATTGAGAAGCAAATAGATATACCAAGCTAGAATAGACCTTTTTAATTCCCCCAAAAAATCACAAAATTGGACAAATTACTTATGACTGCTTGTATCCTGAATCTACAGACAGGTACCGAAAGCTCCTCAATGAATCCTCAGGCATGCCCTTCATCAATTCATCTTGAATACCAAATATCCTTCTCAGCTCAAATGTAGTTGCCATTGAACTGTGTTGTGCACTTGAAGAGTGAAGACTCCTAGGAACAAATCTACTTGTTAGGTAAAGGGAGTTCTCACTATTATCATCAGTTGTAGTCGGCCTGCTTGAAGAAAATGCATAAGAACATGCTCAACTATCACAAAACTCATCATTGCTCGAGGTTGCCTTCTTCATGCCATTATTGGACGATTGAGATCATGTCCTGGGCTCTACAAATTAGGCCTCTTGTGCTAATCTCACAACTGGCTCCACTGCTCGATTGATGGATCTAGCATCACATCAATAGCATCAGAAGCTATGGACATCATCGCTGTCTTGTGAACAATTGATCAATATAAAAAAAATACAAACAATGTTAGAGTGTACAAATTCTCAAACAATTGCTCATCTTCATCAGAGGCGGATTAATTCTCTTGAAATGTTGAGAGCTTGGAAATGCTCTTAAAGGTTCACCTATTGATGTTCTTATTCAATCTTGTCTTTTGGAGGAAAGATCTGGTGATGCAGCTTATCAATATGATGGCCCAAGGGGTTCATATACTCTTTAGGCAGTTATTAAAGGAGTCTGAAGCTCGAGCCAAAGAACTAAAGAAAATGAAGCAGCACAATGAACTCCCTCGATTCCATCCTTCAAGATCTGATTTTCAACTACTGTAATTGATGCAGAATGTTCCTTGATTGCGCTTTGCTTCTCTATGAACAATTCCCTTCCTTTACAAAAAATTATTCCCATTCTCCAACATATTTCCTATACACTTAATTTCCACACATATCTCAGGAGAGGTCTCAAATTCCTCACATAGTGCACAGCTTCAAGCGATGGTTCTGATACCACATGTAGAGAAATAAATAAATACATACTAAATGATAAGATACATAAATGTAGATATGGCGGAAAAGGCATGAGAAAATTTCCTGTAGTCTCTCGTTCTCATGAATTTCTCTTTTTAAATGATGTTTATGATACATATAAATACATGAACAAGTTGTCTCAATATAGTGCGTCTATCTTGAACAAACTTGGTTGAGATACATTCTCAACAAAACACTAATCTAGGGGAACTAGTTGGCGAGAATCCCTCATCCTAACTAAACTCCATAGTTTGAGGAACTAACTCCTAGTTCTCAAGATTTGATTTATTTAATTATAATTTTGGATTTATAATTGTTTTATTATGAGAGTGAGGCTAACAAATTGAAGTCACTATTAAAACCTGTGACTTACCAGAATGGTGAAAGTTGGTATTATAACATAGAATTTCTCCTTGGAACAATAGATTTGAGATTGACAAATACATGAAAACATAAATTTGACTTGATGTAAGTGGAATGTAAGTTAAAAGTAATAATTCATGAATGTTAAGAGTTGAACTTAACTAAAAAGAAAAGAAGCAAAATTATCAGCTCATCAACCTTAAACATCATTATTATATTAACAAAGATGAAGTGATTGATTTAGAGAATGTATTGAAGGTGTTGGAGATGTATGAAGGTGTTTTATCATGTTTTTATGAATATAGAGTGATTTTTTTATTTGAAAGTGAGGCCTTCATGATTTGAGTTTGAAAATGGAATGAAATATGAACCAAGAAGGTCCAACAAGTTGTAGCTTACATTCTATGGGTTGTAGCTCCTTTCAACAACAACTAACAAATTTAGGAGTAGTAGCTTCCTTCAACATCGAGCCTAAAAAACTAGTAAGTTGGAGGTTGCATCAGTTTGAGGGTTAAAGCATTCAAGTAGGTTAGAGCTTACTAGTTTTATATAATACAAGTTGTAACTTATAAATTGCATTATAATAAAATTTCTAATGGTTTTCCTAGTCGGGTACCACATCAAATTATTGTGTCCTAATTTATAAGTCTGTGACCATTATTGTTGGTGCTAAGTATGATATACTTTGTGAAAGAAAAAATTAAATTCTCACAATACTATTTCACCTCACCTCTTAGTATTGTCCTAGTTTCTAACGCTAATTTTGTTATTGTGTCATGTTAGAAAACTATTCAAATTTTCTTTTAGGACCCTGCATCTTAGTTTGAAATCTTTCTCATTTATTCCTTGTCTAGTTTTATTATGAATTCACTTTCACACCTAATGGATATGTATGAAAAGTGTTTCAGTCCTTCTGTGCAATCATATTTTCAGTACCCATGTGATTTGTTTTAATTCATAAAATTCATAGGTTCATTGTTATACATTTCCTTTTATTCTAATGCATTTCTATGGGTGATTCATTTTCATTCTCTTTGTTGCAACTATTCTTTCTCTCTAGTCATTCCCTAGTCGCCGCATTATTTTCACATGGTTCTACTTCATTTTCTCACCCCATGTGTAGTGCCTTAACATGTTGTTTTTGGGTCCTCCTTAGGATGTGTGGTCAATAGAAGCCTTTATATTGGTAGATATTCGATGTTCTAAGAAATTTTGATACCCTCTCCCCCATTCTCTCATAATTGTTAGTAGTTTATGTTGTTTAACAACCAAATAAAATGCATTATCAATTTCATTTTGATAGATAGGGAAATTCCCAATCCTCATTATAGCTTTCCTCTTAGCTAAACTTCCCTCCTAGGTATCAGGATCTATATTCGATACCCTCTCATTCCATTTTAACAATGTATATTAAATAAAATAATTTCCACTTCAAATATAGGCTAACATAATATCCATGTTGGTTATCTAGCAATATCAGTATGTTAATCCCTATAGGAGCCCCATTTTGACCTTAAAAAAATTTAAGCCTCAAATATTAATTCATTAGGTTTCTATTATTATATTGTTGTGTAGGGTAGAACCTTTTATGGCCCCATTTTATTCTAGCTGTACCTTATCTCTCTCTCCTTCTATACACACACACACACACTCTCTCTAAGGACACCTAGCCTTAGGATCATCAAATATTTCCTTGTATATTTCATTCATTGTAAGAGAAGGTTTTACCCTTGTTACAGAACATTTTGTCACTGTCCCTGTACTCCCCATTCCATGATACTAGAGGACCTCTATAGTGAACCCTGCATGCTTCCCCTTCATGAAGACACTCCCATTCTATCCCTTTTCATGATCAGAACAATTCCCTTTGGCATCATTTCCCAAAAATATTATTTTTTTCCCAGTTTACAAGACTGACGCTAATGAGTAGTGCCTTCCTCGTGCTAATATGCAGAGATTATAACTGTCCCTAGTGCAAACTAGAGCAACTGATCCTTGTTCCAATTGCACCGATCCTATTTTGGAAAGTTTTTTAAATAAGGAGTTGAAGCTTCCAACTCTATAAGCTTTGTAATGGAAGTCTAGTAAATGGTTGGGCTAGATGGAGTCGAGGATGTTAGTTTGGGATCCTTTCCTCTATTAGGATGGAACTACCTCAAGAGATAAGACCTTCTACCATGAGAAGAGGGACCATATCCCATCCATTCATGCTAGATAAACCTCCCTTTTTCCCAAGCACAAGCTAGTGCTAATGTTGGTGTGCTAGTGCTAATTAAGTTTGGAGTGATCATCAAGTTATTCATAGTTGTATCTCTCTAGTTGTGTGTTAGGGAGAAGTGTGAATTTGGTTTAGTGTAAAGAATAAAGGGAAGAGCCTTAAAACTATCATTGTTGAGGCCATCATGGAATGTTGATGGAAGTGTGTGGGAACCCAGATTTGTCGGAGGAGAACAACAACATCAAGACAATGGTTGTAATATCTTCTTAATTCAATATATATGAAACTATCGATTGATTTCCTACATAATGTATCATCTCACATGTTTATGGCTTAATGCTTCTTGACTTGTTAAGTAGGGTGAATTACAATTTGTCTATTATCACGGTTGTTGTCTTTTGTTGTTTACCTGTTTCAGGTGTTCGAAGAAGGAAACGAGAGATAGTTGGAGCAAGCGAGCAAGATCATCACCAAACGGGATAAGCATACTAAGAGGTAGGCCCTCTTGATTGGTTCTAACCTAAGGAAATATTATATAGAATGTCTCTAGACCCGCTATCAGGCTAGAGGAATTGTTTGTGTCTATACTTAGAATTTTACTTCACCACAAATTAACGACTCCACTGGGGAACCAATCCTTTTGTTTGTTTTCTTGGAATTTCATGGTTTTGCATGAAGTTTTCTAGTATCACCATTTCTCTGTAGTTCTTTCTGTTTGGCCTTGTTTACTGCTCTGGGTCAAAAATTTACAGTAGCAAGTCTGGTCTCAACCTTTGATTTTTTTTTTCCTTGCATCCTAAGTCAGCATGCTTATTTCACTAACAGTCATGCTGATCAATGTGGTATACTTAGAAACAGTCGCACCAACCCCCTTCTTGCACTTGTTGTCAGTTAGGTAGTCACGTCAGTGCCTGTAGTTGAAGATTAGGGTTCAACCTAGATCTCTACCAATGTGTCTTGTTCTCTTGATTTCTGCCTCTTACCTTGTTCTGGCTGTGTTCTCCCTGACTTGAAAGCTTCATTTAGCTTGGTTTGTGTGCTTGCTTCGTTTATCCCACCCTCCGATGTGTTAAGTCTGGCCCTATGTCAAGTTCTTTTTTATTTTTCTTTTAATCCATCGATCAACACTAATTGTCAGTTAGGCAGTCATGTGGATCAGGCCATCAGTGCTAGTTGTAATATTGGTAAATTGTGCCGGTTGTGCCTATCAACTCTAGTTTTTAGTTAGGCAGGTGCTCTGGTCTCTAAGTTGAGGAAAAAATCAGAATTTCTCCCATTCCAATGCTAGTGTGTCTTGACCCTGAGACTCCTTCTGCCAAGAAGTGACTAGGATGCTTTGTTTGCTTCATTTTCAATTGAATGAGTGATAGAGTCTCGTTTCTTCTCTTATTTCAAGTATCTATTTTCTCATTCCGTGCATAAATTACATTGCTTGGTTTGTTAATTGAAGCATTTGTGTGTATGGTCTGTTCGATTCACGGAAGCAGTTGCTTTTAGTTTCATTTATCATGCTTTGGGTTTGATCGATGCTTGTTTATTTGGAATTGGGAAATTTTTCATTAAAGTGCTTTATGTGAAAGATTCATTTTTCATTTTATGAAAATAAGAACATCATTCTAGTTTACTTAAGCGAAAATATTGCATTAGTAGCCTTATTGAGAAGCTAGAATTGCATCATCATAGGCATGGAAATGAAATGGAACTTATTTTCTTGTTAAGGTGAGATTAAGTGCATTTAGGACATATCTTAGTGAAATATTTCATTATTTGGTTGTTGCATTGATTGTGTGCTCTCTATCCCTCAACTAGTGTTGATTTTCATCGAAGACAAAGATCTATTTTCTCATATAGTTACATGTAGGAGTTTTTTCAGATGACAGCAGTAGGGCCTTGTAATTGAAACATAGTTCATGATCAACCATTAAAATTTATTGAATTAACATAAGGAAGTGTTGAAACTTAATGCTCACATTTAGTGTCTAGGCTAGAGACATGTTCTGACATCTTTAAACCTAGCACATGTCATTTGTTTCGGCACTAGATAGCGCTAGTACAGACTTGTGCTTCCCATACCATCGAGTGTATAAAGGGAGACCCCAATGGGCTACAATCCTTTATTTATCTATAGGAAGCTAAGTCTGTTGCCTTGTAAATGTGATACACCAAACACAACATTTGGGGAGATTTCCTACCTTTACTTCTCGGTTTGCCGAGAGGTATTTTGCAGTTCATGGTTACCTGGTAATCCTTTTTCCTAAAATACCCTGAGTAGTCATTTCCAATATTTACTGACTCTTTAAACTTCAAAATATCATCGAGCACTCATCCTTTCGAGCTCGTTAATTTTTAAAGTGACTAGAGTCACCTTTCGTCCTTTTATCGACTCTTAAAATATGAAAAGGAAAAGTTTTGTTTTATTCTCTTAAAATTAACTTCCCGCAAAATATTCCTGGTTAAAGTTATTTTCCTTAGTGATTCTTTAGGGTCAATTCCAATGGAAACATTCCCAGAGTCTACTAGTTAAGGGTTCCCCTCAGATGGGAATCCTTGTCCTTTTCCTTCTTTTGGAAATGATGGTTCTCCTTATATGGAAACGTTGTCCCTCCCTGGCTTAACCATTGGTTTACCTGTCTAGTTATTTTTGACCTCAGTGCTCCCAAGTGTCCCAACTCTTGCTCCACCATCTCCTTCATTCCAATCACGTCACGATGATTCTAAGGTTGACCCCTCACCCTCTTACCCCATTTCTTCACCCTCCTCTTCTACTTCACTTGGTGAAAGTCTGAAATCTAGTAACCAGTAGGCTAAGAAGAAGAAGAAGAAGACGAAGAAGAAGTCAAATAAGCGAGTGGTCAACCGTGTAGCTATTACTCCAAATGCACCCCCCATCAACAAACCTTCTAATCATTCGTGGGAGGTAAAATTCCCTTGTAGGATGTATAAGGGTGACCATCTCCTTCGAGACTGTCCTAGCATTCCCAGAGTCTTAAAGCTATGATCTTAAAACCTAAACCGACCATCCCCATCGACCTCTAGAGATCATGTCGATGTTACGTCTTCAGCCAATGATTGTAATAGGAAGGGAAAGATTATACTCCCCTGTAGGTTATGTGAAGGAGAGCATCTTCTTCACCTTTGTCCTCTTATGGATAAAGCTTCCAAAGTTTGGGAAAACCTTGCAACTCCTCAACCCCAACATCCTATTGGTTATCGGAGGCTTTCTGATGACCCTCTCTCGATTGGTCAAGAGATTGACTTAGGTTCATGTTATATACCTAGGGGGGATAATATGGGGTACCAAGGGAGGTACCCAAGGTAATAATGTAATAATGGGATGGACCATAGAAATAAATGAGGTGGTTAACCCATATCATGTGAGGGACCACAAGTAGTTAGTAATAAGGTAATGGGCCCATGGTATTAGTTGATGGTATGAGGGAACCATGGTAATGACCCATGGTATTGTATGTATGAGGCCTATATAGAGGCTAGAGAGTCGATTTCAAGGAATATTGTCAAGGATTATTGTATGAACAGGCATATGGCTTGTGGAGTGTTCTCCTTCCTTAGGGAGTGAATGTGTGGTGTTTCCCTGCCTTAAGGGTTTGATCAATAAAGAGAATCATTTCTATCTATTTCGATCTTATTATTCTTGGATTTATTTCTATTATCGTATATTTTTGGGTTAGATCTATAACAAGTGGTATCAGAGCACTTTCTTGGGAAAAAGTGGAGAATTTTTTTTATTTTTTGCAAGATTGCGGGGGTGGCGGGTTTGCAGATAAGATATATATATATATATATATATATATATATATATATATATATATATATATATATATATATATATCTATATATATGTTTTGGTGCAATATATGCAAGATATAATTGCATATCTGGATTCTTTGTGAAAAAATAGCTGATTTCAAAAAAAAAAATCAGTTGAATCGGAGTCCGGATGAAGGAGATATCGCTAATCTAAAAATCAGCGTGGTTGCAGACAATTTTTCAGAGTAGCGAGTTTGTGGCGGAGATATGGACGCCTTGGTGTACGATTTGCAAAATATAATTGTAGATCTGGATTCTATGTGAGAAAATACCCGATTTAAAAAAAAAAAAATTGGTCGAATCGGTGTCCGGATGAGGGAGATATAGCTGATTTAAAATCAGCTCTTTTTGCAGAAATTTTGGTGACGGCGGGAGAGTTGCAGCACAGATATAAAATTCCAGGGCCGGGATCGAGATTTCTATCACATGGGTAGATGCAAAATGATTGTTCCATTTCTGAAAAAATTTCATAATAGGGATTCTGAGCAATATTGACTAAACTGTGACAATTTCAAATTTTCGCCAAGTTTTTTCAAAACCCTCTTCATGGCGGGTCTAGGTTTTACAGAAAAGATAATGGTCCCACTATTGAAGAATACATAAAAAAAATAGAAATCATTATGGAAAAATAATTTGAAATGGTGGGTAGTGGAGCTATTTAGAGAGGAGGTAGCCACATGGTGGGGATTACTTAACAAAACGAAGTGCTACAACCTACTCGATAAAGAATTTGAAAAATTACTTTTAGACAGATGGTCTCATGCCAGAAAACAAGATAAGGAGAAACATGTGGGGCTATTTCATACTGGTATATCCTTATTGCAGGTTCATGGATGGATTCAGAAGTAGAAGATCATTGTTTCTATAAATCCTAGTTGCAAGCATAATTTTACCAATGTTAATTTGGCAAAAAAATTACAAGTTCCAGCAAAACACATTGAAAACACACAGGTGGATGATGAGGGTGTTCAAGTGTATAAGGATTTAAAGATTTCTATGGATAAGTATGTGTTGCATGGTGATTTTTATACTTTAGATATGGATAATATGGATGTTGTTTTGAGATATCCTTGGATGGAATCTGTGAGTACTATCAATATTAATGTACAGAAAAAATTCCTAAAGCTCTGGTATAAAAAGAAGAAAATTACATTATAGGATATTTCCATTAATAAACAGGTAGAGTCCAAGGAGGCTGAAGGAGAAGATGTTCCAGGGTCTGACATATTAGATGATGAGCCAGTGATGATAGACAATCAAACACAAAAAGAGGCTGAAGCAGAAAATGTCACAGGTGTTGATACATCAGAGGAGGGCTCAGTGGTTGGAGTCATATTGGAAAAGAAGACACCACAACAGGCACCACAGCAGGGTGAATTAAAGAAAAAGCCATCGTGGGATAAAACTTCAACATATCATCACCCACATCACCCCGCAAGACAACCATCAAGATGGAAACCAATTAGCCACACGGACAACAACCCCCGCAGAACAGATAGAGAGAATCAAAGATCCACCTACTACACATCAACATAGAAGAGCTACCACAGTCAACTTCCATCTCAAGCGAGAGAGGCACCAGCGAGACCGAGGGTTCACCTTTCTCTTGGATGGCTAGATTCACATGCATGGTACCAGTGGACTACTCTTTTGAGTAGATCTTATTATTTGTGTTCTTCCCATGTTTCAGGGACAAAACATGCTAAGGGGGGTGGAATGTTATTATTATACCTAGGGGGGATAATATGGGGTACCAAGGGAGGTACCCAAGGTAATAATGTAATAATGGGATGGGCCATAGTAATAAATAAGGTGGTTAACCCATATCATGTGAGGGACCACAAGTAGTTAGTAATAAGGTAATGGGCCCATGGTAGTGACCTATGGTATTGTATGTATGAGGCCTATATAGAGGCTAGAGACTCAATGTCAAGGAATATTGTCAAGGATTATTGTATGAACAGGCATATGGCTTGTGGAGTGTTCTCCTTCCTTAAGGAGTGAATGTGTGGTGTTGCCCTACCTTAAGGGTTTGATCAATAAAGAGAATCATTTCTATCTATTTTGATCTTATTATTCTTGGATTTATTTCTATTATCGTATATTTTTGGGTTAGATCTATAACAGTTCATCTCTTGCCGGTCCTACTCTTCTTGAGTGAGAATCTCTTGTGTTTGTTCCCGACTAACCATTGGTAGAAGAGAGTGTCGACTTGGTTCTGCCAACACTTGCTAACTCTGTTCTGGGAGAGAGTGGTGATCATACTGTTCATGAATCGAAGCGTGACCCTCCTATCCTAGTTGTTCAGGAGAGTCCTTCTCCTATTCCTGTATTGAATGGGGGCAATCATATGATACCCCCACCAAGTAGTTCTTTCATCTCTTTCAATTGGGGTTCATTGACTGCTTTTCGCCTGCCATCTTATGTGCCTTTCCAGATCATAGTACAAGCCCATAATATGGTAGTACATGGCACTATATTAGATGAAGGCGCATCTGTTAGCATCATGTCTTCAGCTACTTGGCAAGCTTTCGGTTCCCCACATCTTGTTCCTGTCACTTAGAATCTATTGGCTATCAACAGATGAACCAGTCAACCCTTAGGGGTCCTTCCGAAGTCCCCTATTAATTTGGGTGGAAAGACCATCTATATAGATGTGATGGTAGTCCAAGGTCCATTAGATTTCAATCTTCTCCTTGGACATGAGTATGTTTATGTCATGGGAGCTCTTGTTTCTTCACTTTTCTGTATGGTTTTTTTTCCACATGAAGGGAGAATTGTGAGTATTGAACAATTGTCGTTCATTGGTCACCAAGTGCCTCCTTTGCAACCATCGTCCCCTATCAGCTATTGTTTGCAAGCATTACATTCCCTACCACAGGTCAATTATGTGGCTACTCATTCCATCTCCACATTTTCTGATGATCACATAGATGGTATAATACATTATGTACTAGGGGAGTTGGAATCCAATCTGTCCTTGGTACCAGTTGACATGTATTCCTCAGAGATTGTGGTTCTTCCATCTGGTGAAGACCTCTTGGGAGCCATGTTCTCATATGGTTCATGATCAAATGTCACGAGGATAGTTCCTAGTCTTATGTCAACCTCATTAAAAAATGAAACAAAGGGTCATGAGGATAGTTCCTGGTCTTATGTCAATCTCGTTAAAAAATGAAACAAGTGTCATGAGGATAGTTCTTGGTCTTGTGTCAATCTTGTTAAAAAATGAAACAAAGGGTCATGAGGATAGTTCCTGGTCTTGTGTCAACCTCGTTAAAAAATGAAACAAGGGTCATGAGGATAGTTCCTAGTTAAAATATGAAACAAAGGGTCGTGAGGATAGTTTCTAGTCTTGTGTCAACCTCGTTAAAAAATGAATCAAGGAGTGGAGCAAAGTTCTTTGTTTTGTGTGAAGCTCCTTAAACGATGAAACAAGCGATGTGAGGAAATTTCCTTATCTTGTGTCAAGCTCATTAAAAAATGAATCAAGGAGTCCCGAGGATAGTTTCTTCCTGTATCAACCTCATTAAAAAATGAAACATATGTCCAAGGATAGTTCTTTTACTGTGTCAACCTCTTTAAAAAATGAAACACCTCCCATTTCCAAATTGAGTCTTTGCTTAAGATCTCGTAAAATCCCAGTCGAGTCTTTTATCAATTTTGAAAGTGAACCTTCATTCCATTCACCTAGATGAATGCAGTGAAGCTTGGGGGGCATGTACGAGTCATTATGCTAGGGGCATGCAAAGTTAACTGAAGCATAGTTTGTCTTTGTTTCAAGCTTGTGTAAAAATGAAACCAAACTCGAGCATAGTTTTTCGTTTCAAGCTTGTGTAAACATGAAACTAAATCCAAGAACAGTTCTCCATGGTTCAAGCTTGTGTAAAAATGAACCCATGCATGATTTACATCTCGTGATTGCCATTTTAATCAGCTGATTTCTACTAGATGAGCCTTGATTGTTTTATTCAATTACCACCATCTCTTTGGTTAATCATATGCTTTCACTTGGTTGTTTTTTTCCTTTCTTGAGGAACCGCAATGATGAGTGGATTTTTTAGCCAGCCTCTTCACCATTACATGTTTTGAGTAGTTCTATCATAGCTGGAACCAGTTGCTACCATTTATACCTCTCATTCATCCAAGACGAGTCACCTTTAAGATCTTTTCTCACTCATAAAAGATGAAAAGGTTGCCGAGTATTTTTCCCTTTTTGACTCATTAAAGAGCATAAAAATGAGGGATCTTCTTTTAGCTCTTTTCCAACTCTTAAGACACGAAACGATTGTTGAGATCTTGTCATTTTGAACTAGTTAACAGATGTGAAGCATCGTGCACCCAGTACACGTTTACCCATTTTTTGGGCTGGGATGCACTATTTATGAAAAAGGTACTCCTTGACTAAAATGGTCAAGAAGTTCTCTCGAGCATCGTTTTCCACCTTTTCGGGCTTGAAAGACACAAATGTATGAAAAGGGACCATGTGGATTTTTCTTTTCCGTGTCTTTTTCAAGCTCTCTAAACATGAAAAAGATACAAAGTTGCACCTTTGTCAAACTTGTTAAATTATTAAACGACATCAGATTTGTCACCATGATGAACATGAGCTTCTCCTTCCTAGGGCTTGTTAAACTTACTAGTTCAGATTCGTCTAAAGGATGAACTTACAGTGCAAGCATATGCTATCCCCTTCAAGCTTGCGATTAAAAAATAATTGGTATACCTGCAAAAAATGGTGGGGGAAAATTTGGAAATCCAATCGGTTGTGCTGGCATCTCACTCTTGAACTTGACACATCATGCTTCGTGTCAAGTTGGGATATCCTCCTTTTTATCATTGGCATTCCTAAGTTGGGCCATTTATTTTTTCCTTCCATTTGATCTATGCAACATCATCATGACCACTGATTGTAGGGATCCAAAAGCTACCAAACTTCTAGGTGTGTCGCCGATATGTTCAAGAGTTGTCCTTCTATAGTTACACTTACCCTTGATTCTCTGTATAATCCAAAATCATTTTGCATCCCTTTGTCTCGTGTTGATGATGTGGGATACATTATGGCTCTCCTTCGACACGGTCACTTCCTGTCAACTTCAGGTCATTATCTAGGAAGTTGACCAAGAGACTCCCTTCCAGCACCTTAGAGCTTGCATGCCCTAATGGCAAGTTCTGTGCCCTCAACGAAAAGTTCACATCATTGGCTTTCGATCAGTTGATTTTACGGGTGTTTGACTTCAGTTCCTTTATTCACATTCTGTGAATTGTGCTGATAGTACCTTGAGGACCATTGTCATTATCGGTGGTTTCTCTTGCGCTTATTAACTATTCACATCATCAGCAGGTAATCAAGCGATTTTCTATCATGTTTGGCATTAACACATCTACTCACATATTAGAATTTGTACTTTGATCGAGTCATGTTGGAACACAAGACCCTGGGCTCAGATTACACAAGTCCAGGTTGCAAGGCGATGTGACATGGTCATGCTGATATACATTTCTTTTTCAGATGGATGGTTGAGACCATATCATGATTTTTCATATGTGATCCTTCTCATTATTAGATGGCTGCGACCATACCTTAGTTTCGATGTGATCATCTTTATCGTTCGGTTGCGCCCATGCTTGGATCCATTTACATGATCATTCTCTGGATGGTTATGTCCATACCATGATTCATGTATCATTTGACAGAATTTTTAGTAATTTATATGTATTTGTACTTACAGGTTTTCTGAAGACAGACTTTAGCTCCCCGCACTGATTCATAAAGCATTTCACCCCTCACTCTAGTTCGGCCTTCACACTTTAGAGGGCATATGTTACACAACATTTTGTCATTGTCCCTGTACTCCCCATTCCATGATCCTAGAGGACCTCTACAGTGAACCCTACATGCTTCCCCTTTATGAAGAAACTCCCATTGTGTCCCTCTTCATGACAAGAACAATTCTGTTTTGCATCATTTCGCAAAAACCTTATGTTTTTCCCAGTTTACAAGACTGATGCTAATGAGCAGTGTCTTACTCGTGCGAATATGCAAAGATTATAATTGTCCCTAGCATTGACCAGAGTGACTAAGCCTTGTTCCAGTCACGCTGATCCTCTTTTGGAAAGTTTTTTAAATAAGGAGCCGAAGCTTCTAGCTCTAGAGGCTTTGTAACAAAAGTCTGGTAAATGGTTGGGCCCGATGGAGTCGAGGATGTTAGTTTGGGATCCTTTCCCTTATTAGGATGGAGCTACCTCAAGAGATAAGACCTTCTCCGATTAGAAGAGGAACCATCTCCCATCCATGCATGGTATATAAACCTCCCTTTTTCCCAAGGACAAGCTAGTGTTAATGTTGGTGTCCTAGTGCTAATTAAGTTTGGAGTGATCAACAAGTTATTCATAGTTGTAGCTCTCTAGTAGTGTGTGAGGGAGAAGTGTGAATTTAGTTTAGTGTGAAGACTAAAGGGAAGATAATTAAAACTATCATTGTTGAGGCCATCGTGGAATGCTGACGAAAGTGTGTGGGAACCCGGATTTGTCAAAGGAGAACATCAATGTTAAGACAATGGTTGTAATCTCTTCTTGATTCAATATATATGCAACTATCGATTGATTTCCTACATAATGTGTCATCTCACATGTTTATGGCTTAATGCTTTTTGACTTGTTAAGTAGGTTGAATTAAAATTTGTCTAATATCATGATTGTTGTTTACTTGTTTCAGGTGTTTGAAGAAGAAAACGAGAGATAATTGCAGTAAGCAAGCAAGATCATCACTAAATGGGATAAGCGTACTAAGTGGTAGGCCATCTTCGTTGTTTCTAACCTAAGGAAATCTTCCATAGAATGTCTTGTTTATGGCTAGACCCTCTATCGGTATAGAGGAATTGTTTGTGTCCGCACTTAGAATTTTACTTCACCACACCCCTTGAAGAGGAATATACTTGTTGTTTTATTATCATATTTAAGGTGTCAGGTTTTGTTGATGGTGTTGGATCCCACTAACATACAAGGGATATCCGTAATATGAAATCCCAATTAGGCCTCGCACCATTTAGTATAGGAGCCCCATATGGAAATATGGCCCAACTGCCATTTAATTAAATATTTTCCTTGGATTAAACAATTAACATAAAGGAGTAGCATGGATGTGCTTTTGAATAAGCAAGAGAGTATGCCTTGTGAAATTTTCAATTGTAAATGTATCAAGGTTCTTTCACTACAAGGAAGAAAAGTGAGCCTCTAAAAGAAAAGTAATAGTAATAATCTAGTATAGACACATGCACATAATATGGAAGAATCATTAGTCGTCAAACAAAGTAGTTCACATAGATGCAACGATTGTTATAGCAATGACAACGTATTTCCAACAAGTTAAGCACTAAATCCACTGAAATAATTTAATTTCTTTAGTACATATGAATGCACACATAAACCACAAACATTTGAAGAATAGTCTCGTAACATCCATAATCTATGCATGAAATGTTCTGTCCAAATGGATTCAAGTATTAAGAAAAAGATCCAAAATACATGAGTACAATGAGCAACACTAGCTCCAATAGTTGAGCATTAGAGCCACTAATTAATCTCGAAAATAACCATATCTATCTCTCTAATGCCTTGTGGGAGAAGCCAAGGTGAAAATTATTTTTCTTGAGTAATGAGGTTTCTTTTATAACTAGAGGTGTGACGTTTCATATCCCCACGAATCTTGAGTTTGTCATATGAAGTTTCAACTCCTAATGATCTTTAGACTTCTATACAACTCTTGGACTTCTATATGACCTTTGAACTTATTTGTGACTTTTGGAATTGCATATGTCTTTTCGATTTCTTCATGTGGCTCTTTTTCCCATATATGACTCTTGAAGTTCCACATTTTTGTATTTAAATAATTACGTAATGAAATCGTTATTTCCACATCATCATGTGACGATAACATGATAAATCAGTAATTGGTGACTTGGATCATGACTGATGGCATGGAATTTCTTGAGAAATGACAATGTTGCCACTTGTGTCTCCAATATTGCATGAAATTTTCATATTGTTGTTTCCTTTACCCTCCAAAGTGTCTCAGATCATATGAAGTCTTTATGGACTGCATTGATAATCAAGATTCCAATGTTATTTATCTTTTCATTCCATGTGTTCTTTGTTCTTGAATGCTTCCTTAAGCTACTCCATTTCACAAATACCTTCATGAATCCTTGCTATGTTGTTTTGGAATACCTGCAACTAAGATCACTTATGGAAAGAAAACATCAACCATAAATCTCCTGTTTTGACATGTTTCATGCAAAATTTGTAATTATGGTTCATCAATGTCCTCGGGAAGGAAAGAAGGAACTTCTGGGAGTAGGGCACATTGCTAAGGGACAAGGGATCAGTGTTGAGGCTTGAGGATGTGCTATTTGTTGTACTAGGAACATAAATCTTTATGGAGGGTGTAGGGCACAGTATGCAGGATCAAGGAGACCTAAGGAGACTAGGAAATACTAAGTCTCAAAGAGGTTGCAAGGAACAGTGAAAAGCCTCAAGGGAGGTTGATTTTCATTGTTGATACACCATGCACTGATATGAGGGTGTACAGTGAAGTGTCAAGGGTCAAGGAAGACTTACTAAGCACTGTTGATGTGCCATGTGCTCAACTGAAAGAGAGGATTACAAGAGGGCGCAACTCAGAAAGACAAGGAGAGTTTGTTGCTTGGGAGTGCGATATGCGCTTGGGAGGGACATAGGGCACAATCCAAATAAGGATAGGGGTCCCAATTGGGACTTAAGACTGAGCTATGTCCTCTCTTAGCATTAGTGGGGCCAGCTTGTGTAAACCGAAATTTGTCTGAGTCTGGAAGATAGGACAAGGGGAAAGTATAATGAGTTAGGATTAAAATCAAGTGCGACACATACCAAATCATCAGTCAAACTTAGACAAGATCAAATATTGGGAAATAGACATCAAAACGCCTGTTTATAATGATTCTCTAGTTACAATGCACAAAATATGTGTTACTACAAGAAAAAGGGTTTTTTATAACTAGTGAGTGTATTACGATCATAGAGTGCACCATGTATGTTCTAAAAATGTGACAACACTTAGGAAAGAAGAAGAACACTTGAAACATGTAGAATGACATGCAATGACACTTGATGGCCAATGTGATACTTGATATGAAAGCTAGGTAGGATCCAAAATTCAAATGTAGAAAATATTTGAAGGGCGTTGTAGTGGCGACAACAGGTTAATAACATCTTTTATTAGATCATACAAACATAAGGCTTTATTTCTTCAAACAAGTCATCCTATGATTTTCACTTCAATTTTTTTTGGGGATTTTTCATATGGTGAGACTTAGAGAATAGTGAACAGAAATATCATGGAGCATCAGTTCAAATTTCATACCTTGGTTCGCTATACTTTCATAGGTATCTTGTAATAAAGTTGGGGCTTCTGAACACTCCTAAAATTAGTTTCAAACAAGTAAGTTTGGAATTTTCCATATAGTTTTTGTTTGAGAAATTTTAGATGGTGAAACAAGGATAATATTGAGGAATATATATATAGATATATATATATATATATATATAGATATATATATATATATATATATATATATGTATATTTTGCCTTAATATATATATGTATGTATATATATATATATACGTAGATATTTTGCCTTAATATATATATGTATGTATATATATATATATATATACGTAGATATTTTGCCTTAATATATATATGTATGTATATATATATATATATATACATACATATATATCTATATATATATATATATATATATATATATATATATATATATATGTATGTATATATATATATATATATATACATACATATATATATTAAGGCAAAATATCTACATATATATATATATATATATATATAGATAGATAGATAGATATAGTTAAAATTTTATATGTTAGCTTCTTGTATTTTCGAGGATATGCTTTGAGAAATTTAGGGTTCTGAAATGCTCCTGAAATTGATTTCAAATGTGTTAATTTGAAATTTTCATGGTAACGTTTTCCTAGTATGCTTCAAATGGTGATAATTGGACCATATTTAGGAAATATTTGGCAGCGAGATTATTAATATTTAATATTTTGGTTCTTATACATTCAGATATATACTTTATGGAAGTTAGGATTTGTGAAGGATCCTAAAATCTATTTCAAACGGATCATCTTGGTATTTTTACTATAACTTATTTTTTGGTACTTTTTAGATCGTGAATTATTCAGTGATATCAGAAGAAATATAGAACTATATTATGTAATAATTTTAAAATTATATTTGAATAATTGCACATGTGGCACACTATACAATTTTGATTGTAAGTACAGGCCAAAAATCAACAAGTTTTGGAAAAATTACCATATGTTTCACTTCGCACATCAAATTCTAGTAAAACCTATGGAATCGTAGAAAACAGATACCATTAAAAATAGAAATTTTATATTCTTAAGTGATCAAATATTAGATATATGCAAAGAAAATTTTATACACTAAGATATTCTCCAAATTAACGTTTTAGAGGAACACAACTTACAAGTGACATAACTTTTGATTGGAAGATCTAATTTTTTGGTGTCTAAAGGTTGTGATAAAGAGTAGTATTATTGATGAGCCTCAGTAATGCAATAAGAGTGTTGCGATTCCAAAGGCTAAAAACATTAATTATCAACCTAGGATTTGTACAAATTTAAGAGTTGACAGTGTTGTACGCACATTAGGATAAGCTCTACTGAAGCCACTTTGAAGCAATGGAGAAAACCAAGGTATACATAGACCACTCTATCAACTGAATCTAGATTTTTAAGGAAATAAATTTCATGAAATAAAATTTATAATTTACTTTGCAGAAGTGGAAATGTTACTCTATATTCAAAAGATGGATATGCTTCTTTGTTAAAATTGGCAACCAGGGCAAAACTTCATGTGGGTCATCTTATTCATGGCTGATAATATTTTTATCAGATTCCTCTCGTCGATAGGTGTAGGATTGATGTAAAGATCATCCGATTCCGATAAGTGTTCATGGAGATATGAATTTATTTTGATTATGAATTACTATTAAGCCGACCTACAACTCATGTAGGCTCAAAAGCCCAACAGTCGCATCTATTCACCCACCAACATTGTGTATAAATATAAGATGACTTTTCCTCATTTGGAATCACTCATCTCATCACATCTCTCTCTCTCTACTATGCAGAAATGAGTCTCTTCTCTACTGCGCTGAAATGGGTCTCTCTCTCTCACATGTGAAGCTGGAAGCTATTGAATTTGAAGCTGCAACTGAAGAAGTAAAGATTGAATTGCATGGCCTAGAAGATCTCCTATTTGGAACAACACTATAGGTTCATCTAAATCTCCTCTGAAAGCCACAACTTTTGGTGGTGGAATTAAGTCAATCCGATGAACGGTTTGCAAGATATCGATTGCCCTAGTTTGAAGCCGGAAACTGCTAAAACTGAAGTTGCAACTGTAGAAGTAAAGATTGACTTGTGTGGCCTAGAATATATCCTCTTTGGAACTACGCTATCATTTCATCTGAACCTCCTCTGAAAGCTGTAAATTTTGGTGGTGGAATGAAGTCAATCCGATGAACGATTTGCAAGATACTGACTGCCCTAGTTTGAAGCCGGAAACTGCTGAAACTGAAGCTGCAACTGCAGAAGTAAATATTGACCTACGTGGCCTAGAAGATATCCTCTTTGGAACTGCATTGTAGGTTCATCTGAACCTCCTCTGAAAGCTGCAACTTTTGGTGGTGGAATGAAGTCAATCCGAGAAACGGTTTGCAAGATATCGTCTGCCCTAGTTTGATAATGAAGCTGCTAGTGCTGATGCTATTGATCTAGGGTTTGCTACTGCTGATATGAATCAGATTTATTGTACTATTTCTCTCTGCTGAATTATTGAAGATAAAAGAAGATTTGATCAAAGGGTTTCCCCACACATTGTGGGGTTTGTCCCTGGCTAGCCGCCACATCTTGTGTCTCTTGTCTTGGCTTGTTTTCTGTCGATCGTTTAATGTTCTATCTGCACTTTACTTTATGTACGTGTGATTGCTAATCTTTGGAATATAATAAGGAAAAGAAGTAAACTGTTATAAGCATATAACATACCATAACTTAACATGGTATCAGAGCTGAGGTGAAGACAAAGCCCGAGCAAGAGCAAGAGAAATCATCGAAGAGAATATTGGCAAGGCTATACTAAAAGAACTATGGGGTCCTCAACACTCTTTCCTGTTGAAGACAAGCTCCGTGTGAAAGCTGACTATCACAGATGGAAGATGTCTATCGATATAACCCTTGAGAATCAAGGATTGTTGGATCATGTGAGAGGCAATATTGTTGAGCTTCCATCAAATGCATCCGTTGCTGCCTGGAACAAATGAAAAAATGGAGAAGTAAAAACAATAGAAGATCATCTCGGACTCTATCGACAAGCACTTGGTGGCCTACATCTCTGAACTGGACACCTCCAAGGAAATCTATGATAGACTGGTGAGTTTATTTAAAGTTAATGATGCAAATCAAGTTTTGTTTCTTAGAAATAAGCTGAGGGAAATCAAGAAGGGTAAAGATGAAAGTATGCAAGCATGCTTCTTAAGAATCACCGAGATCAAGAACGATCTCCTATCTATTGGGGAAACTATTACTGACAGAGAAATGGCACTCACAACTCTTGGAGGATTGCCATTTGAATGGTATGTGTTCAGGACTACTCTTTTGAACTATAATGTAATTCCTAGTTTCGAGGAATTAATGGCTAGATGCATTCAAGAAGAAACAAGGGAAGAAGTGCAAGAAATGCCCATGCCTAAAGGTCCTCCTGCTGCCTTTTCTTCTCATGCAAAGAAAAGAAATAATTCCGGGACTAAATCAAAAGGAAAGGCTAGACCTAAGGCTAGAAGAAAATGACGATGTTACATTTGCGATAAAGCAAAGTCACTATGTATGAGATCATGAGCATCATGATGAATGAGATCATGGACATAAAGGGCAACATGAGATCATGGACATATAGGATAGCATGATGATGATGCACACTAGTTTGAGCAGCATTATGATGGATAAAATCATGGACATGGGCAGCATGATGATAATCATGATTAGAGAGGCATGGTACAGTATGCAGTGGTGCAACTCAAAATCCCTCTGCTGGCAATCAAAGGAATGACAAATTCAACAGCAAAGGTAAGAGGAGAGCTGGGAATCAAGGAAGAGAACAAGAATTCAAGAAGGCTAGAAATTCTAGGATGTATTAAATGCACCTGACCTCAAAAGGTTGGCAATGGAAGACAGAGGCTACAAGGTCGATGGAAGTCTGCTAGGTGTCATGTCTTGTGACACAACTCTTTAGTCCGAACTTTGGCATCGGAGGTTTGCCCACCTTCATTACAAAGCTCTACCGATGTAAGACAAATGGTAACAGGGAAATTCTCCTATCTCAAGGAAAATATGTGGTAAATATATTGGAAAGATTCGGTATGATGGACTGCAAGCCTGTGACTACCTCGAGGATCTTAACTTTTAGAAGTTATATGGTAGTGATGTCAGACCAGACTTGGGAAATGCCTCTGAGTTTCAAAAACTCATTCGCATTGATGTTCTTGGTGAACCTCCGTCCGAACATATGTTTTGTAGTTAGCATTGTGAGCTCATATTTGGTTGAGCCTCACTGGATTGATGCCAGGAATCTTCTGAGATGTCTTCAGGACACAATCTCTCATGGATTAAGATACACTGCCGGAGATGTGAGACAACTTGGATATACTGATGTTGATTTGGCAGGTAGTGTGGTGGACCGTAAGAGCACTTTCGGGTACTGTTTCACCTTGGGATCTGCTTTGATATCCTGGATGAGCAGGAAGCAGAAGTCGGTAGCTTTGAGCACCGCCGAAGCAGGATATATTGTTGCTAGCATAACCTCGTGTGAGATAGTCTGGTTGCGAAAGCTCTTCAGTGAGCTATTTGGATTTACATTGGATACCACTGTGATTCTCTGTAACAACCAGAGGTGGGATTCAATTATTGAGGAATCCCGTATTTGTCAATTGCTCCAGCAGATAGACATCATCTGGGATATGGTAAGTCGATGAGCAAGGAAGCTCCATCACATTAAGATGATGTACAGGTTTATACACCTTGTCAAAGCCCGAAGGAAAGATCTAATCTGTGATTTTCCCAAACGACTTGGAGTCGGCAAGAAACCTTTGTACAAGGGTCCTGCATGTTGCATACATTGAGCTCTGGGAGCTCTGAGGGCTTGCAGTTCCTACTGGAGCAACATATGACCACAGGGTGACTCACCCTCCCTTGGTGGTGCACACTGGAACAAGATGATTCTCTCTCTTGTGGGACAAGATGATTCGCTCTCTTGTGGAACAGGATGATTCGCTCTCCTGTGTAGTAGGATGATTAGTTCTCCTGTGAGGCCTGGATTGATGTCTTCTCCATGGCAGCCTGGATTGATGTGTTCTCCACGATGATTGTAGCAGGATTGATGTGTTCTCCTGTGAGGACAGGATTGATTAGTTCTCCTGTCGAGGCATCCTACCCATGCAGTCTGGGACTCATGGGAAGTACCTCTCATCTGATCAATGAGCAGGGAAATGAAGTTAGGGACCACAGTAGTACCGATGGACGCATCATTGTATCTACCGTACTCCCTATGCTAGGATGACCTCCATTGATCTGGGATCAATGATACTGGTCTAGGACCAGTGGTAGGAGTTGTACCATACTATGACGCTGACTTTGGGTCAGTTGAGACTGGTCTGGGACCAATGGTACATACTCCAAGACTGACTTCGTGTCAGTGTAGTACTGGTCTGGGACCAGTGAGAGTGGTACATACTATGACGCTGACTTCGGGTCGGTTGAGACTGGTCTGGGACCAGTGGTACACTCTCTGAGACTGCGATACTGGTCTGGGACCAGCGGTAGGAGTTGTACCATACTATGACGCTGACTTCGGGTCGGTTGAGACTGGTTTGGGACCAGTGGTACATACTCTGAGACTGAATTCATGTTAGTGCAGTACTGGTCTGGGACCAGTGAGAGTGGTAAACACTATGATGTTGACTTCGGGTCGGTTGAGACTGGTCTGGGACCAGTGGTACACTCTCTGAGACTGCGATACTGGTCTTGGACCAGTGGTAGGAGTGGTACTTACTATGAAGCTAACTTCGGGTCGGCTAAGACTGGTCTGGGACCAATGGTACGCACTCTGAGACTGACTTTGAGTCAGTGGAGGATGATACTGGTCTAGGACCAGTGGAGTTGTACTCACTATGATGCTGACTTCGAGTTGGTTGAGACTAGTCCGGGACCAGTGGTACATACTCTGAGACTGACTTTGAGTCAGTATGATACATCCTCGATCATTTCTTCTTCTTCATAATTCGGACAAAAGCAGAGCAGAACAGAACAATGCAAGAGCAGAGCAGAATAGAGCAAAACAGTACAGATCAGTGCAGGGAAGAATAGAGCAGAGCAGGGCAAGGGTCAAGCTGTACAGGGCAGTGCATTTGATGGATGAATAGTAATGACCGATAGAAAGATTGCAGATGAAGTTCTCCATGGTTGAGAGGGAGTGTTAAAATTGGCAACCAGGGAAAAACTTCATGTGGGTCATCTTATTCATGGCTGATAATATTTTTATTAGATTTCTCTCATCGAGAGGTGTAGGATTGATATAAAGATCATCCGATTCCGATAAGTATTCATGGAGATATGAATTTATTTTGATTATGGAATTATTATCAAGCCGACCTACAACTCATGTAGGCTCAGAAGCCCAACTGTCGCATCTATTCACCCACCAACGTTGTGTATAAATATAAGAGGACTTTTTCTCATTTGGACTCACTCATCTGATCACATCTCTCTCTCTCTCTCTACTACACAGAAATGAGTCTCTTCTCTACTGCACTGAAATGGGTCTCTCTCTCACACATGTGAAGCTGGAAGCTGTTGAATTTGAAGCTGCAACTACAGAAGTAAAGATTGACTTGTGTGGCCTAGAAGATCTCCTCTTTGGAACTGCGCCTCTGAAAGCCACAACTTTTGGTGGTGGAATGAAGTCAATCCGATGAACGGTTTGCAAGATATCGATTGCCCTAGTTTGAAGCCGGAAACTGCTAAAACTGAAGCTGCAACTGCAGAACTAAAGATTGACTTGCGTGGCCTAGAATATCTCCTCTTTGGAACTGCGCTGTAGGTTCATCTGAACCTCCTCTAAAAGCCGCAACTTTTGGTGGTGGAATGAAGTCAATCCGATGAACGGTTTGCAAGATATCGACTGCCCTAGTTTGAAGTCGGAAACTGCTGAAACTGAAGCTGCAACTACAGAAGTAAAGATTGACCTGCGTGGCCTAGAAGATCTCCTCTTTGGAACTGCACTGTAGGTTCATCTAAACCTCCTCTGAAATCCGCAACTTTTGGTGGTGGAAGTAAGTCAATCCGACAAACGGTTTGCAAGATATCGTCTGCCCTAGTTTGATAATGAAGTTGCTAATGCTGATGCTATTGATCTACGATTTTCTACTGCTGATATGAATCAGATTTATTGTACTATTTCTCTCTGCTGAATTATTGAAGATAAAAGAAGATTTGATCAAATGGTTTCCCCACACATTGTGGGGTTTGTCCCTGGCTAGCCGCCACATCTTGTGTCTCTTGTCTTGGCTTGTTTTCTTTGGATCGTTTAATGTTCTATCTACACTTTACTTTATGTACGTGTGATTGCTAATCTTTGGAATGTAATAAGGAAAAGAAGTAAACTGTTATAAGCATAGAACATGCCATAACTTAACATTGTTTCTCAAATGTGAATGTTAAACTATTTGTAGAAATGTAAATGCTACACTAATTGAAAGAATGTAAGGCTACTCTACTTGCAAAAATGTAAAGATTAATCTATTTGCATAATGTAAATTTTGGTTTAAAAGGAAATCTAGTCTATGGAATGGAAATAATAGTGCTTGAAATAGAAACCCTAGCTTAAGAAGCATATAACAAAGACAAATAACCTAATCTACCTTTCATAAAAGAAAAAAATTCATGTAATCAATATTTAATCGTTGGATTCTAACGAGATTAGATATAGTGACATAATTCCTTAGATACTTCATGAGGAAATTAAAAAAATCATCACTGTGTCATCCAATTCATAAGTATGGCAACTGACCCTAATTGTTGAAATGTGTTCTAGTGGTAAAATGAAAGTCCTAAGTGGTCTTCAGCGTTCATCAATCCTAGTTTCAGAGCATAAGGGACATTATTGAAGTCCAGGAGGTAAAAACCAAGCTTCAACGGAAAATTTGGTCGAGTTTACATGGTGCTATAAGATGCTACTCGATTTCTACATGATGTTACAATATTGGCTTGTTTTTCTACATGATAGAATACATGAGAATTAAGATGGTAGAGAAGGTGATTTGAAGTTAGTAAAGGATAATGAAGGGTAGATGAATTTTGTATGAGACCCTTTCCAAGCCTAGTATCTTTTAGGGCCCATCTTGCACAAGAATCAATGGACATAGTGGCCTTCAGTAACCTATAAATAAACTCGGTGAACAGTGCCTAAAGGATTTTTTGAGGTCGAAGGAAGGAAGTTGGTGGTGGGATAAGGAGTATGAATCAAAATTCTAACCCTGAAAATCAACAATAGTATCTACACAACATAGAAAGTTATTCAATCACTATAAACTTATAAATCATATTAACAATGTAAATTTCATAAAATTGAAATGGAAAAGAAAGGACGAGTTTAATTATATTTGAAATCTAACTATTGCATTGAAAGAAAACCTATATTGTAGTCCACACTAGAGCTACATCCACAAGAGGTTATACTTCATGTGCTCAGATAAAAACACTAACCAATCACTAGATTGCATAAAGGAATGATGCACGAATATTACTAATAACAACATCAAAAGAAAGCATCTATATATTTTTGGCTTTCCAATACATTATCCTCAACCACACTTCCCACAAGAGAGGTGGTAGATAGACTTGAACACGCAATCCTTGAGTGCATCAACTGTTAGTGGATATTCGAACTATGGGTGAGTAAATTTAGGGATAACGTTGAGTTGTAGGTGAGTGAATGTAGGGTAAAATCCTCCTACATCTTCTCCAAATGCCTCAAATGTATCTCTACTTAGTAAATGCACTTTTTTCCTACACATTAATCACATTAGGCAATGATGTATGATAATCATCCTTTAGTATTCCTAATAAACACATAATGGTCAAGAAGATGTCATTAAATGTGATGAAAGCAAGGAAAATTTTATGTAAGTTTATCTTAAAGTTTAGAAACCTTAGCGAATATTACTAGTCCCTAATATAGAAATTGTAAAATGTTTGGAAGTATTTCTATAAAAATATTTATATTTCTAATGATTTTATATTAGTTTATATAATTTTTTTGTGATTTTTAAGGTGAAGTAATTTTATACTATAAAATGTGGGTGAATCATTTTCAGGAAAAATTGAAATTGTTGAATATTTTTTTCAAAAACAACATGGAAAATTAGCCCACCTGTGAATATTAGCCCCTAAATATTTTCCCTAGAGGAAAGAGGTAAATATAGGCTTAAGGAAGCCCCCATGGGATTTATTATTTACCTATTAATGAGGCCCATGATCATCCCCCTGTTGAAGGTGTTTCTTACCCTCTCAGTAACTTAGCCATTTAGTTCCATCTCATGCATAGCCTTGGGGTGTACTTTAAGATCCCAAGGTATCTTTGAAGAAGTGATTTCCTGAGTATCATATCTTTCAATTCTCTCTAATTTTTTTCACTCTTTCTACTCTTCAATTTGATTCGTTCTTTCCTGTATCCCTAGCAACAAAGAAGGGCTGAACTTGATCAGCCGAATCTAGTTGGCCTTTAATATTTGGAGTACCATCTTGTCTAAGGGTGTCTTGTCCAAGTAATTCCTCAATCTCTTTGGAGAGAAATACTCCCTTATTTACAAGCTATGGGGAAATGAATTCCATCTCCTTTCATAACCCTTTAATCCATCGCTTCCTAGTAGCCTAAATATGTCCTCAAAGTGTTGAATGTCTTGCTCCTATGTCTCTCTGTAAATTGCTGCCAATTTGGGGTCCTCATAAATGCGCTTGTGGTTTCTGATCACAAGGAGGGGATCCCTCAGCTCTCTTATGATCCATAGGGGCTCATTAGTCTCCTTGGATATCATCTTTTTTGGTTCTTCATCCCTTTCCTCATCATAAGACATCCAAGAGGATAATGTCAGTGACTACATATCCCCCATATTGTAATTTGGATCCTAGAAGTTCATGTCAATTAATATGAGGTTGTGCATGTAAAATTGTACCATCTTAGGTCAGTCTTCCACACTAGCCTTGTGAAAAAATTCAATAAACTAATTTTAGTGTTGGAAGGTGATGAGCCTCATCATTGGGTAATTATATGGGCCTTAATTCACCTCCTAGCTTAGTCAAACCAACTATTCCCACAACTTATTGCATACTTTTGATTATATTTTGTTTATGAGATGAGTTAGAGTTGGATATTTTGCTTTATGGTCTAATTTGCATTTAATGCAGGATTAAAGAATAAAAGTAAGGAATGTTATCAAAGACCTTGGTCAAAACTCTAATGGGACAAGGGAGAGGAATTATAGGAGGTAAATCCTCCTCATTTACTACCCCTCGATTCGAATAATCCTCCATCAGCTCAGAGTGGAAACATCCAAATCATGAGGACTAGAAGACAACCGAGCAAGTGAATGTAAAAGCACCAGTTTATCTCGAGTTTGGGAGTTGAGCTTCCCTAATTTTGAGGAAGTCATTGGAGACTTCAGAAATATAAGTAGGGAGGCCAAGGACCTTAGTAGGATTCAGGCTTTTGATTGTAAAACCCTACGTTATTTTCGAGCTACAAGACTTGTGATAGTTTTGGATGTAATCCAATGTTTTGATAATAAGAATGAGTTTTGTTTTGAGGCAGCACTGAGTTAAGTCAGAGCGCTGAAGCTCTTGGGATATGGCCCAACCCTAGTAGCTAAGGCTCCTCTTTATTGTATATGTATGCTAGCGTAGATTCATGGTTTAATCATTCATTTGCTTAAATAGCTGCATTTCCATTACATAGTGTAGCGCGTAGATTCATGGTTTAATCATTCATTTGCTTAAGTAGTTTCGTTTCCATTACAATAGTGTAGCGTAGATTGGTTATGTTTTATTTTCTTCCATTTGTGACTTCTTTCAATTAGCAGGTCAGCAAGGAGAAAAAGATCACCATAAGGTTGTCAGCAAGTGTCTCGGCCTCATCTCCTCCCTTTGGGACCATGACCTGAGGAAGTGACCCTTCAACAACCCCAAAAACACAGATGTATAGTTCTTGCATGAGCTTTGGAGTTCTTCATCTTGATTTAGTACTTGGCTCATTTCATTGTTATTTTTTTGTAATAAGATCTCACTCATATTTGCGCTTCCTTCAACACTTTCTTCATGCATAATATATGCAAAATCCAATAAATCATGTCTTAATCAAACTATACCTGTAGATCTCCTTATCGTCTGATCCATAACAGACCTGACCAATCGCTATTAACCCCCTGTCACATATTCATTTCAACGTTTGACCTTAGGCGCTCCAAATCTCTACCGTCGATCTATTTTTTCTTGATCCAACAGTTATCGCATCACCCGCTCACCAACTAGCTTTGCCGATGTCCACCTTTGATCAATCCCACATGATCCAATGGCTATTGCACAATCTGTTGTGAATTATCGCACGACCGATACCCGACTGAGAGCACGCGATAAAAGTGGTTTTACCATGCTACATGTCACTCACTTAGGCTAATCACGTGAAATTTAGAAATACACCTTACAACTCTTAGGGCACGTGAGATATTTATTACCACCTATATTCATTTCATTATTTAACTTTAGGTGCTCTGAATCTCCACCATTTATCTGGCTCACTTGATCCAACGGATATCGCATCACCCAATCATAAACTAGCTTGGCCGATCTCCACCATTGATCAATCCCACATGATCCAATAGCTATTGTGCAATCTCGCATGAATTCTTGCACAACCGATATCTACCCGAAAGCATGCGAGAAAAGTGGTTTTATCTTGCTACATGCCACTCTCTTAGGCTAATCACACAAAATTTAGGAATTCCACTTAAAGCTTTGAGGGCGCGCGAGAAATTGCTTACCACCTACAAAGACTGCTCCATCATTCCGCACGTTTTTTTCCTTCTGTCGCCACGTGAATTAATGTGATCTATCCATCTGTTCACTTAATCTCTATGATAATATCTTTGCCATTCATCTCCTGTTAATCTTTTTCCTCCATCTATTCACTTAATCCCATGTGATAAGATCTCCGCCGCTTATCTTCCATCAGTCCTCTTCATCCATCTATTCACTTAATCTCTTGCGATACGATCTCCACCACTCATCTTCCGTTTATATTGTTCATTGATCCAATTGATCCAATGGTTCCCATGCATCATTGCTTCATTACATCCTCCTTTCACTAATTTTTATCTTCGCTTGCTCTTCCGCTTGACTCCTTGCATGCTTGATTTTACCCAAAAAACCAAAAACGTGAAAACAGATTTAGTTTAGCTTCTTTGCTTACCCAGACCCTGACACTTTCCTATTTGATTTTTCTATTAAATGTTCAACCTATGACTATACAAATGATGAGAAAAATTTAGAATTGTTCCCATATACCCTCAAGGATGGAGCATCAGGCTGGTTCATGGGTTTACATGGAGATAGCATCACAACTTGCGCTCAGATGCAGCAGGATTTTAACAACAAATATAGAGAATACTGTAGGTGAAAGGATACTAAAGAAGAGATTTTCAGGATGACCATGGGCCATGATGAATTCTTAGAAGACTACGAAGAAAGATTCTAGCTCAGTTACAAAAGGGCCAGGCACACACCTGATCCTGAGTCACTAAAGCTGGTCCTACTCAAAGGAGTAAGGGAAGATCTTCGAGGTACCTTACATTTGTTAGTAGGAGGAGATATCTACCAATTACCCTATGAGGATATGAAAAGTTTCTTTAGAAACCATTCTAGGAAAATCATGAAAAAGGGTAGGAGTAGTCAACCTATGACCAGTACATCATCTTCCAACTCATCCATCAAGGGTGAAATTGGAAATATGCTGGAAGATTTCAAAAGTGAGATGTTGCAAACCCTTGACTTGCAATTGGACACCATAAACATCAAAATGAAGAAATAGGAAGTAGAGAGAGCCTTGGCCATCTTTTGTCCTTGATGCACTAGGAGGCATCTCAGGAACGAATGTCCATTGAACTGCATTGATATTTGCTCAGTCTATGAAGAAAAGCACTCCACAGACAAGTGCCCTTCTTTACCCGGACTCAAAGACTTATATCAAGGAGCTGAAGGGGTCAATGAGAAGCTTTTCTACATCAACCGAAGGAGATCTCCTGGGTCTAGACCATACCAGCAGGGTATGAAAGGGTCATCCCATGTATATTACAACCCCAACCAAACCACAGCTATACCTTCTTGGGGACCCCCTACTCATCCTTCCTGGTCTACACCCCTTCCTTGGTCCTATGCATCTTAGTATCATTCCTAGCCAGCCAGCCAGTCATTTCAAGCTTACATTCCACCACAACCTTAGTGGAATATCCCACACCAGGCCTCAATACAACAATGCTCCAGCTCTATTGCCTCCACCACCTACCCAACCATAACTCCTACACTTTGCTCCACCCAAGCAAGCCCAGATGCCTGGCCAACCAAAGCTGAACATGAACAATAGGCAGGCTCAACAAGTATACAGTGGAGAGACATCATACCCAGCTTGTGGTGTAGAAATCCAGGAGATCAACCTAAGATCTAAGAGAATTCTCACAGATAACCAACCTCCCTCTTCACATAAGGAGGTTGAGTAAGAAAGAGAGGAAAGAAACCTTAAATTAAATCCAACCTTTCCTGAGAGACTATCCTAACCACTCCAGCCTACCCTAGAAGAAACTGAACTTCTGGGAGAATTGAAAAATCTATGTGTAAAGATCCCCCTTCTCCAGGAAATAAAAGATGTTCCCATTTACAATAAGTTGATTAAGGAGAAATGCTTCAAGCATCAAGGAAGAAGAAAAAGGGATGCCCCTACCATTAATGTCATTGGGTAGCTATCCGACTTAATGCTAGGGCATGTAATATGTCCGAAAAATTTGGACACTGGAAGCCCTGTAGTAGATGTGCATATCAATGGCACCATTATCCCACACACTCTAATTAATCTGGGGGCTGCCATTAATGTGATTACCAAGGACACCACGATCAATCTCAACCTCCAAGGGTCATTGAGGAAGACCAAAACAGTTTTGCAACTTGCAGACCGTTCCACAGTCACCCCTGAGGGAATTATGGAGGATGTGATGGTCTCCATTGACTCCTGGGAGTACCCTGCAGATTTTCTAGTTCTCCAGCATAAGGCTAAGCTTACTAGTTACCCTCTCACCCTTAGGAGGCCATGGTTGGCCACCACCAATCCTTAGATTAGCTACAGAGTTGGGAATATGACCATCAAGAATGGGCATATGTCTAAGTAGTTAGTCCTATACCCTCTTGCTCAACCTTCTCTAGATCATGATTTACCTTTATGGTTGGAGGAGAGAGAAGAAGATGAGGCTTATTCAACCCAACTTTATACTTTGGAAGCAACCATAGGAGGATGACAACAAGATGAGGATGACTTAATTAAACACCTGCTCTAAAGTCCAACTCCTAGTTTGTTACTATTAGAAGAAGAAGGAAGGGAAACCTAGAACAATCATCCAATTGACTTATTCTTGGCCAATTCTAGCCCACTCAGTTTCAAAACCATAGAATTTGACCTAGAGAACACTTTGAAAATTAATCCATCTCTTTTTGCTCTCGAAGAGGAAAATCTATGCAACATGTTGAGAGAAAACCTAGAAGCCTTCACTTGGAGTTACAAGGAAATGAAGGGAGTGCACCTGTTAGTGTGTACTCACCACATATATAAAAAGGAAGGTTGCAAGCCAATCCAACAACCAAAAAGGAGGATGAATCCATATCGTAAAGATATAGTCAAAGAAGAACTGAAAAAACTGTTAGATGTAGGATTCATTTACCCTATCTCTGACAGTGAGCAGGTTTCTCCTTTAGTGTTAGTTCCGAAGAAAAATGGTAAGCGAAGGATTTGTGATGATTACAGGGAGTTGAACAAAGCCACAAAGAAGGATCATTTTCCCCTAACCTTCATTGACCAAGTGCTAGATGGCCTGTAAGGGAAGAAGTTCTTTTCTTTCCTAGATGGCCTGGTAGGGAAGAAGTTCTTTTCTTTCCTAGATGGATTCAGTGGATACAACCAAATCCAAATTTTTCCAGAAGACCAGGATAAGACCAAATTCACCTCTCTTTGTGGTACTTTTGCCTATAGGGTCCTTCCTTTTGGCCTATGCAATGCTCTTGACACTTTCCAGAGAGATGTCTTGAGTATTTTCACCGAATTAGTACATGATGTCGTGGAAATTTATATGCATGAATTTACACATTATGGCTATGATTTTCATGAAGCCTTGACTAACCTAGGCAAAGTATTGCACAAATACATTGAAATGAACCTGCCTCTCAGTCTACAAAAATGTGAATTCATAATTACTGAAGGGACCGTGCTAGGTCATTCAATATCTCAGCAAGGACTGGAGGTAGACCCAAACAAAATAGCAATCATCAAAAGGGTCCCACCTCCTCAAAAGAAAATGCATGTCAGGAGTTTCTTGGGCTTAGTTGGATACTACTGAAGGTTCATAAAGGACTTCAACAAGTTGGCCTCTCCTTTATTTGGGTTGTTGGCCAAAGATTCTGAGTTTATATGGTCAAAAATCTATCAAGAGTCATTAGATATTTTAAAGGGTAAGTTAACCACTGCACCAATTCTTCGAGGCCCAAAGTGGGACATCCCTTTTCATATTCATGCCGATGCCTCACACAAAGCCATAGGAGCAGCCTTAGGTCAGGTAGAGGAGAAATTGCACTATCCCATCTATTTTATCAGTAACAACCTGTCAAAGGCTGAGCTAAATTATATTGTGACCAAAAAGGAACTCCTGGCTATTGTGCATTCATTAAACAAATTTAGGCATTACATGACAGGCTACCAAAAATTTGTGCATACTGACCACGCCGCAATCAAATATTTAATGAACAAACCAGATGTGAATGCTAGAATTATAAGATGAGAATTTGTTTACTATTTTAGTCCTCTCCGCATAGTTTGCTGATATAACAAACTATTTGGTATCAACATAGTTCCCACCAAACTTGCCCTCCAAAGAAAAGAGCAAGATAGTCATGAAAAGTGCCCCCTTCACCTGGATTGGAGTCAATCTTTTCAAACTTGGCCTAGATCAAATCTTGAGAAGGTGTGTAAGGGAAGAGGAAGCTTTTGACATCCTTATGACTTGTCATCATGGGCCTTGTGAAGGTCACTTTGCAGCAAAGAGGACAACATTCAAAGTGTTACAAGCAGGCTATTATTGGCCCACTCTTCATCAGGATGTAAAAAAGTACATTAGTCAGTGTGATCGGTGCAGAGGATGGGAAATCCTACTCCAAGAGATGAAATGCCCCTATAGCCTTAAGTGACTTTCGAGCCATTTGAAAAGTGGGCCATGGACTTCATTGGGCCTATCAACCCTCCTTCAAAGAAAAAATAGTACAGTATTGTGTGCACTGATTATTTAAATAGGTGGGCTGAAACCAAGGTGATTAAGGTAGCAACAGAAGAGAAGGTGGTTGAGTTCCTAAGTGAGGATGTATTCTACAACTTTGGGTACCCTAGAGAGCTAGTCACATACTAAGGTCATCAGTTTATGTCCAACATGATTGAAGAACTACTCAGCCATCACAAATTCAAGCATAAGACCTCCACTCCTTATCATCCACAAGCTAATGGGCAAGTGGAGGTGACCAATGGGGCACTAGAGAGCATATTAACCAAGGTAGTAAGTAGCAGTAGGAAAGATTGGGTAGAGAGACTAGTTGAGGCCACCTGGGCCTATAACACAACATGGAAGACCACCACTGGATTTACACCCTATGAGCTAGTCTATGCGAAAAAGGCTTTACTGTCAATTGAGTTTGAATATAACACATTGAGGATGGCAGCACAACTAGATTTGGATCTTAGTCATGCACAGAAAGAAATATTGTTCCATTTGAATGGCTTGGATGAATTCAGAATGTAGGACCCCCTACATACAGAGATAGTTCACCTTCAAAGGAAGATCTGGCATGATAGACATATTAGGGAGAAGTAATTTCAAGAGGGCAATTGGCGATTGTTATATGATTCTAGGTATAAAGACTTCAAGGGAAAGCTAAGGACAAGATGGCTCGGACCTTATGTGGTGGAAAGATGCCATGATAATGGTTTAGTGAAAATCAGAAGTATAGATGAAGAATCCATTCCATTGCTTGTTAATGGAGACTCATTGAAAATGTACAAGAGGCCTTTATGAAAGCAAGAGTTCATTGATAATATCAATAAAACAGTGATGATAGTGGAGCAAGTTCTAGCTCCTCCCTCATCAGGTCACTGAAAAAAAAGGAAAAAAGAATAAGGACTCAGGTAAAAACCTTCATGAGGCGCCTGAGTCCCATATTTGTGTTGAAAACCTCATGAGGCATCCCAAGGATGAGAAAAAAATAGAAAGAAGAATAAGGAGATCCTTGGGTGAAAACCTTCCTTGAGGCGGCTAGGGCAAACATCTAGGGTGAAAACCTCTCTGAGGCAGACTACGGGTTTTTCAAAAAAAAAAGAGAGAGATAAAAAGCTGTAATTGTTATTTGCAGGTGGACAAGAAAGATAGTCAAGGAGAAAAAAGAGGATCCAAAGGGAACCTTGCCTCACACATATCCATCTCCTCCACTCCTTACCATGCATCACTCCATCAATTCCATTGCTTTTTCACTTCATTGCTTCAATTTAGGCGAACACCGTGTTTTATACATGATCCCCTGTATTCCTACAAGATCCCCCGAAGACCTACAGGGAGCAATCTGAGGGTGAATGGTAGGTTGGTTAGGTCCTGTAGTAGCCTATCCACCAAAATATCAATCATCAACGACAGGTCTTCACTAGGATGATTGAGGAGATCCAGACAGTAGACACCAGACAACAGACAACAGAAAGTAGACAATAGACAATAGAGGAGGAAGAAGAATGACCATGCAACAAATAAACAATGCAACACCTTTGATCTTCGACAACTGTAGTATGGCATCGAGACCACATGTAAGTATCCCACTCACTAACTCATATGCATCATTTGATCAAAATTTGTAAGGGTTATGAGGTAGTTGGTTTAAAAGTGAAAAGGTGGCTAGTTAACTTGGCCATCTTTGACAAAGCAGACAGTCAGGTGGCAAAAACGAAATTCTTTTTAAAATCAAAATAGAATGCAAGAGTCTGAAAACAATGATTTATTTTTTATGGCATTCAAATCTGATGTAATGTGGGGCCTCAATCCATATTAATGTTCGATCGATAGCACAAGATTTAAATAAGTGTGGGTTTGAGAGGCAGATAAAGTGCTCTGTGGGGGAGCAACGAGCATGAGTTATAACTTAGGCTCAACCCCCACAGTTGACCATGATGTCAAGACGTTTGACCGATATCTATGGCTTGAGATTGATGCAGGGGGGTTCGAGCTTGATGAACATCCCGTACATTCCCTATCTCCACAGCTGGCTACCCCAATTGCTCCACTCCATCTCAGCTCTTGCACGTCATCCACCACCCTCATTCATTACCATCCACCTCATTCATCATACACCGTCAGCTCATCTCCTAGCATTTTAGGATGCTTGAAGAATTGAGATTTGGGGTAGAAACACCAGTTCACCAAAGACTCAACATACCCTATTTCTTGATGCAATCACTCATAGACTCCAGCAACAAAGTAAAGGAAGGAAACTTCCAACAATTGGCTCACCATGGGTTGATCAGGATCCTCATTGAGGATTCCCTCAAAAACCTCTGGATTCCTATAACTTGGTCAGTCTTCAGAGACTTACCAGATAAGAGATGACATCAATACCCTCACCTATGATGTTAGTCCTTATGTCAGTGAGGAGGATGCAAAACAAAAAGAAGAAGATACAGAGCTAGATGGGGATGAGATGGATGAAAAAGAAAATAATACAGAGGAACATGATGAAGGAGAAGAGAAGGAGGATGATGCTAAAATAAAGGAGGAAACAAAGGAAGAAACTAATGGAGATGAGAAAGAACATCAAGAGGAAGAAGATAAGAAAAACAAAGAGTTAAGTGGATTAAGGGATAGAGATGAAATAATGAGAGATCAACTTGAGAGAGAAAATGCATGGCTGAGAGGACAACTGCAAGAAAGGGAAAACCAACTAGCATGTATGGCTAGCCTCTCTTTGGAGGCCATCTAGTGTAGGATGCCAGCTAAATCCTATGCTTTTTACCTCAAAGAACAATGGCTGAAATTTCAGATTAAATCACTAGCACAAAGGGGCACCATGCCATTTCAAGACTATAGGCAGAGTATTGATCTTTGTGATCAAGGTACACTAGAGGATAGGGCCAAAATGGTTGATTTTTACATGCACAACATGGCCCTCACAGACATGAATGTTTGGGATCCTAATGTCAAGCTAGAAGATCTGCAATTAATGGCTTTAGCATCATGGATGAACCATGAGGATTCAAGGGCCACAGAGATGAAAAGAATATTGGCCAGAGAGTAGAATGAACCTATTTTCATCAGAGCTAAACAATCAAATCCCATGGCCATAATCAACACCAATAGTATAATTGGAAATTATCCTCAGCTGGCGCCTAGATATCTTGCTACCCAAGAGCAAGAAATTTCACATTTTGAGGATATGTTTAGGCTACTAGAGGATGATAGTATACCTGCCTGATTAAGGAGCTGGAACATGCTGCCACATAGCAAGAAGATCAGAGAATATCACTCCCCTCAAAGGTTGAGAGAGGCACTCAACAGGACACCTATGTATAAGCAATCAGTCCAAAGGCTGAAGGTCAAGTGGATAGGTCTAAAACTTAGTCCACCACTACTCCTAGGGATGCTAGAAGGGAGAAAAGAGAAAGAGGAAAAGAGGTAGTGGGAAGAAGTAGAAAGGAAAGAAGGCTTCTATGAACAAGAATAAGAGACCACAGTAGAGGCATGGGATGTCAAAGATCCTACCAGAGCCATGAAGGGCATGGACATTGACTAAGTTGCTGAGAGGATGACCAAGACTTTCAATATGGGGGTGATGATGAGCCTCATCATTGGGTAATTATATGGGCCTTAATTCACATCCTAGCTTAGTCAAACCAACTATTCTCAGAACTTATTGCTTACTTTTGATTATATTTTGTTTATGAGATGAGTTAGAGTTGGATATTTTGCTTTGTGGTCTAATGTGCATTTAATGCGGGATTAAAGGATAAAAGTAAGGAATTTTGGCAAATACCATGGTCAAAACTGGAATGGGACAAGGGAGAGGAATTATAGGAAGTAAATCCTCCTCATTTACTACCCCTCCAATGGAATATTCCTCCGTCAGCCCGAAGTCCAAACAACGAAATCATGAGGACTAGAAGGCAGTCGAGCAAGTGAAAATCAAAGCACTACTTTATCTCGAGTTTGGAAGTGGAGCCTCCCTAATTTTAAGGAAGTCATTGGAGACTTCAGAAATATAAGTAGAGAGGCCTAGGACCTCAGTAGGATTCAGACTTTTCATTGTAAAACTCTACTTTATTTTCAAGTTGCAAGACTTGTGACAGTTTTGGATGCAATCCATTGTTTTGATAATAATAATGAGTTTTGTTTTGAGCCAGCACTGAGTTAACTCAGATGGATGAAGCTCTTACGTTAGGGTCCAACCCTAGCAGCTAAGGCTCGTCTTTATTGTACATGTATACTAGAGTAGATTCATGGTTTAATCGTTCAATTGCTTAAATAGTTGTGTTTCCATTACAACAGTGTAGTGCGTAGATTCATGGTTTAGTCGTTCATTTGCTTAAGTAGTTGCATTTCCATTATAACAGTGTAGTGTGGATTGGTTATGTTTTAGTTTGCTTCCATTTGTGCCTTCTTTCAATTAGCAAGTTAGTAAGGAGAAAAATATCACCATAACATTGTCAATAGGTGTCTCGGCCTCACCTCCTCCCTCTAGGACCATCACTTGAGGAAGAGACCCTTCAGCAACCCCAAAAACACAAATTTCTAGTTCTTACATGAGCTTTGGAGTTTTTCATCTTGATTCAGTACTTGTTTCATTTCATCCTTATCTTTTCGTAATAAGATCTCACTCATATTCGCACTTCCTTCAGCACTTTCTTCATGCATAATATATGTGGAAGCCAATAAATCACATCTTAATCAAATTATACTCATATATTTCCTTACCGTCTGATCCATAACAAACCTGACCAATCGTGTTTAACCACATGTCACATATTCATTTCAACGTTTGAATTTAAGCGCTCCAAATCTCCACCGCCGATCTGTTTTGCTGGATCCAACGGCTATCGCATCACCCGCTCACCAACTAGCTTAGCTGATCTCCACTATTGATCAATCTCGCATGATCCAACAACTATTGTGTAATCTCACGTGAGTTATCACACGACCGATACCCGATCGAGAGCATGCGAGAAAAGTGGTTTTCCTGTGTTATGTGTCACTCACTTAGGCTAATCGCGTGAAATTTAGAAATATAGCTTATAGCTCTTAGGACGTGCGAGATACTGCTTACCACCTATATTCATTTCAATGTTTGACTTTAGGTGCTCTAAATCTCCACCATTGATCTACCTCGCTTGATCCAATGGCTATAGTGTCACCCGATCGCCAACTAGCTTGGTTGATCTCCACCGTTGATCAATCCTGCATGATCCAATGTCTATCATGCAATCTCGTGCGGATTCTTGCATGGCTGATATCCACCTGAGAGCATGAGACAAAAGTGGTTTTCTCATGTTACGTGTCACTTACTTAGGCTAATCGCGCAAAATTTAGGAATTCCACTTACAGCTTTGAGGGCGCCCGAGAAACTGCTTACCACCTACGAAGACCGCTCCATCATTATTCATGTTATTTTTCCTTCTGTCACCACATGACTTAATGTGATCCATCCATGTATTCACTTAATCTCTTCAATAAGATCTCCACCATTCATCTCCCATTAATCCTGCTTGTCCATCTATTCAATTAATCCCCTATGATAAGATCTTTGTTGCTAATCTTCCATTAGTCTTGTTCGTTCATCTATTCACTTAATCTCCTGCGATACGATCTCTGCCGCTCGTCTTTTGTTTATACTATTTGTTGATCTGACTGATCCAACAGTTCCCATGCACTGTTGCTTCGTTACGTCCTCCTTTCACTGATTTTGATCTTTGCTTGCTCTTCCCTTGACTCCTTGCATGCTTGATTTTACAAATAAAACTAAAAACACAAAAATAGATTTAGTTTAGTTTCCTTGCTTACACATTAGTTTGGTTTGATGCTCTTTATTTCTGTAACTTAGATAGTAGCACTAGGTTAGTGTTGATTTAGCAATCCTTCTTAGCATATCTGTTTAAATGGCTAATTAGGATATGTTGTGATTTGGAATTACTTGTTGTTTTCTTCATTACTGCAATAGAGTAGCTCTCCTAGAATAGATTTGCTCTTCTTCCATCAAAGAATCAAGCTTCTTATGACTCTATAGAAGTCTAGTTTGGAACCCCTGGGGTCTCTCCCCAGATGAACAAGTAACAACAGGTAGGGCCTTCACTTCTACTTGTGCATATAACACTGTCACCTCCATGTTTGTACAAACTCTAGGTTGATAAGTAAAGCTAGTAGCCCAAGAGTTGCAGCGTCCTTGCTGCAATACTGGAGCTCATCAGAAGGGTAGTGAACCATATTGGGCTAAGTTTCTGATTTGGAATTTAAGCCACTACTATTTGAGGAATATGGAATCTACTTTCGAGGTATGTTTGCATTGGGAGACCTCCATGGTGAAGCTTTCAATGGTGGCATGTTGTCCTTCCTTCTCTTGCAACTTCTCTTTTAATTTATTGTTTTCCATTTGAAACTATTGCCTCATGGTTTCCTCTCTCAAGAACAAATAAACCATTTCTTCACCCATATTCTTCATTTTTTCTTCCATGAGGCCAACATCCTTAACTGCCTTGGACTTAGAAATGTGCATCCATACATGGGTTCAACTTCTTTCTTTTTCTAGCTCAAATAGGATGGACACTGCAAATTTAGTAGGGACGATTTTTCGTTGTTCATAAAATTTAGAGTAGGACCCAAGGTCTATCTGAGGATCAAGCTCTTATAGCTCAAGAGAAATATATTTAGTGTTGCCTACTAAAAGGCTTACTTTTTGTTCTTGTTTCCTCTTCTTCTGAAGACTACAAAGCTCCCCAAGGGTATCTTTTGTTGCCTTTCATTTCTATTCTTCCTCTTCTTCTTCTCCTTCTTCTCCATTTTCTTCCTTCTCCTCTCCTCTAGCCTATTCTTGAGCAGAGAAATTTTTGGTGGCCTCTTCATGTTCTAGCAAAGATTGGGCTTCCTTTTCAGTGAATAATTCCTTGTCCATGTATATGAATTCTTCCCATGAAACATGATTCTAGACATGGATCAAAGCATCCATGAAAATGAGCCTAATGAGCCCATGATGAGAAATGAATTGATGCTTCCCTTCTCTCACTCTTTGCCTCATTTCCACTATGAACTGAAGGAGGAAATTGGGAATATTGAGTATTCTTGAGATAGGAAATTAGATCAGGAATATTAGCTCATAAAATAACCTAAATTGATAGGCATAAATAACACTAAGCCTCCCCTCACAAGATATGTATTTTAATATGTTGAACGCTACTTCATCCCATCGGTGAGGCAAGCTTTCCATTCTAAATCCATTTTTTATCCTCAATTATCTTTTCTTTGGGGAGGAGTAAATTATTCTTAGCTATGATGGCTTCTGTTCTATCCTCCTTGCCCCATCTAGCTCCTAAAGCCAATTTGGTCACCTTGCTAATTAGTTCTGCATTGAAATGGATGACAAGCCCTCTCATGATGGTGGTGGAACTATCTTCCCTCTAAAGTTGAACAGTCATGGTAAATGCATGAGTAATTTCATCATCATATCCTTTAATTCTCTCAAATAACTATATCTATTAATGATCTTTGAATATGTCCCTAACAGGGTGCTGTTGATGGATTATTTTCTAGTTGATGGGTTTCCTCCTATTGAAGCCTCCTCCCATGTTTCTTTATGTGTAATTCTCAATATTATCCAAGGAATTTTTTGTCAATGATTGATTTTTGAGCAATCTAGGTTTTAAAAATAGAGATGGGAGGAATGGTTCCCTTCCTCTTATCAAAGGTAGGAGAATGTGGTGTCAAACCCAAAACAAGTTTACCTTTATTCTTGCATTCCTTTTACTCAAGAAAATAATAGGGTTTCAAAATTTTCAATTTAAGGTGTTTGATAGAAGATTCTTTTAGAGGAAAAATTTAACCAATTTTTCTAACGTCTTGTATAGGGAAGTTTAGGAAAATGCACTACATACCTATCTCTTGGAGACTTCTTCATGGATTTGGGGTTTTGGAGAATAATTCTCACCAAAACAAGCCCTTTTCCACCTCTTATTCCAATCTTATAGAAACTAGTGACAATCATGTAGCACTAAACCTAGTTCCTATACCAACAAGTACTCGATTCTATAATAGCTCCATAGAATTCTATGGGACCCCTGGCAATAGCTAACTTGACCCTCAACAACACAGTGGGCCTCTCTTACCATTTTTGTAATGGATATCTTGGTACAAGTCAGGCTTGGGCCCACATTTTATCCCCTTTTTTTGTTTAGTGGTGGGCTCAGCGTGTCGTGTCAAATGGTCCCCACCTACCACCTACATAACCTCCTCATAAGTCTGTTGGCCAACTCCTCAAAATCATCACTCTTCCCATCTTTTTATTTTCTCCATGTTGGATGAGAGAATGTTAACTTTTGTTCAATTATTTGAGGGTGGACGAGACAACTCGCCACCTTCAACATATAAAAACATGGTTTGTCATCCATTTTAAACATTTTTGAACAATCGCGTGCTTAAAGGAATAGGTGAGGAGCTTCATACATGTGCCTACCTGATGGTATCGATATTTTCATGCAGCTTGAGAAATGATGGTTGATTTGCTCGAACCTAGAGGTGCCACTTTCCATACTTTTTGATCGATGCATTGACTCTGTTTTAGAAATTGTTCTTTTTTTGTGTTATTTTTTTTGGCATGGACTTGACTCATCTAGGCTTGTCACCATAGGTTCTACTGATAATGGATCAATTGTTTCTCCTATTGGAGATTAACAATGACCCTATAATAGCTCTACAATATTCTTGTAGCTTCCTTAGATCAAGAAAATGGTTCCTTAACACCTCCATGTTTATCGATTCTTCATTCTGATGCTTCCAAGTGCTTCCAACTATGGTCATGTAGGATTTTTGCAAACTACTATAGGATTGTATTTCTTCCTATAGAAGTAAAAAAAACCCCTCTATAACCATAATATCCTTCAGGTAATGCTCCAAAGATGTTCCTAATTTTATGTTCAAACCATGGACAAGCATTAAACACCTTGGTTGTGGTGAAGGTAATGAAAGAAGGGGTGAAGATGGGGATTTTTGATGGACATAAATGAGTATTTGGGTAAAAAAGAAGCTAAATGGTCTAAAGGATGGATGATGATGGTGTGATGAACCTCTCCTTTCATTCCTCTATGAAAAAAATAAGGTCTAAACCACTTTTCTATGTCAATCACAACCCTGTAGAAAATCTGGACAATCCTGTAGCTCTTCAGGACAATCTTATGGCACTTTAGAACTAAGAAAGAATTGAGTGAGATATGTGACCTACTGATAGAGGAAGTTGGGAAATGTAGAAAAATTATTGAGGACATGCAGAGACCTAGCTTGGCCAATGGAAAAGTGGAGTAATAGAGTTGTCTTCCTTGTTTGCCATCCTCTTTAGGCTATAATTGTAACCCTACAAAAAAAACACATGTTATCAAGATTAATGTAAGGGCTCCTTTTGGTTTTCTTTTTCCTTTTCTCTTTTTCTTTTCCTATTTTTTCCTTCTTTTTTCTAAGACTTGCAGGCTGCCTCAAAGGAGACCCTTCAATCTATAGGACTACCCTAGGTGCCTCAAGGAAGGTCTTCACCTAGGGATATTTTTCATTATTTATTTTTTCTTGTTTTTTTACCCTTGGACTGCCTCATAGAGATTTTCAGCCCTATGGTTTGCCTCAAGTGCCTCACCAAGGTTTTTACCTAATATTCCTATTATTTTCCTCTCTTTTTCTTTTTTTTTTTCTCTTTTTTTTTTTTTTTTCCTCTGCTTTCTTTTGTTGATTAGAGACTAGATTAACTGAAAACTATGACACCCCCAATGCAATTCAACTCCTTCCTTATTGAGTTAGTAAATTCCTCCTTTGACAGATGTCTTTTGTAGAGTTTTAGTTAGTAACTATTGACTAAAAGTGGAATACCTTCTTCAACAATCATTCTAATTTGGACAAATTCATTTTCATGACATTTTTCCACGAGATAAGGACCTAAAAATATATTCATCAACATTCCCCTAAATTACTTGAATCTTGGGTCATATAGTGAGGCCTAATCACCCTCTTAGAATGTACTTTCTCTGATGTTTTTGTGATGCCAAATATTCCTGTATAATTGGACCACCTCAGTATGCATCCAAGCCTACAATTTAAGTTCATCAAGAGCATTAAGTTGTTGCAACCTCTCTTGTTGAGCATTGATGAGGTCCAAATCCAATTATGCTACCATTCTCAGGGTGTTGTATTCAAACTCAATGGAAAAAAATACCTTCTTGCCAAAAACCAAGTCAAAGGGAGTGCAGCCAATGGTGGTTTTACAAGTATTATTGTTGGCTAAAGTGGCCTCCACAATCAGGCTTCCTAATCCTTCTTACTACTGCTGACAAATTTAGTAATTTTTCTTTTCCAAATGTTTGTTTGTGACCTACACCTTCCCATTTTCTTGAGGATGATAGGAAGTTGATTTCCCACATGTTATATGATGTTGCTACATGATTCCATCAATTAGATTTGAAGTAAACTGAGTCCCTTGATCGGTCACCAACTCCCTTGCAAATCCAAAATTGTAAAAGATATTTTCCCTCTGAAACTCAGGCACTCTTTCTATGTTGTTCTTTTTACTACCTTCACTTCAACCCACTTTGTCAAATAATCATTGCACACAACGATATATCTCTTTTGTCTAGATGGGGGGTGAATTGGTTGAATGAAATCCATACCCCACTTCTCAAATGGCTGAATTGTCACTTGAGGTTGCAGGGAAATTTCATTTTTTGGTGTAGGCTTTCCCATACTTTGGCATTCATCACATCTGGTAGTGTATCTCCTGGCATCTTGAAGTGGGCCAATAGTCGACATCTTGGGTAATTTTTAAGGATGACCTCTTGCAAGAAAAATCACCCCCACAAGGTCCATCATAACATGTTGAGAGGATATTAAAAACCTCATTCACCCTTACACATCTCCTCAAGATATGATCTAATCCCAATTTGAAGAGATTTCCCTTAATCTAGGTGAAAGCGACATTTTTTCTAACAATATTTCTCTTCTCCTAAGAAGATAGATCAAGATCGAATCTCACAGAAAATATGAAATTTGTGATATCAATAAACAAAGGGGACAATAGTGAAATGGAAAAGATGTGTTGATCATGAAGGCGATCATCTATCATCTCCTCATTTTCTGCAGGTAATGTTAGTCTAGACAAAAAATATGCAACCACATTTTGATTGCTTGGCTTGTCAATAATGGTTATATCAAATTGTTGCAATAATACTAACCATATAATGACCCTAACGTTTACATCATGTTTATTCACTAAATATTTTATGGCTACATGATCAGTATGAACAATGACTTGATACCCAATGATATAATTCCTAAAATTGTTGAAGGGGTGCACAAGAACTAAGAGTTATTTTTTAGTAATTGTGTAATTGAGTTCAACTTTAGAGAGGTTCTTACTATTAAATTATATGGCATAGGGAAATTTGTACTCTACTTGTCCCAAAACTTCTGAATCTACAATATTTTCAGATGCATTTATGTGGATGTGGAAACCAAATGGCCAATTGTGACCTCTAAGACTTAATGTAGTAGTTAATTTCTATTTTACCTCTACAAATTCCTCTTGACATTTATATATCCAACAAAAATTGAAATATTTAGTGAACAATCCAAACAAAGGTGAAGCCAAATTACTGAAGTCATTAATGAATCTTCTGTAATATCCAGATAGGCCAAGGAAACTTCTAACATTCCTTTCTTTCTAAAGGGACATTGACCATTTTGATAATGTCAATCTTGTTAGGATAAAATTGGATCCCTTCCTTAGAAAGGAAGTGACCTATGAGAATCCCTAGATTCATAAAAAAATCACACTTCTGGGTCTTAGTGAGATATTCATTTCAATGCATTTATTAAGACATTACATAGAATGGAAAGAGCTTCTTCGAAATAATTTCTTGTTGGCATTATTACTAATGTATGGCATTATGACTTATATGTTGTCCTTGATGGAAACCAACTTGATGCAAATGTCAACAGGATGTGACTATAAATGTGATAGAGAGTTTTGACAAAGGGATACCAATTTAGAGGCAGAGCAATGGAAACGGTGAAATTTCAAGAAGTATACTCGATTTTTGTTAAGCAAAGCCGTGTACACGCATGGGTATGAAGAAGGAAAGGTGTGTATAGTTTACGCACCATGGTATTCTAAATACCGAGGGTCATTACCATGGTATTTCCCCGTGCTATTAAGCCCAGCAATGGATGTTTTAATCCCATCTAATAAAACCATAAGCTAGAGTATGGTTTTGACATATGGTATAGGATATGGGATAAGCTATATAAGGATCGATCAAGATCAAAGTGGTAGAGGTGTGCAAGTGATGAATATTTTATGAATAGTCATATCTAAAGAAAATATGCATGTAATGGGTTGTTAATTTTTTTCTTGATCTAAAACTAATTATTCACCCAAGAATTTGATGATGGATCAAATCCAATAGATCTGATGTGACAATCTTGATTATGAGTTGACTTGATCTGTGTTGATAGTGACTTGGTGCGTGATTTTTCTGTGTACGCCAAGATATGGGTATGTTTGAAGTTTTATGGTGCAGCGAAGCTTTGTGCCAGTAATTACATATATGTATGTGGGGTTTACAACCTGAAAGGCGCATATACACATGGGTTTGATACTGCTAAGTAGCATATATATTTTGATCTATATGCACGTTTGTTTCTAGAAAAGTGCATATACATCGGGTTTGTTTTGAGGAAAGCGCGTACATAAACTAGGGTTTTGATGAAAAGGATGCTTGAGAAGTTTAATCAGTCTTGTTTTGTTTTTGTTGTTTTTTAATGAAGTCTTGTTGGATGATATAAGCTTAACAATAATGTTTAAAAGATGAATTGATTGATTGAATAATGATGAAGATACTCGTTGTTTATGATTGCAGTTTAGTGAACATTCCGTGATTATTTCAGAATGACACAATGGATATGTGTATGATTCAGTACTTTTTTCAGAGTGACAATGGTTCATTTTTAGGTTTCAATAGTTTAAGATCTGTACATGGGTATGCTTTATGAAAAGTGCATAGACATGCAGGTTTTCTACTGTAAAGTAGTGTATATATTTCGATATATGGTTGATCAAGGTTTATAGTAACAAAATTTGGTTTCTATTATGTGATTGATGTTGATTTTTACTCTCATTACAATGATCTGACCATTATGGTTGTTTAAGCTTGGGTTTTAGTTGATTGGTTGAGTCTTGGTTGATTCGGTTGATTCAATTGGATTAGAGATCAGTTGTTTTAGATGATGATTGAGTGGCTTGTTGTAGTAATTTGTTTCATCTTTGACATTTGGTTTTAGGCTTAAATTTTGATGGTGGGTCCAGTCAAAAAATTTGATGAGACGTGGCCTACAAGCTGTGATGTGTTGTATCAAGTGGATCCCGTATGAAAATTTATGAAACATGGTCCCCACAGGTGTTGAATCTTGGAGCCTTTAGTATGGGAGTTGAAGTGTTCTTTTAGTGGCAGCTAGTAAATCAGACCAGGGGGTTGGAGCTCCCTTCTGATGGGTGCTGATAAACAAGATCATGGGGTTGAAGCTCCCTTCCAGTGGGTGTTCGAGAATGAGAGAACGTTGTATCCTTCTATATGTAGGTGCCTTCATGATGGCATGAGTCTAAGCCAATACAATATTGTAAGAATTTTTTCTTTATAATAAAAAGAAGACACAGATGACAACAACGTTGGTTTTTTCCCACAACGGGTTTCCACGTTAAATCCTCGTGTTCATGTGTGATGATTGTGTGTGATAGTTTATTTTATTCTGACTACAGATGGTTACTTTCTATTTAATGGATAATGAAGTACTGATGCACTGTCTCAAGATGAAAAAAATATGGATTAACTAAAAGATATATTGTATTGGATATATGCTAGTTGTATGAACAACAATTGTGTACACATGCGGGTTCCCTTCCATAAAGTCACGTACAGAAATCGGGATATGAAATTGAAAAGCTTAATGGTTTGAAAATACTGATTCAACCCCCCCCGCCTCTTAGTATGTTTCCCAACAATGGGTTTAAGAGAAATTCCTTCAGAAGAATCTTGATCACTTGAAGGAGATTTGTCAGGACAATGGGAAAGAATAAAAAGAAGAAAGAAACTCAAAAGAATAAGACATCTCAAAGAAACTATGATAGTGAAGATTTTCTATTAGATGGAAGTAAATATTCAGAGTCAGAATCACCCCGCTTTGTATTAATCCAGAATGAAGATGATCAACGAAAAGAATTATCAGGAATTGATTTTTGTTCCACTTGTGATCCATTTCCCTATCCATGTAATATTAAAGATATTGAATATGATAGTGAATCAATTGAATTTTCTCTTATTGGTAAAAGTGAAAGAAATATAATGGCCCTAGAGGTAGAGGTTAAAATGCTCACAGATGAAATTAGAGATCAGCAAAATCTATTTGATAAAAGGGATTTTACCTTCAAAGAAGAGATTACCAAGTTAAAGACTCAGTTGCAAGAGAGAAACAAAATAAGGAAGTAGTACAAGGAAAAGGAAGATCAATGTCAAAGGTTTTAGGATGAAGTAACATCATTAAGAAATCAAGTGAATGAAAAAGACAACAACCAAGGAACTTAAAGAAAGAACCAATTACTATGGAGGACTTGAAGAATAAATCATTTATCTCAAATCAGATCTTGAAAATTCAAACATACGATATGAGGAGACTCTTCAAGTATTTGAAGAACAAAGAAATTGGTGTAGGAAGGAAATAATTGAGTTAAGAACTCAATTGGAAAAGACTATAAGTGAAAAAGAGTTTGAGGTAAGTATTCTAGAAGGTAAGTTAGCAAAAAAGGATAAGTAATTGAGATTTCAAGATAGCATGAAGATATTAGAAATTATCCTTAGCAATCAAAGGTCTCCCTCCATCAAATCAGGTGTTGGATTTGTTGAAAATGAAAAAGAAGAATCTATCTCACAAGCTTCTGCAAGCAATCAGAAATCTATCAAAGAAAATTTTGAAAAACTAGATAAAGAAGTGAACAGTCAATCAATCCAACAACCAAAGAAAGAAAATTTTCAAAGAAAATCATTTTCTCCTAACTATAGAAGTTACAACCATAATAATATTGAATGTTTTAGCTTCCATAGTGTTCGACATGTTGCAGGAAACTGTAGAAGAAGATTGTTTCGATCTCAACCAAATAGCCACTTCACAATATGATTAGCTCCTAGACATAAAGGATGGTTTTATGGGTATTTCTTTTCTTGTAACTCATCTGGGCATTAGGCCATTGATTATAGGTCTAATATGCAGAACAAAACCAGGAGATGGGATAAGTTCCAACACATGGGTGAAAAGTGAAAACAGATTTGGATGAAGCATGAACATCAGTTAGAAACATAGGGAAGATTGACCCTATTGTAGTCCATTGTTTTAAAAGATTACTTCTCATAGTGATTACAGAACAAATGTGAGGTACATGACCTCATGAGAACATAAGATGATTATCAAGTCCTAAAGATCAAAGATGTATAATCACAGGGGGATAAATTCATGTTTTGTGTTAATGATGTTTTCCATGATTGTTTTGATATTCATGTTTCTTATATTACTGATAGAGTATCTAGTGTAGTAAAAATGAACAGGTACATACAGTACAGGCTCGGGGGGAGTTGAAGTTGTGAAATTTCAGTATTTCACTTTCTATATGTGGATCCTATGAAGGAAAGTTGCGTATATGGAATTTTTGAACTGAACAACTACATATATATTGGTATGATGAAGAAACGGCAGACAAACCCAAGAAAAGGGTCTAATATTCTTTAGCCAATCATTGTTTGGCTTCCCTGTTCTAATGGTTGATGATTATAGTCTGTTGATACTATTTAGAAGTTCTTTTGGATTTTATAAGTTGATGATACCTTGATCTATGACTGATTGAAGAAGATACTTTGATGTCCTAACTGATGTATGATTTGATGTGATCATATCTAACAGTGAATATATGGCATAGGTTTAGGGGGAGTATTTTCTATGCTTCTAATAATGCATTGTTAGCATTATGTTTGCTTTATAATTCCTTGGTATGTAATGATGCTTATCAATGATAATGATGCTTATGTTGCTAAATTTTTTTTGATGCATCATGCTATGATGTGGTCATGGGTTGCCTAAGATGAAATCATGGATGATACTCATTAGAGGAATTTTCAGCTAAAAAATAGCCACCTAAGAAAAAATTAAGAAACTAATAAAATAATGTCATGTAGACAAATTTTTAATATATCATTTTTATTATTCTTTTACCAAATTATCCAAATAAATGTCACATTTATCAAAATAATGTTATATATATTTTATATTTAAATTAATATATTAGCACAAGATTTAATAAAATTTAAATTAAAAAGTAAATTTTATATTTAAATTTAAATAAAAAAAAAAAGTAAATTCAAAATTGAAAGGAAACGTAACTTTAATTTTAAATTACCCAAATAAACGTCACTTTTATAAAAAATAACCCTTGAAATATATTTTATTTTGAAATTAATTTATTAACACAAGATTTAATAAAATTTAAATTTAAAATTTAAATTAAATTTACATTTAAATTTAAATTTAAATTTAAGTTACTCAAGTAAATGCACTTTATCAAAATAACTATATATTTATATTTTATATTCAAATTAATTTATCAATACAAGATTGAATAAAATTTAAATTAAAAAAGTAAATTTAAAATTTAAATTAAATTTAAAATTTAGGACTTTATATTCAAATTTATTTATTTAACATGCCATGATTTACCCTTCATTAAAAATATTCTTGATATTCTAGCTTTTATAGATTAAGATATTAATTTTATTTTTAATATTTAATATATTTTTTGGTCACTTGGGCACCATTCATAAATAAAGTAGGTAAGCTATATTATTAAAAAAAAAATCCAGTGCCTAGTCACACCTGTATCTCTTTTAAATTTTAAAGGATTTTCATTGGCTTACACATTGTGACATGGAAATTCAATGTTAACATTTTAAAATTAAAATTCCTCTAATGTATATATTGCTTGAGCCACATAGTTGTTATGATGTTACTCATCAAATTTTTGATGATAGAAGATTATTTTGATGATGCATATGGTACATGTGTTATCGTTCTTACATCTTTATCTTCATAAGTTCAAGGAGATAAACAAAGCTTGATTATACATCCTCATTATTTGATGATGATGAGTGTCGCTCAATACTTTTATGATATTGTCATTATGCCTCCAAAGATGCATAAATTGCATATGCTTCAGTTATGGATAAGGATTCCTATAGTTCTTGGATCTCACATGGTATATTGTTTCTTTCGATAGTATGAAGGAGATGAATTACTAACAAAGGTTGACAAATGATTGTGAGATCATGGTTTTATTTTCTCATTGATGAGAATCTAGATACATACTACTATCTCTATGATGGATAAATTACAGATAAGCATCTTATCGATGATTACTTAAGTTTCATATTGATGAAGTGGTGTTGGTGTGATATTTCTTCTTGCATGAAGAAAATGGGCCAAGATAATGGTGTTATTGTAGGTTTCGTGAAGACATGGCTATTAATACTACTACTATATCTGCTAAATGATAATTGGAGGCATGGCATGCTTAGTCACATATTGATGATGTTAAGGAATGATGATACATCTCCCTATTTTACTTTATGATGGTGTACTTGGTTCTCACATATGTTGATTGTTGCATGAGTTGCTAATCATGGTTGATGCTTATGAGATGTGGGATGTTAAATGATACATGAGTGTTGCGGTTTGTTGTGGAAATAACATGTATTTCTTTCTATGATTATTTGATGATGTTTTTGTTGTCATGGATGATGACTATGGTACTTAAACATGTATAGGATATGATATGGTTATTACTACTTGGAGACAGGCATATGCTTGGCTAATGAATGAAAAACTATTGTTTGATGAACAGGGATTACGACTTTTTTTCTACAAAGGGAAAAGAGAAAGTTGGCCTTGATGAGGTCAAGAGGATGAGATGATAGCAGACCTCTATATGTTGAATACTCGGTCACAAATTGATGACATTAAAAATATATTGTCTTATCTTTCAAATTGATGATGGAAATGTACAGGTTGTTTTTCTTGGTGCTTATGGTGCAAATCATATATGGTGTATGATACTTGTTGATGACTAACATGGTCTTATTAAGGTCTTTGGTATTTTTTATACATGTCATATATGTCATTTTATGTAAAGGTAATGTAAAGAACTATGATGTAGTCATTGTAAAATTTCAGTCATGTATCGACTATTGTGGTCGAGTCTTTTTGGACATGTGATGTAATTTCTAACCCCACTGCAATTGAGTGATTAATGTAATTTTGAGTCATTGGTGATAGGAAAATTCATATTTAGTTGAGTCATAGAGTCATGTACTTCATTGTACATCTCTAAAAAAATTTAGCATGTGCTCAGGGGGAGCATGGTCAGTCTTCAATACTCAATAGTTCAGATCTACAATGCTCAAGAGAGAAGCCTTCATTCAGCATTGGTAAACCCCTTTCCCTTGATGTCAAAGGGGGAGAGTAACTTGGTGTTTGAAAATATTGGTGCTTAGCTTGATGTGTTTTACAGGTATCTAGAAGTGATGGTGACCAAGCACAAGAGTGGTTGCTATCAAGTCCAAAGGGGGATATTGTTGGCATTATGGCTAATGTATGGCATTATGACTTATGTGTTGTCCTTGATGGAAACCTACATAACAAGTGATAAGGCTCTTCAATGGGTAAATTATATGGACCTTAATACCACTCTCTAGCTTATTAAAATCAACTATTTTCACATTTCTTTACATGTTTTGTTATATTTTTCTTAGTGGGAAGGGTAAAGATGAGATGTCAAGTCTTTTGGTCTAATGTGTATTAATTATAGGTTTTGGAGCAAATTTTGCTAATTAAGGTGTGGGAACTTGAAGTAGAAAAGCAAGAGGAATTTTAGGAGATTATATCTCCCTCCTTAACTCCTCACTGACTTGAAGGTTTCTCCACCAGATCTCATCAACTCGGAGATACAAGCAGCTGAGCCATTAAGCTCATTGGCAGCTACACTAGTGATAGTTGAAGACCAGTTTACCTCGAGTTGGGAGACAGGCCTCCCTAAATTTAAGGAAGTTGTTGGTAGCTTGAGTTGATAAATAAGAAGGCCTAGAGCCTCATTAGGATTCGAATTTTTTTGTTGTATCCAGGAGGAATTTTCGAGCTAAGAGATTGTGACTGATGACTCTTATTTGTTTTTGATATTTTAATGAAAATGAGAAGCATTCCCTTGATCCAGCACTGAGTTGACTTAAAGTGTTGAGTCTCTTAGGTTAGGGCCCAACCCTAGTAGAAAAGGTTCCTCTTTCTGTATAGGTATGCTTAGATTACATTCATTCTTAGCTGCTGAAGTGATTTTTTTTTGTTAATCTACAAGTATTTGGGTGATTAATTAGTTTTCTTCCATTTGTGGATAGTTATATCAGTGGTATCATAGTGATAGTAAACACTTTAGAAAATACTATGATAGTGGCTTTCACCTCATCTTCTTTATAGGATCATGACTTGAGGGTTCCATTCACACAGCTCAAAAATAGATTTCTTGTTTGATTACTACATAATATAGGGTTTATTGTTGAATATATCATTGTCTTTGAATTTCTTAGAAGTATTTGTAATTGTTATTTTTATCTCTTGAGTTTTCTATGGTTTAAAAGCACTTCCATTCATGAACTTAGCCATTAGAAAATCATAACTCTATTTTCCTCCATTCAACTCACCTTTTCCAGGTATAGATGAGTTTGTGCATAAATGAAGAAAATAGTGTATGTTGTTACATGAGCTTCTAATTTACAGGGAGACCTCATCTCATTCACTTCATCCAAGTCCTATCCACCTATTCTTCCAAGGTCCATCAAATCCTTAGTCTGAATGCTTGTTTTGTAAGAAAAGTGGTCATTTCCATTGAGAAAATCCAACCACCTTGGAGCATCTGACTAAGACTTGGATAGTGTGCACCTCATCCATGCCTTATTTCCCCATTGGAAACCTTTCCCACACTTTATTCTACATTTCCTACCATCTTCTAAGCTTTTGGCCTGTTTCTTGTAGTAAAACAGGGCATCCTGTATTAGAACTAAGACATCCCGTAGTATTACAAAAAGCCTTGTAGCAGCTTGTTTTATTCCAGAATTTAGTAAAAATTTTCATCTAAGCTTAGATTAGGCCTCCACTTGCCTTCCATACCCTTCAAACTAGTGCATAACTTTCCCTCCATACCTATCTCCCCTGCCAAAGAACAAGTAAAAATTAGCATTTGCATTCATCAAAACTAAACATCAAGAAAGGGTTTTTCTAAAATTTCTAAATTAGCACATGCATGCAGCAGTCATAATTATTTTTCGATCACATTCCATGCTTAGTTAGTCTATATCATTACATGTTATAAACAAGGTTAAGCTAGGATTCTTTTGCTAGGAAAATGTGTAAATGTGTAGCTAGATGATTTCATGTCACTTTATAGCATCTTCCAATTTAGTCTTTCATTCCCTAGAGTAGGAAACATTCCCCTTTTGCATTAAGGATAATTTTCCCTTTTCCATTTAGTACTCACACTCCTTCTAGTCAATAGAAGACTGGTTTGAAAAACCGTAGTGGTTTATCGCCCCAGTTGAAAAGTTACAAGAGTAGACCATGGCATCTACTGTGTATACAACACTATCAACTCGATTTTTGTACGAACCTTGGGTTGACAAAGTAAATCTGGTAGCCGAAGGAGTTGCAGCATTCTCGTTGCAATACTGGTGCTCGTCACTTTTTGGTGTCGCTACCAGGGAGGTGTCTAAGTACATGTGATTTCTTATCTCTTTTTTTTCCTTCTTTCTAATTTTCAAAATAGTTCCACTCAGAAAGTAGTTGCAATTTTGTTTTTCTCTCTTTCCATTCTGCAAGTAATTATGAAAAAACAACAAAAAAATAAACTTCTTTCATGCATCATAGTAGTAGAGACAACTTAGGGAATCTTTTTTCAAATACCCCCACCACAGCGAATAGCCAACCTTCCCTCTTCTTCTGTGGATGTGAGCTAGAGGACCCATTAGGCGAACAACTAGAGATTTTTGAAGAGCCTATTGGGAAGAAGAAGAGGCCACTCCACCAACCTACACCATGGATGAAAATAGGAATAGGATTGGAGATAGAGAAGGAGCTGAGAATAGAGATGAGGGTGCTTTTCCCATCAAAGAAACTAATGGGTATGTTAGGATTAAAAACATAAGCTCCTCTTCCATTCCTCACTTCCATGGCCCAACCTTAGAGGACCCAGATACCTTTTTGTTTTAATCTTTTGTCATATGCAAAAATTATGATTACAACTCTAATGACTAGAAGTTGAAATTGTTCCCATCCACTCTCAAAGATGCACCCTTGCTCTAGCTCATGGGTTTTCCTGGGGACAACATCACCACCTAGGCTCAAATGAAACAAGCCTTCAACATAAGTATAGTGATTATTTCAGGTCCAAAGATAGCAAAGAGGAAATTTTTATAATGACCTTGGGACATGATGAATCTTTAGAAGATTATAAAGAAATATTCCAACTCAGCTACAAAAGGGCCAAGTGCACCCTTGATCCTGAATCACTTAATCTAGTCCTTCTTAGAGGGGTGATGGAAGGTCTCCTAGAAACCCTAAACCTACTCTTAGGAGGGGACATCTATCAGTTAGCCTATGATGATATAAAAATAGTTTTCAAAAATCATTCTAGGGAAGCTAGAAAGAAAGGTAGGGCTAGTGAAGATTTGGCTAGGAACATGTTGGAAGACTTTAAGAGTGAAACTATGTATACCCTTGCTCTGTAAATGGACACCATGCAGTTGAAGAGGAAGTAGGAGGAAGAAGAAAGAGACTTAGATGTTTTCTATCCTAGATGCACCAAGAGGAACCCTAGGAATGGATGTCCATTGAATCTTATAGAAATATCCTCGGTTAATGAGGAGAAGCACTCCACAAACAAGTGCCCTTATTTTTTGGGATTAAAAATTGTGTATCGGGGAACTGAAGGTGTTGTTGGGAAAAGTATCTATTCAGAACGCCCCTATCCCACTCTAAGGTGTGACAGTGCCTTAGCAACAAACAAGGAAAACTACTTGAGTATTCTTCTTTATGAAATGTAAACGAAGAGGAAGGATGAACTAACCTGTGTCTTGCGCTAGTTTGTTGATCCAATCGCTCCTCTCTTCAATAGCTCCCAGCTCCCTGCTCCCTTACCGGCCCAGCTTCACCGAATTCCTGCAAGATCACAGAAGAGAGAAACTACACGAAGATATAGATTTACATTCATAAAAAGCTTAGGATCAGATTAAGCTAAACATGCAAATATAACAAAACATCATTGATACACAGCATGTAGGAGAAAATCAAATAGTTTTATTGATATGATAAGAAAGTCCAAGAGGAGATACAACCAAGAGAGTCCCGATCCAGCATCTACCTCCCAGCAAAGGAATCCCTTCCTCACCTCCAACAAAGCATAAGTCACCTAATGCACTAATCTCAATCTCGAACCAACAACAATTCTCTGCAAAGTACAAAATTCCAGCCTCTGGATCTCTGGGATGAGGGATCCATATATAGATGTAAGTAGAGAGGATGAGTCAGCTTATGTTTTGACTTGTGGCTTCTCTCTGTCAGTTCTTGCTTCCACTTGGAGACTGAGAGCCTCTTACTCATCACTAGTCGAATTCAGTGAGGCAAGTGTCATTGGAGAAGATTCTGGAAGCTTCCATTGTCTCTCCACCTCGTTGAATGACTCTGCCACTTGTCATTTCCTGCTCAACGCACCTGGGTAGTGCATTCAAGTGTGTTGCAACGCACCTAGCCAGTGCATTTGGGTGCTTTGCAATGCAGGCAGCTAGTGGAGCTTCTGAATTGATCCTGATTTGACTAGTTTTGATTAGTTTCTGGTGGAGAACTTCTGGGAGAAGCTGTCATTGGTTGACCTTGTTCCTTTAGGGGTAGGAACAACACTTTTAGGGACTTTCGATCCCTTGGATTATGGACATTTCATGCTTAGAGCTGTAAGGCACAAAAATGTCTATAACAGTTGCCCCCTAAAGTATGAGGCCGTTTATCGAGTGAAATGCTTTATTAGGAGGATCCGAAGTTCTTTCAATGCTGGGAGGAGACCTGTAATAAGATACAATACAATACATTATTTTTTATACTGTTTTCATGATCTAGCTGAGGCGGGCATTCCCATGCTCAGCTTTATAAATTCATTTTTATGTACATAGGACAGACAATCGTCTGATGGTAGACCGATGATTCTGATGAAATCATCATCCTTTTGGTAGGATGATCATCTATGCTGCAGTGCTGTACATGTCAATGTCTTTATTTTTCCTGAATATATATCGCAGCCTGGATTGATGAAACTAGATCCGGGGTCTTCAATCTCGTCCTATCTTCACTCGAAGTACAAGTCGATCCATGTGAGAAATGTTTTGAAGTCGAACATGGAAAGACATCGCTTGATTACCAGTCAATGATGTAAACTGTTAACAAGCGCGAGAGGAATCACCGATAATGATAATGACCCTCAAGGTACTGCAATACAATTCACGTGGTGTGAATAAAGGACTTGGCATCGAACACCACGCAAAATATTTCGGTCGAAGGTCATTGATGTATACCTGTCACCGGAAGTGAGAAACTTGCCATTGAGGCATGCAAGCTTCAAAGTACTGAAGGGGGTGTTCCTAGATCAAATTCTTGGATAATGAGCTGATGTCGACAAGAAGCGATCCATCAAAGGAGGGCCTTGATGTATCCCACATCAATGACACGGAACGGAGCAAATGATTTTGATGGAGGTGAAAACGATCTGATGATATATGGTTCAGGGTGGCGGTCATGAAAGAATGAAGTATAATGTATGGTAGTGGATGGGACACAGTTGACTTCTCTGGATGACTTCTCTTGAACATATCGGCGACACTTATATGATGGATTGGTAGCATTTACCCCAAAGGTGGATGGTATGGCGAGACCATGGTGATGTGACCGGTGAATGAAACAACCCAACCCGACTCAGGCACGGAGTGGAAGTGTCATGTTCAAGAGCAACTTGCTACCAATAAAGGTTCTTTGAGTTTCTTCCCAATTTTTCCCCAGTCATTGCTGACCAGTACCTCTTTATTTTTGTCAAGCTTGAGGAGGATAACATATGCTTGTTCTATAATTTTCCCTTCGGGCAAACCCATCGCTATGTTTTAATGAGCCTAGCGATAGTGAAACTCGTTCTCGTCTAAAGACAAGTTTGTCACTATTAATCTTTTTAACGAGTCTAACGACAAAGATAACTCGGTCCTTTTCATTTTTAGAGAGTCTGAAAAGGTACGTAAAGTTAACTTTGGAATTCCTTTTTCGTCATCTAATCTGTTAAGTCCGAAAAAGTATAAAACAATACAGAAGGGATGAATTTTCGATAGTTTTAACGAGCCGAACAAAACAAGCGCTCGATCTTTTTGTGAAATAATCCCTCAGGTCCAAAAAGATTAAAATCTAGAGGAGGGATAGCTCTTCCTGTCGCTTTAACGAGCAGGAAGGCCAAAACTCAACAATCTTTTCATATTTTACGAGTCAGATGAAAAGAGCTTAAAGAAGACTCGTCTTTTGAGGAACGAGTGATAAAATGGGTAGCAGCTGATTCCAGGTAAGGGTTGGAATTTTCCAATCATGGCAGTGTCACAAGGATGGCTAGTGAAATCACTCTTCGCAGCTGTTCCTCAAAATGGGTAAACAATCAAATGGAGGTGAATGATCGGCCAATGGAAAAGTGGAGGTGACGGTGCAAACACGACCAAGGATTTAATGGCTGATAATGTTACATTCATGGTGGTTATTTACCGGAGGATAGTTCATTTTTTAACGAGCTTAAATGCGGGTTGAAACACTTGCTCGATCTTATGTTTATTTTTTAACGAGCATGAACTATGTGCTAAAACTGCTCGATAATCCAGTCATGTGATAAGAATGTCTCATATAAAACGGCAAAATTTAGATTTTTGCCCCACTTCCTTTCTTTATGCAAGTTAGGAAACGACTAATCCTACGAGTTTAAAGGGTTAGCCTACAGGTTTAAAGGGAGGACCTAAAAATTTAAAAAATAAATAGCCGCCCCTTGCTTGCACTCCAAAAGGTTTGCATGCCCCCAGGTATAAAACAGAGTTTCAAGGTCTCCCTCTATTCGAGCTGACAAAACATTCGTTTTATCAGGAAGGGTCACCCTTTATTCGAGCTGACAAAACATTTGTTTTATCAGGAAGGGTACTACCTCTTACAGGCTACCCAAAGATTGTTCTATTTACAGTGTAAACAAAACACTTCTTCGGCGATGTCTACCGAGATAAACAAAGGTGAGCGACGATGCCCGCCACACACATAACTTTGACAAGAGAATCTTATTCTAGAACAACCCCTCTTCCAATCACGGACGGGGTACGGACTAGTCATATTCTCCTGCGGAAACCTACCCTATACCCAAAGTTTTCCTGCCGAAGCAGACCAGGACGCATGCCCCCTGGGTTCCAGTCATATCCCTCCGAATTACTCGCGCTCGTCGGGAGGACGGACCGTGGGTTGAGACATTTCTTGCGTGAAGAGACCATTTAGGGATGGTATATGACTATTTCCGATGCATGATCTGGGAAATGAAAGCTAGTCTACGAGCTTGACCACTCTTCCTTCGTGCAGAAAACACATTACTCTAAAGAGTGAGGAGACGATGGCTCCCATGCAATAAATATAGTCTCGTCCAAGGAGTAGGTTATAATCCAAGGGTCCTTGAACGGCCATCACGTTCATTTGAACGGTCTTCCCCTTCAATGTTATGGGCACATTGGGGAGGATCCCTAAAGGTCGACTGGTTCCTTTATCAAAGCCTGTCAGATTTCTCATTTCAGGCAAAAGCGATGGCGAACCAAGCACTTTCCAAGCAATAGAGGAAAGGATACTCACAAATGCCCCCTCATCAATGATGGTGCCAACCATGACCATTCTGTATATTTGAACGATAATTCGGAATTGTATGCTTGCTGGCAAACGAGGTCTGCCTAGTTGGTTCCAGTCGAAGGATACAACTAGGTTGCTTGGTGGTGGGACCGAGTAGATGGTCGGGTACGGCTCTGACGAACTTCCTTCCTGCGATAAAGGAATAGGTAGGTTGCCCTCGTGTTCGTCGGATTCTGTGTTGATGAAGAGAATTTGGATGGTGTCATCCTTATTCTCCTCAGTGATTGTATCATTTGAAGATAAAACCTCTGAAGGCAAGACCGGGTCAACTGCCGCCTCGACCTTTTGACTTTCGTCGGGTATGGATTCAGCTGGTTCATCTTCAATGACCGGCGCTTCAGCTGACCACTGGAGCGGGCCAGCTGGATTTTCAACTAACGAAGGACTCGACAAGAGTTTTTTATATCCAGGAGGAAGTCGTAACGGTGAAACCGGACGATCATCCAAAACTCTTTTAGCTTCGTCTAAGAAGGGACAACGGTGGATGGCATGATTGCCTTCGCACAGTTTACAAGGAGATCTAGCTCTCCCTTTTTGTCCTGGGACTTCACTTTCGCTAGTTGACGGTGTGCTTTCAACATGGCTATCAGAGGTTGACGCCACCGGATTGTGCAAACGGGGAGACCAGTCCCTTAGTATCCGAGGGATGCAGGGACAATCTCTGTGAAAGTGGTCTCCCTTGCAAATGACACATGGCGATTTAGGCCTGGTCAGTGCAGTGTGTGGATTTTCGTTAGATGACACTCATTTTCCCCCAGTCGCTTTTGGCTCCTTCTTCTTCTTCTCTTTGTTCTTCTTTTCTTTCTTCTCCTTAAGAACTTGACTTTTGGCTTTGCCAGCCCCATCAAGCGAAGAGGAAGGAGGAGAGGAAGAATTAGAGGAAGTGGAAGGTTAGTGGGTAACTTTGGACTGGTCTAATTGCTGATTTGACTGTTCAGGAATAGTGGTGTTCTGAACGACATTGGTTGAGAAGAGCCAGACTAGCAAGCCAATTGTCAGTCCTGGAAGCGACAATGTGGCCATATGGGGCGCACCAACATCTCCCCAAGAGGAGAAGGGACTAGGATTTCCACCAAGGGGAATTCCTTGGTTGGTAGGCTCCATTTTCTCAACCTAAAGATCAATGCGGGAAAAAGGGTATGAATATTCCGTTTAAAATAAATTTTAACGACGCTTGGACACAACTTGCTTTTTCAATTTTAAAGAGTCGAGAAAAAGCGAAAGATGACTCTAGTCTCCTTCGATTTTTAATGAGCCTGAAGTGACAAGTGCTCAGATGGACCTTTTCCATTAAGGAGTCTGAAAAGGAACGAAAGGGACTGCTCTAGAGTTCTAGGTAGAGGGTGTGCCAAACCAATCTCAAAACTGCAGAATACCTTTTAAGGTACGGGCGGTCAATCTTCCCGAATGCTGTGTTCAGTGCATTGCGATCAGTAGGGCGGCCGACACGACTTCCTATGGATAAAGGTTTTATGCCTATAGGGGTCTCCCAATATATACTCGACGGTACGTGGGAGCACAATCCGTACTGGCACTTATCATCTCACAGTGGAGGAATCACCCAACCAACAGTGAGGACAACAGTTACCAGGCTTTACGACGCCGGAACACGTCTCTAGCCTAGACCACTATGTTGTGCGTTAAGCTACAAAGCGTTGTTAAGTTCATTCAATTTATTTTAGGTTGATATTTCTTAGAAGTTTTCCTTTTTGGATCACCACGAGATGTAGATACAATTCCTAAATGCAGTCTAAAGATGATAAGCAAGCTTTTATCTCTTTTCAACAATGAAAATCCTAGCCACAAGGGGAAAAGAAAGACACAATATTTTCTCAAAGAGCATAGAGCACACTGTAAATGCACTTTTCCTAAATCAAACCATACAAACTGTCAAAATGAAAATGCACTTGTGCATGTATTTGTTTTCACTTTCTTAATATTGATGCCTAAAAAGAAAGTTGTTGTACAAATTTGAATTTGATTTCAAGTGAAAAACACAAACAAGCTTCTTTTCGAAATCAAAAAGACGATTACGACACTTTATGATTTTGAAGTAAACACTTGTTTCGACACTATAAATTCACAAATTCAAATCAAAAGACAAAAGTAAAAGCGCAATCAACTGTCAACAGCAAAGAAACTTTCTCCTAAGATCAAAACGACACTTACGACAGGTCTAGATCTAAGGGCGATAATATGACTAGTTTACTTTTGTAATGGGAAACTGCAAATGATGTAACAAATACACAAAAAAAATACAGTTTCTTTTATACAACTGAGGCGGAATTAAGGAAAAGAAAAGGGGTTTTCAGATAGGTACACACACTCATAACAGGCTGCAAAAATCAGAGATAAAACTGAACAAAATGAAGCAAAGAACCACAGCTGCACAGGGCAAAGGCTGATCAGCGCACCTGTTGCACAGAGAAATTGAATTGCAGCGCAAGTAGCCCTCTCGGGACCTGCGTTGAAATGCAGAACCTCTTCACAGAGCCTGCGCTGAAGCAGAAACGAGAATTTTCTCTGGGTTTTGGGTCACGGTTTGCAGTTTAATCTATGGTTTTTGGCTGGATAAAAGCTATCAGTAAGGTACAATTAGAGGGATGATTTAAAGGAGGACTAAGAGCTACCACAAAGGGAAATTAGAGCATTTTTGGATCAGCTGTTCAGATCATAAACAGGCCCAGTGAATGGACTAGAGTAGCAGATCTCTACTTTGCATTTGTAAATGGCAAATGCAGTTCGATTCGCCACTCCTAAGTTTATGAGAAGAACAACAATAGAAACACAAATAAACTAACTAGATACGATCCCCAGTGGAGTCGCCATTCTGTTTTTGGGAAAAGTATCTATTCAGAACGCCCCTATCCCACTCTAAGGTGTGACAGTGCCTTAGCAACAAACAAGGAAAACTACTTGAGTATTCTTCTTTATGAAATGTAAACGAAGAGGAAGGATGAACTAACCTGTGTCTTGCGCTAGTTTGTTGATCCAATCGCTCCTCTCTTCAATAGCTCCCAGCTCCCTGCTCCCTTACCGGCCCAGCTTCACCGAATTCCTGCAAGATCACAGAAGAGAGAAACTACACGAAGATATAGATTTACATTCATAAAAAGCTTAGGATCAGATTAAGATAAACATGCAAATATAACAAAACATCATTGATACACAGCATGTAGGAGAAACTCAAATAGTTTTATTGATATGATAAGAAAGTCCAAGAGGAGATACAACCAAGTGAGTCCCTATCCAGCATCTACCTCCCAGCAAAGGAATCCCTTCCTCACCTCCAACAAAGCATAAGTCACCCAATGCACTAATCTCAATCTCAAACCAACAACAATTCTCTGCAAAGTACAAAATTCCAGCCTCTGGATCTCTGGGATGAGGGATCCATATATAGATGTAAGAAGAGAGGATGAGTCAGCTTATGTTTTTACTTGTGGCTTCTCTCTGTTAGTTCTTGCTTCCACTTGGAGACTGAGAGCCTCTTACTCATCACTAGTCGAATTCAGTGAGGCAAGTGTCATTGGAGAAGATTCTGGAAGCTTCCATTGTCTCTCCACCTCGTTGAATGACTCTGCCACTTGTCATTTCCCGCTCAACACACCTGGGTAGTGCATTCAAGTGCGTTGCAACGCACCTAGCCAGTGCATTTGGGTGCTTTGCAACGGAGGTAGCTAGTGGAGCTTCTGAATTGATCCTCATTTGACTAGTTTTGATCAGTTTCTGGTGGAGAACTTCTGGGAGAAGCTGTCATTGGTTGACCTTGTTCCTTTAGGGGTAGGAACAACATTTTTAGGGACTTTCGATCCCTTGGATTATGGACATTTCATGCTTAGAGGTGTAAGGCACAAAAATGTCTATAACAGAAGGGGTGACTGAACAACTCTTCTATATAAACCAATGGAGGCCTCAAGGACCTCGACCATACCAGCAAGGCATGCAAGGGGCATCCTATTCATATTACAACCCTAACTAGAATACATCCATTCCCCCTTTGTTCCCTCCTACTCATCCTTCATGGTCCACACCTTCTACATGGTATTTTGCACCTCAATACCATTCCCAACCTCCCAACCAACCATATCAGCCATATGCCACTCCAAAAGCAGAGTGGAATGCACCATCCTAGAGGTGGAGGCCCCCATACAAACAATCTCCAGCTTTACTATATCCACCTTCATCTCAACCACAACACCTACACCTGCCTCCACCTAAGCAACCTCATGTGCCTGCTCAACCAAATATGAACCTGAACAATAGACAACCACAACAGGTCTATAGTGGAGAAGCATCTTACCTTCCTGTCCTATGGAAATTCAAGAAATTAACCTCAAGTCTAGAAGAGTGCTTCTAGATAATCAACCTCCATCTCCACCTGAGGAGCTTGAAGAGGAAAAGGAGGAGAGTGTCCCTTAAGCAAATCCACCTCCTTTTCTTGAGAGATTAATCCATCTTGTCCATCACACCCTAGAAGAGACTGAACTTCTAGGTGAATTGAAAAACCTATGTGTTAAAATCCCATTCCACCAAGCTATCAAGGATGTCCCCATCTATAACTAGTTAATCAAGGAGAAATGTTTCAAACATACTGGAAGGTGAAAGAATGACACCCCTACCATTAATGTCATTTGACAACTATCCGACTTAATGTTGGGGTGATTGGTTTGCCCAAAGTATGTAGATCCTAGAAGTCCTATGGTAGATGAACACATCGATGGCATCATTTTCCCCCATACCTTGATTGATCTTGGGGATGCCATCAATGTGATTACTAAGGAGAATATGCTTAAACTGAATCTCCAAGGACCATTAAGGAAGACCACAACAATCTTTTAGCTTGTAGATAGTTCCATAGTAGCTCCTGAGGGAGTTGTTGAGGATGTGATGGTCTCCATTGATTCCTAGGAATACCCTGCAGACTTCTTAGTTCTCCAACCTAAGACCATGTTCAATTGTTATCTTCTCATGCTTGGAAGGCCATGGTTAGCCACTGCCAATTCTTACATAAGTTGCAGGGATGGGAATAGGACCATTAAAAATGAGTATTTTTCCAAACAATTGGTCCTTGTACCCTCCTTCTCAACCATATCTGGAGCATGACTTACATTTATGGTTCAAACAGGAGGAAGAAGATGAAGTCTACTCTTCCCTAATCTATACCCTAGATGCTAATATAGGAGGGGGGAACCTGATTGAGAAAATCCTCCATAATCAACCCCCCAACACCATGTCTTTTGAGGAGATAGTGAAGAAAGTTAAACATAACCCTTGGACTGATTTGTGCCTAGCTGACTCAAGTCCTACTCATGTCAAGATGATATAATTTTTCCTAGAAATAACATTGAAGACCAACCCCTCTCTATGTACATCAGGAAGAGGAGTTATGTGACATGCTAAGAAGACGTCTAGATGCCTTTTCTTGGAGGTACAAGGAAATGAAGGGAGTTCACCCTTCGGTGTGTACTCATGACATTTACATCAAGGAAGGCTGCAAGCTAGTGAACCAACCGTAGAGGAGAATGAACCCATCCCTCAATGATATAGTCAAAGAAGAACTGCAAAAGCTATTGGATGCAGGGTTCATTTATCCCATCTTAGATAGTGAGTGGGTGTCTCCTCTAGTTTTGGTTCCAAGGAAAATTGGGAAGTGGAGGATCCGTGTGGACTACAGAGAGCTAAATAAAACTACAAAAAAGGACAATTTCCCTCTACCTTTCATTGACCAAGTATTAGATGGTCTAGAAGAAAAGAAGTTCTTTTCTTTCCTAGATGGATTCAGTGGTTACAATCAAATCTAGATCAACCCAGAGGAAAAGGATAAAACCACCTTCACCTATCCCTGGGGTTCCTTTCCTTATAGTTTCCTTCCTTTTGGGTTATGAAATGCCCCTGCCACTTTTTAGAGGGTAGTCCTGAGCATCTTTGCAGAGCTAGTCCACAACTCTGTGAAAATTTATATGGATGATTTCACTCCCTATGGGTGTGATTTCCTAGAGGACATGTATAACTTGGTAAGAGTATTAAACAAAAGAATTGAAATGAACTTATCCCTTATTCTTGAGAAGTCTGAGTTCTTGATGACTGGAGGGACTGTTCTAGGTGACTAAATATCCCAGGAAGGATTGCAGGTAGACCCAAATAAGATATCTATCATAAACAGGGCCCCTACTCCTCAGAAGGAGAGGGATGTCAGAAGTTTATTAGGCTTAGTTGGATACTATAGGAGATTCATAAAAGACTTCAGAAAGGTAGCCTCACCCTTTTTTGGAATATTGGCCAAGGACTCTGAATTTTTATGGTCAGAAAGCTGCCAAGACACCCTAGACACCCTAAAGTACAAGTTGACTATTGCAACTATAAACCAAGGCCTAAATTGGGCTCTTCCTCTCAATATTGATGATGATGCCTCTGAAAAAGCTATAGAAGTATCTCTGGGCCAGATAGATGACAAGCTACCTTATGCCATTTACTTCACCAACAAAAATATGTCTAAAGATAAGTTGAACTACAATGTGATTGAAAAAGAACTCCTAGTTGTTGTCCCTTCCTTAAATAAATCTAGACATTACATCACTAGTTACTAGGCCTTTGTACATACTGACTATGCTACTATTAAATATTTAATGAAAAAACCTGATGTGAATTCCCAAATCATTAGATCATTTCTTTTGCTACAACAAGTTGATCTAACTATCATTGATAAGTGTGGTAGAGAAAATGTAGTTGCAATTTTTTTGTCCAGATTGGCTTTTCCTGTAGGCAAGGAAGGAATGGTTGATGACCAGCTACCAAAGGAGAATTTATTCTCCATTTCACTTCTCTCTTCGTGGTTTCTAACATAGACAACTATTTAGTAGTTTCATAGTTCCCTCCAAATATATCCTCTAAGGAAAAGAGCTGAATTATAAGGAAAAGTGCCCCATTTACTTTGATTGGGGGTAATCTATTCAAGCTGGGCCCAGATCAAATTATAAAAATATGTCACAGAGGAGGAATTTTTTGACATCCTTCTGGCCTATCATGATGGGCCTTATAGAGTCACCTTCAAGCCAAAAGGACAATGTTCAAGGTACTACAAAATCGCTACTATTGGCCCACTCTCCACCAAGATGCAAGAATATATACTAGCCAATGTGACTGGTGGCAAAGAATGGGGAAACCTACTTCTAGCGATGAAATGCCTTTGAAACCAAAAGTGACTTTTGAGCCATTTAACAAGTGGGGCATGGATTTCATTAGACCCATTGATCCTCCATCAGGACAGAAACATTACATGATTGTGTGCAATCACAACTTAACAAAGTGGGTTGAAACCAAAGTTGTCAAGGTAGCCACATAAGAGAAAGTGGATGAATTCTTGAGAGAGAATGTGTTTTACAAGTTTGGATACCCTAGAGAGCTATTCACTAATCAGGGTGCTTAATTCACCTAACACATGATTGAGAACATGTTAAGCCAACATAAGATCAAGCATAGGAGGTCCACTCCTTACCACCCTTAGGCTAATGGACAAGTAGAAGTTACCAATAGAGCATTGGAAAGCATTCTAACAAAGGTGGTGAGCAGCAACAAGAAGGATTGGGCTGACAGACTAGTGGAGTCCACTTGCACCTACAATACAACTTGGAAGACAACCATTGACTTCTCCCCTTATGATTTGGTCTATGGGAAGAAGGCTCTGCTCTCCATTGAGTTTGAGTACAACAATTAAAGTATGGAAGCACAGTTGGATCTGGATGTTACAAGGGCACAACAAGAGAGGCTAATCCATTTCAACGGGTTAAATGACTTTAGGATGAAGGCCCTCCTACACAAATAGGTGACCCAAGTACAAAGAAAGTTATGGCATGACAAAAATATCAGAGACAAATTGTTTCAAGAAGGTGATTTGGCTCTACTGTATGACTCTAGGTTCAAGGATTTCAAAGGCAAGTTGATGACCTGATGGTTGGGCCCATTTGTGATATAAAAGTGCCATGACAATGGCATTGTTGAAGTAATAACCATTGATGGAGAAGCCATCCCCTTTCTTATCAATGGGTATAGAGTGAAAGCCTACAAAAGCCTCTGTCAAAGGGGGAGTTCATCAGTAGTATCAGTCAAGTAGTAATGGCAATTGAAGGAGTCTCGACTTCCACCTCACCAAATTCTTGAAGATTCTTGAATATTCGAAAAAAATTTAAAAAATAAGAGACCTATATGAAAACCTCCATGAGGCACCTGACACCCATGTTTGGGTTGCAAACCTCCTTGAGGTAGCCCAAGAATAAAAAAAATAAAAAAGAGAGAAATAAAAGACCCTGGGTGAAAACCTTCTTTGAGGCGCCTAGGGAAGGAAACCAGGATGAAAACATCCTTTGAGGCTACCTGGTTGTCTTTCAAAAAAGAAAAAAAAGGCAAAAATAATGGCAGGGACCTCAAACCTACCCACTCATAAAAGTTCTAGTTTTTACAGGTTTTCAAGAAAATAATGGAAACCAAGTTTAGAGGGTAGAACGCCATGAAAAACCCCATTTTTACTTCATTCATTTCATCTCCTCCATGAACAACATGCCTAATTCATCCATACTCATCTCCAACCATCAAAAATCCATTTTTTCAGGAAATTATGTCACTTCTACAAGGTTTCCTGTAGTTACTACAGGAGTTTCCTGTAGTACTACATGAAGTTCTTAAAATCTAAAGGAAAGAAATTCTGTTTGAAAAATCATGATGCATGCATGTTTTGGGTTCAAAAGGGATGCCATTGACTTCACCAAATCACAACCAACACCATTTCATGACCATGCCACCATATGTGTCCATCAATAAATCCACTTACAAGAAGAAAAAATATAAAAATATATATAAAAAAACAAAAACAAAAAGAGAGAAAACAAAGAAATATAAAAGGGGCATACCACTGGTATTCTACCTCACCTACCACTCCATCTCCCCATTTCCACCCTTGCACTCCTACTTCAATATCTATTCACCCTATAATAAAAAGAAATACCAAAAAATTCAAAAAGAGAGCTACAAGATTTCCTATAGTACTACAGGAAACCCTGTAGGAACCTATGTTAAAACAACAATAGTCTCCATGCTCATCCTTCAACACCCATGCATTGGAAGAGTATCAACACACCTAGAGGCACTTTGGCACCTCTCCAAAGCTTAGTAGCAACATAAGAGGCCAACACTTGCACATCACAATAAGAAGACAATCTATTAGCAGAATAAAACCAACAAAACAAGAGTAGAAGAGAATATGTACCTGGAGCAGAAGTAGCATAATAGAGCCACCCTCTAGCATGCACCAACAAAGCAAAGGAAGCCACTGGTATGTCACCTCACCCACACTCTCTCCTAAGCATGAATATGATTAAAACAATAGGAATATGAAAACGTTCGTTTTATAAGCTAAAGGTGGCCAATTAACTTTGCCACCGTCAACCCGATAACAAAAGGGTAAAGTGCTAGTCAAGAAACACATGGCAAGGTCACATCAAAGGAGATAAACTGGAAAGGTGGTGGAGTTATGTTGTGTAGGAGTGGGTGATGATTATGATAAAGGGATGAATGATAACTAATAGTGGGCCAACGGTCCAAAAGGAGAAATTACATATGTAACCAACTAGCACTCGGTCAATGAAATCGACCATAAATAGAAATATTCCCTAACTTACATGCAAGATATTGTTCATTTTGATATTTTGAGAGCTAGGACCACCTAGAGGAGCCATCAAAGGAGAAAGCTAGTCTCAGCCATCCTATAGTGAGCACCTATAGGAAACACAGGAAATCTACAAGAAACAATGAGGAAAGCTAGTCTCAGCCATCCTACAGTGAGCACCTACAGGAGACATAGGAAAGCTACAAGAAACAATGAGAATTGGAAAAACATCTACGAGGGGGTGCCTAGGACCCAACTATTCAAGAATTCTCCTCAGCTAAGGCATCACAGTGAAAGGTAGGTGCCCATATACTATGTGATTTCATTTCCAAAGAGGAAACGAAAAGAAATTGTCATTTCTTTCTAGTAATTACAATGTGCATAGAGATAGTCAGAATTGTGTGGAGGATTGTGTAGAGTAAAGGGAGAATTGTAGTCATCACCCTCATAAACTCTAAATGCTTAGTCACCTGGGAAATATCTTAAGCTATAGCCACCAAACTTCATACAATCAAATTGAAAGAGATAGAAGATGACAGGGGGTTTCAACAAAAGGGAGCCCACCAGAACAACTAGAATGCATCTACATTCTCCTGTGGTAGAGATCTTTAGAAGGCATCAATGGTTGGGATTCTTTGAGCTACTTAAAGGATATGATGATGATGTAACTAGGGAATTTTAAATTTCACTCATACCTAAAGCTAGAGTCAGTGCCACTGCTATAGTGAGACGATTGTTAGTAACAAATACCCGTGAAAGCATTAGCAAAATCACTACACTTCGTATAGGTCCACAATGGAGAAAAGAGGATAAAGCTAGCAACACTTTTGCCAATAATAACTTTTTCTTGGAAAATGAGGAATTAATTGAGGACAAGAATGGGATTAGGAGGGAGAGTATTCCATATCCTTGGGATGAAGTAAGCTATCACATTCTCAAGTACATTTCTTGTGAGGGAAGGCTCAGTATAGTATGTGGTTAGCCGTTTAGACTCCTCCATGAGCTGAGATTTGGAGAAGAGTTACCTCCTCATAGAATACTTAGTTTGCACTACTTCTTATTTCAATCAATAATAGACATGAGCATCAAAGTACTTGAAGGAAAGCATCAACAGTTGGCACATCATGGACTGATCAAGCTCATTGTAGATGATGCCCTAATCCAATTAAAAATCCCTATTATGTGGTCAACATTTATAGACATGAATAGAGAAGGTGTAATTTAAGACATTGAGTATGAAAGAGACCCAACCTCCAGAGGTTAGGAAGAGGAAGAAGAACCAGAAGAAGAAGAACAAGAAGAACCATAGAATGGAAGAAGAAGAAAGAACGCAGTGGGAGGAAACAGAGAAGCATGTAGGATTTTATCCACAAGAGGAGGATACAGAAACAAAAGCCTAGAATGTTACAGAGGCCACCAAAGTAATGAAATACATGGACATAGATTTAGTTACTTAGAGGATGAGCAACATTTCTACTAGTGGGGTGATGATGAGGCTCATCAATGGGTAGATTATATGGACCTTAATTTGTTATGAAACCAGCTCAAGAAAAGATAGAAAAGATAGATCAACGCCTTAGAATTCAGCCTCTTCGAGGGGGCAACCTCCTTTACATTACATAAATGAATAATTCTTGGATGATACAAATGACAAAACCTCCTTTCTATATATAGGAGTCTAAGGAGTCACAATATAATCCAGCCGACCTAACAATAATAATATAAAGCCACAAAAATAACAATAGAGGGATTCTATGGGGCACAGAAATAACAACATCGGGGTAATAGGGGCACAACAATATAAATAAGGGGTATAACTACAATAGTAATGGGGTAATCACTAGTATTATAGGGACCCAACATGCCCCTCTCCTTCAAAAAAGTGTTGTCCTCAACGCTTGAGTAGTTCTGGATACTTCTACATAAAATTCTCATCCTCCCATGTGGAATCTTTAGCGGATAAGTTCTTCCACTTGATAAGATACTCTGAAATTGATCGATTTCGTAGCTGTCGAGTTCTTGTTTCTGTGACTGCTTCCGGTTCCAATATAATTTTTCCTTCCTCGTCAAGTTCTGGCAATATTGTTTGAACTGGGAGCTTGTCCCCTATAACCTTCTTTAGACATGAAACATGGAAAACTGGATGCAATCGAGAAGCTACAGGAAGCTCCAATTTGTATGCCATAGTACCAATCTTTTGCAACACCTTGTACAGACCATAATACTTTGGTGATAATTTATTATCCTTCTTAGCTTGCTTTAGGGACATTTGCTTATATGGTTGTAGCCGTAGGAATACCCAATCACCTACATCAAAACTTCTTTCACTGCCACGTTGATCTGCCTGTTGTTTCATTCTATTTTGTGCCAACACGAGGTTATCCTTTAAGAGTTGGAGGACTTGTTGTTGATGTTCGATGTGATGTTCCACTGCCTGAACCTTAGAATTTTCTCTTAAATATGATGTGATGGATGGTGGTTGATACCCATAAAGTGCGATAAATGGGGTCATTTTTGTTACTGTATGGAAGGAAGTGTTATACCACCATTCAGCCAGAGGCAACCATTTGACCCATTGTGTCTGTTTATCAGAAACAAAGCAACGAAGATATCCTTCCAAACATTTGTTTACTATCTCAGTTTTCCCATCAGATTGAGGATGATAAGATGAGCTATGAGCTAACTGAGTACCAAGACAAGAAAATAATTCTGTCCAAAAATTTCCAGTGAAAATGGGATCTCTGTCACTTACAATAATCTTTGGGTTTCCATGTAGCTTTTGAATTGTTTCCATAAATGCCATAGAAACTGTACTGGCTTTAAATGGATGTGATAATGCACAAAAGTGTGCATACTTGGTAAGTCTGTCAACTACCACCATGATTACACTCTTTCCCTCAGACTTAGGTAAACCTGTGATAAAATCCATTGAAACCTCCTCCCAATGTTGGCTTGGAATGGATAAAGGTTGTAATAGACCCAGTGTCTTAATTGTTTCAACTTTATTTTGTTGGCAAACCAAACATTCTGCCACAAACTTTTGAACATCTGATTTAAGGCCATCCCAAAAAAATTCCTTCTTAACCCTATGGTAAGTTCTTAAAAATCCTAAGTGCCCTCCTAAGGGAGAAGTGTGCAATTCCATAAGAATATTTTGTTTTAACTGGGAATTCTTACAAAGGTATAAGCGATCTTTGTACCATAACGAATCATTTTTCCAGCTAAATGTATGAGACGTACTGGAATCTTGTTGTAGCTTTCGAATAAGTGCCCACACTTCTTCATCATTATTCCATTCCTCCCTTGCTTCGTTTATCCAATCTGGTTGGATAATAGAAATGACACACAACAATGCTTCCACATCCTCATCCTTTCTTGAGAGTGCATCTGCCACCACATTTTGCTTCCCTTTTTTGTAGATGATTTCAAAGTCATAACCCAACATCTTTGTGACCCACTTTTGTTGCTCTTCAGAGGATAATCTTTGTTCTAAAAATTATTTAAGGCTATCATGATCCATTTTTACCTTGAAGTGTCTTCCCATTATGTAGGGTCGCCATTTCTTAAGTGCATGGAGTATTGCCGACATTTCCTTATCATAAATAGCTTTGCTTAAAAACTTTCCCTTGATTGGACGACTTTCAAAAGCAATGGGTCTTTCATCTTGCATTAGAACAAAACCAATTCCATTTCCTCAAGTGTCACATTCCACAATAAAGGTTTTTGTGAAGTCCGGTGTAGCTAAGACCGGCGCTTGGCACATTGCCTCTTTAAGATGTTCAAAGGCCTTTGTTGCTTCTGGAGTCCATGAAAATGCATCTTTCTTCAATAATGTTGTTAGAGGTGATGCTATTCTCCCATAATTCTTAACAAATTTGTGATAATACCCTGTCAACCCAAGAAATCCTCGCAGATGCTTTATGGATGTGGGGTTTTCCATTCCTTAATGGCTTTAATTTTTCTAGGGTATACCTTAACTCCTTCATGAGATACAATATGACCCAAATATTCCACCTCCTGGACTCCAAAGAAACATTTGGATCTTTTTGCATATAATTGTTTCTCCTCTAATAGTTGTAGCACCTTGTCAACATGTTCAACATGATCCTTCCAAGACTTGCTGTAGATTAGTATATCATCAAAAAATACTAACACAAATTTTCTAAGGAATGGTTTGAAAATTGAATTCATCAAACCTTGAAATGTTGAAGGTGCATTGGTAAGGCCAAAAGGCATGACCAAAAATTCATAGCGACCCTCATGAGTTCTAAATGTCGTTTTCGGAATGTCTTCAATCTTCATTCTGATTTGATGATATCCTGAATGAAGATCCAACTTGGTGAAGTAAATTGATCCATGCAATTCATCCAGTAATTCATCAATGAAAGGAATTGGGAACTTATCTTTAATAGTGAGCTTGTTGAGCTCCCTATAATCCGGACACATGCGCCATGATCCATCCTTCTTGTGCACCAATACTACTGGAGCAGCGAAAGAACTTTGACTTGGTTGAATTATACCAGCCTCTAACATTTCTGCAACCATACGTTCAATTTCACTTTTTTGGACATAGGGATATCTATACGGCCCGATGTTTGGAGGAACACTTCCTGGAATCAGATGAATAGCATGATCATGATCACGCATAGGTCGGAGACCCTTGCGAGTCTCAAATACCTTGGAATGATTATCCAGGAGATCTGGAGAAATAGATGATTCCAATGTGGAAACATCTAGCGAGCATAATTGTGCAATTACACCTCTTTGCTCCTTTTTTAGAAGCTTTGTCATACCACGAGAGCTGATTATCTTTCCTGGTTTCCCTGCAATACCCCTTAATTCAACTTCCTTTCCTTCCGTAGAAAATTTGATGAAAAGTTCTTGAAAATTAAAAGCTATTGTACCCAAGGATTGTAGCCATTAGACTCCTAGTACAACATCAGCACCTCCCATTGGAATGGAAAGCATTGGGCTAGTCAATACATATTCTCCCATGGATAGCTTGATATTATGGCACCTTCCAGAGCAATTTATTGTTCCTCCATTTGCAATCATCACTTGACACTCTGATGTTGGATATAGGAAGCAATTCAATTCTTTTGCTACCATACAGTGAATAAAATTGTGGGTGCTTCCTGAATCAATCAACACTATTACCTTTTTCTTCTCGATTTGTCCTTCTATCTTGATGGTTTGAGGAGTGGTAATTCCCGCCAATGCATTACAAGATATGCTCGGATTTATTTGTTCTTCATCTAGGCTTTGTTCCTGGAGTATATCTTCTTCTTTTGACCTTTCTTTCTCCTTTTCTTCTTCCTCTTCATAATCTATGTAGAATAATTTCTTCTCAGCACACTTATGAACTTTAGTGTATTTGCTATCACAACTGTAACAAAGCCCTTTTTCTCTTCTTTCTTCCAATTGTTGTGGTGTCAACCTTATATGTTGTGGAAGACTAGGAGCAACAACACTTCTATCTTTATAGTTGTGAGTGGTATGCTTCCTAGTTGCCACAATTTTGCTTTCCATTTTTCTTGCTAACATGAATGCCTTCTCTAATGAATCAGGTTCCCAAAGGCGAACATCATGTTGGATATTATCCTTTAAAGACCCTATGAACACATCAATCCTATGCTCCTCTGGAATATCTTTTACCCTTATGTTCAATTTTTGGAACTCCTCAATGTGCTCCATTACTGAACCCTTTTGTTTGAGACTTATCAATTGGCTAAAAAAAGTGTTGCTTTTTATATCTTCATAATGTGCTATCAATTCTTCCGTAAAAATTGCCCAAGTGATAAATTTTTACGAGAGCAAAGCCATTGGTACCATACAAACTGATTTGGTTCCAAATATACAGTTTCCATACGTACGTTTTGTGTGTTTTGCACATTATTGAGATCGAAGAACTGCTCCATCTGTAATATCCATGTGGCGGGATCCTTGCCATCAAACTTCCTCATATTGATTTTTGGAATATGGTGGGTCTTCGATCCAACATTAGAGTCTATGGAATCATGATTAACATTACTTTTGTTCACATCATGAGTTTCCTTTACAACCTTTTAACCATTAGTAAGTATTTCTTGTATAAAATTTGTCAAATATGTCTTCAAATCTGCCATGTTTGTCTTCAAATCTGTCTTCAAATCTGCCATGTCTCTCTTCAAATCTGTCTTTGAATCATCCATCTTAGCTTCCATGCCCTTTATCTTAGATTCCACGCCATTTATCTTAGATTCCATGCCATTTATCTTAGCTTCTGTTAGCTTTTGTGAGCGTGACATTTGTTGCACTTGTTCTTGTAATTTTGATATATCATGTAGCATTTCTTCCACTTCTTCATGAGTCATGCTAGAGCTTTCAGGTTCCTTACTAGGTGTTTGCATTTTCTTTCCTCGGGGCATAGGTTACCGATAATAATTATTTACTATGCCCTTTGAATTCCTTCAAACCCAGCTTACACAAAAATTTAAAAAAAACAACTACACACCTTTTTTCACTTTGTAGAAGCCTGATATTGAATCTGATGTATCTCTCTAATTCCAGATCCTCCAATTCTGAAATTGTGACCTGTAGTAGCCTTCTGTTTCCTCTTTCCAATGCCACAAGTCTGACCCAATTTGGATTCTCCAAGGAAGAGTTATGTGAAATCTCCCACAGTGACTTGATTATAGACTAGTTCAGTAGAGCGAACTTGTACAACGTGCCACGAGTCACTGTTTCGACCTATGGATCTGAAGAATGCATAAAAGAAACTACAGTCTGTCCTATTTTTGTACCTTCTTACAAAGTTTCCATCTGATCCCCAGAGAGAAAGTTATGACGATTTTCCCCAGGTCACCTGTTTTGAATGTAATTCAGCAGTCTACAAAAAGGCCAACTTCCTCGGATCATATCTCCGCAAATATCACGCGAAAAGCTCTGGAATTCGGACCCAAGGTTCATCGCGATTTCTTCTCAAATGGGGTTTTTTTTGCGACTTCTGAAACGTCACAGAAAAAATGTTATAGCAAAAATTCCACGATGACCTGTTTGGAGCAGCGAAACCCTAGAATCCAAAGCTCTGATACCAAATGTTATGAAACCAGCTCAAGAAAAGATAGAAAAGATAGATCAACGCCTTAGAATTCAGCCTCTTCGAGGGGGAAACCTCCTTTACATTGCATAAATGAACAATTCTTGGATGATACAAATGACAAAACCTCCTTTCTATATATAGGAGTCTAAGGAGTCACAATATAATCCAGTCGACCTAACAATAATAATACAAAGCCACAAAAATAACAATAGAGGGATTCTATGGGGCACAGAAATAACAACATGGGGGTAATACGGGCACAACAATATAAATAAGGGGTATACCTACAATAGTAATGGGGTAATCACTAGTATTATAGGGACCCAACATAATTCCACTCTCCAGCATATTTAAATCAAGTTTTCTCACATTTCTTTACATGTTATATTATATCTAAATTCTTAGTGAGAAGGGTAAAGATGAGATGTCATTTCTTGTGGTCTAATGTGCATTAACTACAGGTTTTGGAGGAAATGTTGGCTAATTAAAGTGTAGGAACTCGATGTAGACAAGAAAGAGGGATTTTAGGAGATTGGATCTCCCTCCTTAACTCCTCACTCACTCGAAGATTCCTCCACCAGATCTCATCAACTCAGAGGTGCAAGCAATCGAGCCATTAACATCATTGGAAGCCAAGTGAGTGATAGTTGAAGACCAGTTGATTTTGAGTTATCAGGCAAGGCTCCCTAAATTTAAGGAATTTGTTGGTAGCTTCAATTGATAAATAAGACGGCCTAGAGTCTCATTAGGATTCATTTTTTTTTGTTGTAGCCAATAGGATATTTTGAGCTAATACATTGTGACTGATGAATCTTATGTATTTTTTATATTTTAATGAAAATGAGAAGCATTCCCTTGATTCGACATTGAGTTGACTCAGAGGGCTGAATCTTTTGGGTTAGGGAACAACCCTAGTAGCATAGGTTCCTCTTTTGTACATGTATTATTAGACTGCATTCATGGTTCGCTGCTGAAGTGGTTTTGGTTTTGTTAATCTGAAAGTATTTGTGTGATTAATTAGTTGTCTTCCATTTATGGATAGTTATATCAGTGGTATCATAGTGACAGTAAACACTTTAGAAAATATTGTGATAAAGGCTTTCACCTCATCTTCCTTATAGGATCATCACTTGAGCATTCCAATCACACAAGTCAAAAACATATTTCTTGTTTGATTACTACATAATCTAGGGTTCCTTGTTGAATATATCACTATCTCTGAATTTCATAGAAGTATTTTCTTTTGTCATTTTTATATCTTGAGTTTGTTATGGTTTAAAATCATTTCCATTCATGAACTTAGCCATTAGCTATTCATAACTCCGTTTTCCTCCATTCAACTCATCTTTTCCATGTATAGATGAATTTGTGCATAAATGAAGAAAAGAGTGTATGTTGTTGCAGGAGCTTATCATTTGTAGGGAGAGCTCATCTCACTCACCTCATCCATGTCCTATCCAGCAGTGCTGCCAAGGTCCACCAAACCCTAAATCCAAATTCTTATTTTGTAAGAAAAGTGGCCATTTCCATTGAGAAAATCCAACCATTTTGAAGCATTTGACTGAGACTTGGATAGGGTGCACCTCTTCCATGTATTCTTTCCTCATCAAACACCTTTCCCACACTTCATTCTACCTTTCCTACCATATTTTAAGCTTTCACCCTGTTTCATGTAGTAAAACAAAGCATCCTGTAGTAGAACTAGGATATCATGTAGTTCTGCAAGAAACCCTGTAGCAGCCTATTTTAAGCTTGGATTTAAAAAAAATTGTCATTATATCTTTGATTAGGCCTCTACTTGGCTTCCATACCCTTCAAACTAGTCCTTGCCTATCCCTCCATACCTGTCTCTCCTGCCAAAGAATAAGTGAAACTTAGCATTTGCATTCATAAAACAAAACATCAAAAAAGGACTTTTCTATGATTTCTAAATTAGCACATGCATGAAGTAGTTATAATACTTCTTAGATCATATTCCATGATGAGTTAGTCTAGATCGTTACGTGTTATAAACAAGGTTAATCTAGGTTTCTTTTGCAAGAAAAATGTGTAAATGTGTTGCTAGATGATTTCATGTCACTTTATAGCATCTTCCAATTCATTCTTTCATTCCCTACAGTAGGTAGCATTCCCCTTTTTCATTAAGGATAATTTTCCCTTTTCCATTTGGTAGTCAGACTCAAAGTCAATTGAAGACTGATTTGAAAAACCTTAGTGGTCTTTCACCCCAGTTGAAAAGTCACAAATGTAGACCATGACATCTACTATGTATACAACACTATCATATCCAAGTTTGTATGAACCCAGGGTTCATGAAGTAAAGTTGGTAACCCCAAGAATTGTAGCATTCTTGTTGTAATGTTGGTGATCATCAAATAGTTGTGCTTTGCTGGAAACCAACTTGATATAGATGTCAACAAGATGTTACTACAAATGTGAAAGAGAGTTTTGAGAAAGGGATACCAGTTCAGAGGTAGAGTAATGGAAAAGAAGAAATTTCAAGAAGAATATGTGGGTTCTGTTAAGAAAAGATGTGTACACACGTGAGTTTGTAGAAGAAAAGGTTGTGTACAGTTTCTATGTCATGGTATTCTAAATACCAAGGGTCCTTACCATGATATTTCCCTGTGGTATTGAGCCCAACAACGGATGTTTTGATCTTGTCTAACAAAACGATCAACTGGAGTATGGTTTTTACCTATGGTATTGGATAAGGGCTAATCTATATAAGGAGATGAAGATCAAAGTGGTAGAGGTGTGCAAGTGATGAATATTTTATGAAAAGTTAGATATGAAGCAAATATGCATGTAATGGGTTGTTAATGTTTTACTTGATCTAAAACTAAGTATGCACCCAGGAATTTGATGATGGATCAGATCCAATAGATCAGAGGTGAAAATATTGCTTATGAGGTGATTTGATCTATGTTGATAGTGTCTTGACCCATAATGTTTTTGTGTGTTCTAAGAGCTGGTTATGTATGCAGTTGTGTGATGCAAATAATAATTGAGGTAGTAATTAAAAATATGTACTCAGGTTTTGCAACCTTAAAGGAGCGTATACATACGAGTTTGAAACTGGTAAGTAACATATATATTTTGATCTATATGGGGGTTTGTTTCCTGAAAATCATGTATACTTGCAGTTTTGTTTTGAGGAAAACACATACAGAAATTAGGGTTTTGATGAAAAGGATGTGTTAATGGTGTTGGACCCGCCAACATGTCAGGTTATCTTCCTAGTAAGAAGTCCCAATTAGATCTCACACCGTTTGGTGTAGGAGTCCTAGTAGTGGGTTGTACGATATCACCTTGACTGTGGTTTCACACAGAGGAAAATAAGATGTCCATGTTGGTAGCTAGGGTGTGACAGCTGGGGCAAAACAAGTTAGGTGCATGAATGGTTCTAACACACAGAGAGTGGGGTGAGTGTGCCCCTTGGAAACCTATGGTAGCACATGGCTTGGAAGGGAACACATGAGAGAAGATGCATCACAAACTGGAAAGAAGGTTAGCTAACAATCCAATGTGACCATTAAATCAATCAAAATATTTCAGTAAGGTTCATACATACTTGTATAGAATAGTCCATACATGCATGTGTAATAAAACGTATACATATATCATTTAGAGTAAAGAAGATAGTTGGAAAATAATATGAGATATGAATGAAATGTGTTGGCTCTGTTATATTAAGAAGTGTAAGTTCCAGTCATACAATACATCCATGTCCAACCACTAGTTCCGATAGCGGAATGTCACAATCACAACTGCCTGCTCCACCAAAGAGATATACTAGCTCTGTGTAGTGGAGAAGCCAAGGCTCGTTACAATATTGTCCAAGCTCTCTTTAAGATACTCCTATCAGAAGCTTGGCTGACCAAATGACTCTACAATGAGTTATGAGGTTCTATTTATAGCGAAGGGTGGGGCGACCCTTGACATTCCCCTTTGTGACCGTTCGTTTATCCTAATGACTCTTCAACTAATGTATGACCATTATATTCAACTATCGACACTTGAACTTCGACTTGACAAGACATTACATAAACTCTGCACATGTACCCATGTGAGACAAAATTGCATGAGCAAGCCATGCAAGACATCACTGACACTCCGACCTTTGTGGCGAGACCAACTCTTTGACATTGTTGTGATGGTCAATGGTGGTGAACTTATGCCAAGCTTCGTCATCCATGATGGTGTCTATGCACACAATGGTGACATCCTTCTAAAATAAAACTCTTGCATTCGTTTCAGTCGAGTACACTTTTATGTCTCCTCCATCTAACTCCATCATTTTCTTGATTGCAGCTGGACCAACAACAAATTGATGCATAGTGTCTGTGCTAATCTCGAAGCATGTGCTAGTGGTTGTTCACATCAACTTGTCAAAGTACATGTTTAGCTCTAGTTGGACTTGCTTCTTCGGTGAGTGTGCCAAATGGGTGGGATCGCATGCATGTGCACAATAACATGCATGTGATAAACAACACTACTCACCTTGTCTACCTTGTGCCAACTACTAGGATGGATCTACAACTTATAGAGGTGCAATTTCATCCATCTGTGCATGTTTTGCCCCCTGTTGTACCTATTCTTACTGTAACTCATTCTCTCATCTATGCAACTCCTGTTCTTCCTTGATTTGTTGCTTCAGCACATGTAACTCCTTCTCTGTTCTATTCTCTACCTTTGTACGATCTTCATGTCATGTCGTCACCTCATAGCCTCAATCTCTAAAGTTGCTTTCATCATGAGTGGATCTACTTTGAACTTGAAGCTTTGCTCTGCCTCTATGTTGTCAACAACCTTCCTCTTGCATTTGTTGCATGCAGGTGTATTGCCTTCTATTGCTACTGATGGTGTTTCTCGCTATGATGCCATTGCCATTGATATTGATATCATTTTCCATAAACAACTTGATGTCTTCATGGATAGGCAAGTTCATAGATACTTGATCGACTGCATACCCAGTCGTGCTCTTAAAAATGTCTTTGGCTTTGCTTTCTTGGAAGCTATTGTACTTGTGCTGCTGAGAGACATACGAACACCTATGATTCCTAGAGACATATAAACACTAATGGTAAGAAATATTTCAGTGGAAAACCAAAAAAAACTTGAGGACTGACTTGCAACATACCTTTTTGATTGAACGTAAAGGTTTTGCAATCTTTGGAAGGAGGGCGGAGCCTCCACTTCCAGAAATGCACATTGTTAGCTGGGCAAGGCATGGTCTGGGCCAAGGCATCTGAGTCTGGCTGACTGGCGACTGAAAACATGAGAAGTCTGAATGCATGTTGAGATGAGTGCAAACAAGAGTGAATAATCATACATGAAAACATCAAGTGCAGTATTTAGAAAATAGGAAAGCATGCATGTGTATGAAGCGAGTCACCGCAACAACGACTGTCCATGCAAAAATAGTGTCATGCATGTGATAGCAATGAGATGCAAACAAAAATTGAAATGGTGCTTCCACAAGCTAACATACATCAAAACGACAGCAGGCTTTCAGTAAAATCAAGTAGACAACACTCACACAAAGTGAAACACAAAAAGTGATAGAAATGCAATGAAAGACATGAAAGGCGGGCTTACCCCAAAACAGCTGAGGTGAATGTGGTGAAGACTCCTAGATGCAATTTTTGATGTCAGAGATGTAAGGTCAATGTGAGATATGAGCTCTGCAGCATCCAGTTGATGAGTTTTGATAAAATCGAACTTGTGACGTGCATGCCACAAATCTAGGAAAAGTGACACTTGGTGGGAGGTTTCTGAAGTCATCCTTGCAGGTAACCTCTAGATGCTAAAAATAGATCCTTGAATCAAGGGATTCCTTTACATGTTTTATTGGAAGAAGCAGTCCATTCATGCAAATCAATTTTGCTCAGTCCTTGAGGGAATCAATCAACTTGAAGGCACATGCATCAGTATATGAGCCTGGGATGAAAATATGTGTAGCTTCTGGGTTGAGCAAAGATGGTTGTCCTAGAGGGATTGCATAATTTATGGGAGGAACAGGTGACTTTCTCCCAACATTGCGCAATTTCTAGGTTGAGCATCTATCCTGGTTCAAACTGCACAATTTTCTCAAGGAAGCATGTCTGATAGTATTGTGCAATTTGTAAGCCTAGCAGGCTTCCTAGCTGGATTTGTACAATTTCTACTAGCTACTAGGCTAGCTGTCCCAAAGGGATTGCACAATTTATGGGAAACTAGGTGACTACTGCCTAGAATTACACAATTTCTGGGCTGAGCAGATATCCTAGGATGAATTGCACAATTTTTTGGAGGAAGACTGTCAGGAATAATTCCGCGATTCTGGAGTCCATCTGGGTGTCTAGCTAGGTTTACACAATTTTCGGAGGGAATGTTGGTTCCCCTCCAGAATTTCACAATTCCCTGAGGGAGCTGGTCAGCCAGCAATTGACACTAGGTCCGGAAAGAAGCCTGTGAAGGGGGTGGAACAAGCTTCCATGCACCGGCTCACAAGAATCTATGAAACAGTTGAAGCTGATGTGCTTGACCGTGCAAGACATGCTGCTGAAGATGGTTGGTAGGAAGTCTCCAAAATGAAGCTAAGGAAAAATTCTTGGGGGTGGTTGTAGCCGCTACAATAGGATGTTCGATTACTTTAATAAGTCTTGGTGTGTTTTTGTTGTCTATCAATGAAATATTTCTTGATGATATGAGATTAACAGTAATGTTTAAAAGATGAATTGACTGATTGAAGAATGATGAAGATAATCATTGTTTGTGACTGAATTTCAGTGAAGGTTTCGTGATTATTTGAGAATGATGCAGTGGATTTTTGTATGATTCAGTATTTGTTTCAGAGTGATAGTGGTTCTGTTTTTCAAGATTCATTGGTTCATTTTTAGGTTTCAGTGGTTTAAGATTTGTATGCGGGTATGCTTTATGAAAAGCGTGTACAAACACAGATTTTCTATTGTAAAGTAGCATATGTATTTTGATAGATGGTTCATCACAATTTGCAGTAACAAAATATGGTTTTTCTGATGTGTAGTATGTTGATTCGTATTCTAGTTATAGTGATCTGGTTGTTCTGGTTGTTTAAGATTGGGTTTTAGTTGACTGGGTGATTTTTGGTTGATTTAGTCAATTCAGTGATTGGGTTTCAATGGATGGTTGTTTCAGTTGGATCATAGATTTGTTGTTTCAGATGATGATTGAGTGGTTTGTTGTAGTAATCTGTTTCATCTTTGATATTTGGTTTTGGGCTTAGATCTTGACAGTGGGTCCATGTTGTAACATGCTTTATTTTTGATAAGTTAGTTTTATTTTACAAAAGAGGGTATTTAAAAAAAAATGAATATTTGACAAAATAGAAAAAAAAAAAAAAAAAAAAAAACCCATCAAAACAAAGTCAAAAGATTGCACAAGTGTGCTTATTTAAATGCCACCTAATGAATAAATTTCATTTTTTAATAATAAAGGTTTGTGTGCAGTTTGTTTTTATTCGACAACCTTTTCTTCTGATCTGAATCAAATTGTTTAATCTTGATCAGATAATTTTAACATTTTGCATTAGATTAGAGAATAAATTCAACCAAATAGTTTAATCTTGGTTGAAAATCAGAAATTAGGATAGATTAGGATAAATAAAAGGCCTAATATGCTCAAATTTTGGCCTAAGTAATGATTAGATTAGGTTAAGAATAGTTGATTAATGTATTAAGGGAAGCTAGTCTAAATGAACCCGTGATTAGATTGTTTTTTATTTTATAGTTAATTACCCCAGTTAAGCAGTGATTAACTATTTCAATTAAACATGTTTTAATTCTTTATGCCCAAGTTCATATATGATAAAAATATTTTGTCAGCAAGTGCTAAAGTTCAATTGCAAATCAACGGTTACTTGTCTTCCCACCCAAATCAACGGTGGGGAAGTGCTTCACACCACCTTGCTACAAAATGAGACAACAACGAGGGGGGAGTGTGAAAAGTGGTTTCATTCACCCGAGCCCCCCACCTGCGTGTCTCTCTCTCAACGATTTTCACCCCCCCCCCCGCTCTTAACTGCTTACCACTACCCCTCATATGAAATCCATTATTCTCATTCCCACATCTTCTAGTACAACCTTAATGTCTAATCCTTCCATGCCACATGCCCTCCACCTATTTTCATAGTTGTTCTCATTAACTGTTCTCGCTATCTGTTGCCGAATAAATGCATTCTCGTTGCACTGTAAATGCTTTATCCATTGCTACAATTCTTTCCCGTAAAGTTATTAATTTACTGATTAGCCCATTATTAATGGATTTCGCTATAATGGTAGCTTAAACTTTCCTATAAATACTCATTTTCCTTGTTACAGATGCTTTTCTTACTATTCCATTACTTCTAAATTATTCAGTTTCCTACAAAATCGCTATTGAATCAAGTTTGTAACTTGAATCATTTCTCAGCTATCTCTGTAGTTTTATCTCATATTACCATTTCTGCATAATATTGTGGCTCCTAAGAAGAAGGAAAAATCTTCCGCTAGTTCTTCCTCAGATCAAGAAAACCCATAAGCTCTTGGTCCTCTTAACCTGGACCATATCCCATTAGCTGATCAATAATTCAAAATCACAGATACTGAGTGTGAATTTGACATGCCCAAATTGCACAATTGGCTCAAACAAACATACCTTGATTTAGAGGACGAAATAAACCTCTGGGAATCAAACCTTCCTCTGTACATGTTTCCCCAAGCTCATTCTTTCCCTCATTTGGTTATTTGGTGTCAGTCTATGTATAATCCCTTGTAAAGAATAGTAGTGGCTTAGAATGCTGATATTTTGATAACCATCACTGCAGAGACTGTAAACAAAATTCTTTTGATACCTAATAGTGATTCCCTCAGCTTTTTCTCCCCTGCAGCTTTGATCAACCTATATCATAAAATTACATTCCCTTAGAGAGCTCATATCTTTGAGATTTTTCTCCTTGAAGATGCTAAGCTTCCTAAGAAAAATCCTCCTTACTCAACATCCATGTTTCCAAAGAGAGCAAAGAAAATTATTTCCCTGATTTCCTTCCTGTTAGGCTACCCATGAGATTAATGGGTAGATGAGGCTATCTTAGGTTATTTGTCTATCTTTTCAAAAGAAAACAAGCCTACCTTCATGTATAACTACAGTCAACTTTTGGTTGATGCTATGCATGAGAACTTATGAATATCAACACTAAAGGAGTATTCAAATACTCTTCTCTCTTATTTCACATGTTTACTTTTCAGTAGGGAGACAAATTTCCCATTATTGCAAACAATCAGGATGAGCAACAAGAAGATAAATTAGTTATTCATTGGACCTCGTTGATCAGAAAGAACTCAACTGAGTTCAAATTTGTATATTTCATATACTATTTCATTCACCCAATATCACATCTTTTCAGCAGTCAAAGTGAACCGAGATTCAACCCAGAAATCAAGAGGATCCTGCAGCTTAGCGATCAAGTTAGAATAGGAGACTGGTATATCTACCAGAAATACACATAGATCAGAGTATATGGGTGTTATTTGGCTCAATATAAGTTGTGAAAGTATGTTCCAATGAGAATTTTCTCTTTGGAATATATGAGGAAAATGATGAATATGGATGAGCTACATTTTATCTCCGGAAGGAGAAAATCACAGTTTAAGATTAAAGCACAGGTTGGGTCATTCATTTGCAACAACAGATCAGATGGCTCAGAGGTAGATGCCATACTAAAATATATGGGTTTCCAACCCAGCCTCACTAGGTCGTATGATCCATTCAACGTTATTTCAGATTTAAGGGCGAAGCTTAAGACTACTCCTTATAATCATACACCTAGGCCTGAGATTGAGAAATTTAGAAATCAAGAATAGTGGCAAGAGAATACTCTTCAAGAAGCAGAGGAACAATTCTTGCCTCCTTCTACTCATTAGACCCTCGTTTCTCAAACTAAACTTGATAAAAGTCCTAGTGAAGGATCATCATCATCAGCAATTGGAGAAAAGGAATTCATCCATTATCAGAAGAAAAGAAGGATTGAATCAAAGGGTACTACTACTACTGCAACTCAAGGTAAACATGAGCCTATTGTTATCAATATGGATGATTCGTAGGTATCTATAGGAGCCTGTAATTACTACTCCTTATTCCTCTTCTACTTCACAAAATTTGCTAGAAATTACTCAGTCTTTTGGACCAAGTGAAACAGAGGAGTCAAATGTTTTCACTAACTTTCTTGAGATCAAGTAGAAGAATGAAGCTTTAAAAGCTAATGTCTATGCACAGTTCTGGAAGCAGACTTCCACTTCACAACACAGGTTACTGAAAACATTTGACAACGAGAAGGGAAGAATGCAGATGGCCTTTCTACAGGCTCAAGTACCTTTTCCCAAAGGTTCTTCTGATTATAAGAAAACTATATTCTCATTTGATGCCAATCAGATTCATCCAATTGACCAAATGGACATGCATAGGTAGTCTGGTGAGATGTTGTTCTCAACCATGACCAACACTACTATGGCATTGTCTAAGCTTAAAATTACTATGTCCAATGTGCAGTCTCAACTGAATATTGATAAAATATTATCTCTGGCTAAGGGCAATAGGGTTAAGTCATTGGAATACTTAGTGATTAAAATAGGATATGACCCTATTGATGTAAAAGAAGCAAAAGATATAATCAAAAGGAAGAACACAAATATTGCAGCATTGAGAAAACAATTGAAATTTCCTTCTAAAGAGGACCCCGTAGACAAAGGAAATAGGAGAGACCGAACAACATAAGGAAGAAATGCTCAAACTGATAATTGAGAAAAATGTACAGATTAAAACCATGGAGGAACAGATTGAGAAGTTGCTTAAAGAAAAATAGAAATTTACTCAATTATATATAGCCCTCATCATAGTTACTCCTATTATATCTTCATTATCCACAAGGGAATCTACATCACCAATAGAGTATTTGAACAAAATTTCATAGGAACTCATTCATCAAAAGCAAGAGAATGAAAGGCTCCATAAGAAATTCTATAATTTGGAAGCACAAAAAATAAAGAATGACAATTTGTATGTTGAGGAAATGTAGAAAACACATAGGTTGAACAAAAAGATCGAACAGTTGTAGAGTCAGTCGCTGATGGCATAGACCTTGGCCCAAGCCAAGGAAAGAATTTTGTCAGACATTAGTCAAGCCATAACTGAAATATGGCGATCCATTCAAATCATTTTCGAGCAGGAGGAACTCATCAACAAATGTCATGTAGCCATTGATGAAGTGAAATAGTTGCTTAAAGATAAACCAAGTGAGGCTATTCATATGATCATAGTTCTTAATTGAAAGAGGAAGAGAGAGTTGGAGCAAATATAGATTTCAGACAGAACATAAACCATTTTGGAGATCAAGAAGGTTCTCGAAAAGAAGAACATCATTACACAACTAGAAACTAAAAGTCAAGCATTAACGACTTTTGTTCAAAGGTTTCACTTTAAGTTTAATTTACTTAATCAAAGAGGATTTCCAAGATTAGTAGCTCCAAATGATAGGCTTATCAGTTTGGAGAAATATTGCCAGAAAATTTATAGAATAGCAATTGATAGATCTAGTTTTGCATAAACAAAACGGCACATTACAGGGAACCAAGCATTAGAAGATTTAGATTTTGATTTGACCATTAAGCATGAAATAAAACATATTTTTATAAATAAGCCCACTTTTGAGAAATACACAGAAGTAGATGAAGTTTATAGGAAGTTGGTAAATCTCACCATACCAAGTGAACAAATATGGGATCACTTTTGGGAAGTAATTGAGTAACTTTCATCTTCAATCGACAGACAACTAGGCAACAGTTTCTGGGGACCAATCATCGACAGATTCCTAAATAATAGTGCCACCACTTAACAATTTTCAATTTCCTATTATTTTGTACTATTTTTGTAAAATTTTGTAAGAAATATCTCTAATAAATATTTAGTTTTGTATAAATAGCTCCTCATTCGAGTTATTATGGGTTGAACCCTTGTATGAATTTTGGAGCAGAATTGTAATCAAGCTGGAGATTTGCTGCAATTAATAAAAGGATTCTGAATTTTCCTTCTATAGCTTGTCCTTCCTGTGAGTTTTTCTTTGTGATATTTCATAATGTTTTCTTCATATATTTAATTCTTTATGCAAATACCTGGGTAAGATCAAACTGAGTTTCAGTTAGTCTTAAATCCCCTGTGGAGTTATAAATATTAATCAAGGACTAGTTTATGAAGCTATATGTTATTGTAAACTCCCCTTTATCTATTAATTGCCACACCCTTTGAATTTCTTAAATATATTTTGTTGTGTAAGTAAACATTGGTTACTTATATTCATTCTTATGGCCAATTAAATATTCTGTCTGAATATTTAACAAGTTATACTTCAACAAATTCTACTAATCATCCACTTTAAATCAAATTGCTATTTTGGACAAATAAACAACCCTTTTAATTAATTCTGCAAGTAAATAGGTTCAAGCACCTGTTTTCAAATCATTCATAACTAAGGTCATCCAAAAACTTTTGAAAAACAACCAAAATATTTTAGATGCTCTGGCATGACTAATTGACCTAGAGTCATCTCAGAGGACAACAGGTTGAGTCTAAAAATTTGATGAAACATGGCCTACAAGTTGTGATGTGTTGTATCTAGTGGATCCAGTATGAAAATTGTTGAAACAAGGTCCCTATAGGTGTTGAAGGTTGGATCCTTTACTGAGGGAGTTGAACCTTTCTTTCAGTCATAGGTGGTAAATCAGATCAGGGCATTAGAGATCTGTTTTGATGGGTGCCAGTAAATGATATTAGGGGGTTGAACCTCCATTCTAGTGGGTGTTGGAGAATTAGAGAAGGTTGTAGCCTTCTGCAAGTAGGTTTTTGCATGCTGGTATTGTTGGAAATAATACTAAGAGGGGGGGTGAATCAGTATTATCTAATTCTTTCGATCAAACTTCCTTATTTGTTCTTTAAATTATTTTTGCATGTCAGTACCATAAAATAATGAGCATGAACAAAGAAAAACAGATAGTCACACCAAAGAACACAAGATGTAAGGTGGAAACCCAATGTGGGTGAAAACCACCTGCTGCAATATGTCTCTATCTTCTTTCAACTTAGAAACTTCTTTTACAATGGTTTTGTACTGGTGCAGTCCTTTACCAGTACGCAGGCTGCAACCTGCAGAGAGCTACAACTCTCTCTCTCTCGTTTTCCAGTCTCTCCTGGAAGGGAGCTACAACCCCCTACTTCTTTTCATAAAGCATCAATTGAACATCAAGTACATGAAAGTTACAGTCCACTACAGTTATCAGATCAGCAATAACAGAACTAACCCAGAACACCTTATCAACAGAAAAATTCAATCAACAGAACTTTTTAAGACAGGTACGCAGTTTTCCCTTCTGTGGCCTACGTCGCTACGCAGTTCACCTTCTGCTTTCCTGCGTCTACCCGCAGAGATCCTTCTGCCGCACTGCGTGCCCACGCACTGTTCCTTGAACTGCGCTGCGTACTTTTACTGCAGGGACGCACCCAAAGATACTATCGCGCAGCGTACTTTTACTGCAGGGACGCACCCAAAGATACTATCGCGCAGCGTACTTTTACTGCAGGGACGCACCCAAAGATACTATCGCGCCGCGTACTGTTACTGCAGAGACACACCTGATCCTTAGTCACTCTGCGTACCCACGCAGCTCTTCTTCTTCTGCTCTGCGTACCGACGCAGATCTCCTGTTTCTGCACTGCGTCCTGACGCAGAGCTCTTGTTTCTGCGCTGCGTACCCACGCAGCTCTTCTGTTAAACACCTGCATCCTTCTGATTAGGGCCGAATAGACAGTCCACCAGAGTGGCACAGTTGCTCAGATCTGATCATGTGCTCGAGAGATCACCCTTCACAGATTCGCCTTCAACCTCCCTTTCATATAGATCAAGCTTTTAAGACCATAACCCAATATTTCAGATCTAAAGATATTCAATTGCAAAAGATGCTTAGCCAAGTGATCTCCTTTGCTTTATATAGGCAAGCTCCTCCTCAAATCATGGAACAATACCACGAGCCGACACAATAATAACACAATACCGTCGGCTAGATACCAAGAGTAAAACATAAGAAACCCCCACGTGTGCTTTTCTTTGCCTTGAAATGTGTGCACTGGGGGGACGCACCTCCTGAATGGCTGGCCTACGTATCTAGACGCGGTCCCTGCATGGTGTACCTGCGGGTACGCACCTTCTGAACTAATTTCCTGCGTACATCTTAATTTTCAACAAATTGAGAGCCTTGCCACGGGAGTTGCCATCAAGTACAACATCTGTAACATATAGCCATACCAGAAACATAATGCCAACAATCTCCCCCTTTGGACTTGATGGCAACCTCACAAACTTCAGCTTCATTCTCCCCCTTTGACATCAAGGGCAAAGGGGTATGCTCCCCCTAAGGACATGCTCCCCCTGAATATGAACCAGATCTGCAGCAAAGAACCATAATCCACCATGAAAGAGATAGAGACATATTGCAGCTATTTCCAAGATCTCCTTCTGACCATCCTCCATAATGCCAACAATGCATTATATGCTCCCCCTGAACCTGTACCATCAATCAGAAAAGATTCAACAATAAGATGATGCATCAACAACCCCCAGCTTTTGCCTGAGGTATTCAAAAGTGTCCCTGGGCAATGGTTTGGTGAGAATATCAGCAACTTGTTCCTTAGAAGGAACATACTCCAACTTGACCTTCTGTTCAAGCACTTGTTCCCAGAGAAAATGATACTTGATTGGTATGTGCTTGGTTTTTGAATGCATAACCGGATTCTTTGAGATGCTGATTGCACTTGTGTTATCACATAAGATGGGGATAGGTGGTGTACAAGTGATTTGAAAATCCTGCAAAGTCTGCATCATCCAAAGGAGTTGGGTGCAACAAGATGCAGCAGCAACATATTCCGCTTCAGCTGTAGACAAGGCAATCGAACTCTGTTTCTTGCTGAACCAAGATACCAGTCTGGAACCCATAAAGAACGCACCACCACTTGTGCTTTTCCTGTCATCCACGCTTCCGGCCCAATCTGCATCTGTATAAGCATGAAGTGTAAGATCTGTATCTCTAGGATACCATAAGCCATAATTTTAAGTTCCTTGAAGATATTTGAAAATTCTCTTCACTGCCTGAAGATGAGTCTCCTTCGGATTTGCCTGAAATCTTCCAACTATTCCAACTGCATGCATGATATCCGTTCGGGTACCTGTCAAATAAAGTAAACTTCCAATCATGGATCTGTAGGTTGGTTGATGTACTGCTGCAGATTCATCATTTGCACTGAGGCTACATCCTGTGACCATGGGTGTACATACTGGTTTTGCATCTTCCATACCATATTTCTTCAAAATCTGTTTGAGATACTTGGTTTGAGATAAAAAGATTCCTCCTTCTTTTTGTTGGATTTGCAAACCAAGGAAATATGTCAGTTCTCCTAGCAAAGACATTTCAAATTCTTTCTGCATGACCGAGGCAAAGTTTTGACTCATAGCTTCTTCATTGCTCCCAAAAATAATGTCATCTACATACACAACAAGTATTAGCAATTTGTCATTTTCAACTTTTATATAAAGATTGCTATCTGCTAATCCTTTTGAAAAACCTTGTTGATGAAGATATTTGTCCAAACGGTAGTACCAAGCCCTTGGAGCTTGTTTGAGACCATAGAGAGCCTTTTTCAATCTGCATACAAGATTTGGATCATTCCCAAGAATGAACCCATCTGGCTGTTCAATGTACACTTCTTCTTCCAAGTCTCCATTCAGAAAGGCTGATTTCACGTCCATTTGAAATACTTTGAAGTTTTGAAAACTTGAGAGAGCAAGGAACATTCGGATGGCCTCAAGTCTTGCAACAGGAGCAAAGGTTTCTTCAAAGTCTATTCCTTCTTGCTGTGCATATCCTTTACAAACAAGTCTGGCTTTGTTTCTAATTACTTCTCCATTTTCATTTAATTTATTTTTGAAGACCCATTTTGTTCCGATAACATTCTTATCCTTTGGTCTAGGAACCAGCTCCCAAGTGTTGTTCTTTTCTATTTGCTCAAGTTCTTCATCCATTGCTTTCACCCAACATTCATCTTTGCATGCCTCTTTCACATTTTGTGGTTCGGTGGAGGAGAGTAATGCCAAATAGCTTGAGGCTTCTGCAACTGTTCTTCTTGTTTGTACACCTGCTTCTTTCTGCCCCACAATCTGAGATTCTGGATGATTCTTCTGAACATATCTGGATGGGGTTTTCTCTTCTATTCTTGTCTGCTCCTCTGGTTCTTCTTGAGGTTCTTCTTGATGTTCTTCTTCTTCATCATTCTGTCTTTGAGGGTAGCCTTCATCTTCTTCGATGTCTTCATGATGTACTTGCCTAGGAATGTATCCCTTCTCATCAACCACTACATCAATGCTATCGACAATTCTGCCAAGTCTTTTATTGTAGCATTTGTATGCTTTGCTATGTGGAGAGTAACCAAGAAGAATGCCTTCATCTGCTCTAGGTTCAAGTTTGCCAAGCTGCTCATCAGTATTCTTGATATATCATTTGCTCCCAAAGATTTTGAAGTGCTTTACCGAAGGAGTCTTACCACTCCAGAGCTCATGAGGAGTTTGAGTGCTGTTCACCCGGACATTTGTTTTGTTGAGAATAACCACCGCAGCATGTGCAGCTTCACCCCAGAAAGTTGCGGGAGTTCCTGATTCATCAAGCATAGCACGAGCCATTTGTTGGACTGTTCTGTTCATTCTTTCCACAACTCCATTTTGCTGAGGAGTTCTAGCTGTAGAGAATTCTCTTCTTATCCCATGTTCTTCACAGAAATCGAAAAATTCATTTGAGGTAAACTCCCCACCTCTGTCGGATCTGAGGCACTTAATTTTGTGACCTGATTCATTTTCAACCAAGGCTTTGAAGGATTTGAATTTTTTGAATGCTTCATCTTTGTGCTTCATAAGTCCTAGCCAGACAAACCTGGAGAAATCGTCAATGAATAATATCAAGTATTCTTCTCCTCTAGGTGTTCTTTTCCGGAATGGACCGCATGTATCTGTATGAACTAGCTCAAGAGGCATGCTAGCTGATCCTTCCTTCTCTGGAAAGTTAGTTCTGGTTTGTTTTCCAAACTGACATGATTTGCATATGGTGTTGTCAGGAATTTTGATATCTGGAAGATCACGAACTGCCTGATATTTGCATGCTTTCCTTATTTGTGAAAAGCTTAGATGCCCCAACCTCCGATGCCATAACCAGTGCTCATCATCCTTGCTCAGATAGCATTGTTGTTGTCCTTCTTCAAATATGTACAAGTTATTTGGAGTTCTTTTGCCTTTGATCACTGTTTTACCTGTATCAAGATCACGAACAAGACATCCATTTGATCTGAATATAACCTCGGTTCTTTGATCACACATCTGGCTGACACTTAGAAGATTATGCTTCAATCCATCAACATACAAAACATTTCCAGCCTTGACCTTTTCTTTTAACTGAGCAATGCCTTTTCCTTTTATAGTTGCAGGAGTATCATTTCCAAAAGAGACTTTCTTTCCCTTTTCTAGAGCTGAATAAGACTCAAGTTTTTCTTTATCACCTGTCATATGCTTCGAACATCCACTGTCAATGTACCATAGATTTTCCTGTCCCTCTGCATAAAATGCTATCCCACATCTTTCTGTTTGAGGTTCCTTTATTCTCCATGTTTTGGTGCTTGAGGCTTGTTCCTTTTTCTGCTGAAACCTGCTCCTGCATTCAGAGTCTTCATGACCAAAGTTATTGCAAATAGAACATTCAACTTCATTTTCAAGAACCGAAAAGTTGTTATAGGTCCTTTTTGTAATCCCTGTCATACTTCTTTGTTTTTGAGCTTCCCTAGTCATGATTGTTTTATATGCAACACATTGAGCTGCTTTGTGACCAAAGTTATGGCAAGAAAAGCATTGTCCATTGAAGAAACTTCTGCAGTTATCAAATCTACCGGCCAAATGATTGTAATTTCTATTGTCATCCATTCTTGAACCAAATTGAGAAGATTTTACCTGTGGCTGGTTGTAGCTTTTGTTCACCCTTAAGATGGATTGCCCCTGATAGTTTCTGTTTGTAATTCGTCCCTGCTTTACCTGATGATCTTCATTTTGCTTTTTCTCATTTCTTCTTGCTGCATCAAGATAACTTTTTGAGGTGGATGCTTGAGAAGTTTCTCCATTATAGCCCAGACCTGTCTTGTTTAGTGGAGACTGCTGCACATTGATAATCTCATCCAAAGTTTCAGATCCTTTGACAAACTTGAGATTAATAGCTTTTGTTTTCTCAATCTCTTTTCTAAGACCAACAATTTCACCTTCTAATTTTTCAAGATGTTTTTCCTTTTCATCAATTTGAAATTGTAGAGTATCAATGATCATGCTCTTTTCTTCTATACATCTCTTGAGTCTAGTAATTTCATCATAAAGGTTATCTACATCTACAGCATCCATATAATCATCATCTTCAGATGCCATTAACAACTTATATTCATTACCTTGTTCATCTTCATCACTGTTTGATAGACCATCACTATCCTCATGAGTGTAGTAGCTTTTCTTATTTGCGTTATGTTTCTTGTTCCATCTAGCAGGTTCCTTTCCTTTATCCTTATAAGGGCATTTTGCAGCATAATGACCTACTCTTCCACAAGCAAAGCATTTAAAAGGTAACTTACCTCTGAACCTTCCAGAACCCCTTTGAAGATTTCTGACAAAATTTGATTCTTCTTCCTCTTCTTCTGGGACGTGGCTTGCTTCATAATAATCTCCTTTGCCTGATGCCTTGAAAGCAGCTTCTCTTCTGTCTGATGGACCTCCCTTTCTCATTTCATAAGCAGTTAGAATTCCATGTAGCTGAGACATAGTAAGAATTCGTAGATTTTCCTTTTCTTCTATTGCAGATACTTTAGATTCAAACTTGGGAGACAATGATCTTAGAACCTTTTCAACCACAATAGCCTCTTTTATTTCTTCACCCAAATTTTTCATACAATTGACAACCTCATCTACCCGAAGAAAATAGTTAGCCACACTTTCATCATTATACATTTTGAGAGTCTCATACTGAATTCTGAGAGTTTGAAGTTTAGCACGCTTTACCTGTTCATCTCCTTCATAGCTCGTGACAATTTTGTCCCATATCTCTTTTGCGGATTTATAGTGCATTACCTTCATGAATTCTGATTGAGATATACATCCTAATAGAGTACTGACTGCTTTCGCATTTGTTTCATACTTCTTTTTCTCGGCTGCATCTGTAGGAGTAGCTGAAGGAAAAGCATAGCCTGTCTCAACGATGTCCCAAACTTCTGTACCAAGAGATTGAAGATAGGCAGTAACTCTTACCTTCCAATAATTGAAGTTTGTCCCATCAAAAACCGGTGGCCTGATTGATGCTTCTCTCTCGTAGTTGCTCATGATGAACGATCTACCTTCAAGCGATCAAGCTTCTCTGAAGGACCTACTCTGATACCAATTGTTGGAAATAATACTGAGAGGGGGGGTGAATCAGTATTATCTAATTCTTTTGATCAAACTTCCTTATTTGTTCTTTAAATTATTTTTGCATGTCAGTACCATAAAATAATGAGCATGAACAAAGAAAAACAGATAGTCACACCAAAGAACACAAGATGTAAGGTGGAAACCCAATGTGGGTGAAAACCACCTGCTGCAATATGTCTCTATCTTCTTTCAACTTATAAACTTCTTTTACAATGGTTTTGTACTGGTGCAGTCCTTTACCAGTACGCAGGCTGCAACCTGCAGAGAGCTACAACTCTCTCTCTCTCGTTTTCCAGTCTCTCCTGGAAGGGAGCTACAACCCCCTACTTCTTTTCATAAAGCATCAATTGAACATCAAGTACATGAAAGTTACAGTCCACTACAGTTATCAGATCAGCAATAACAGAACTAACCCAGAACACCTTATCAACAGAAAAATTCAATCAACAGAACTTTTTAAGACAGGTACACAGTTTTCCCTTCTGTGGCCTGTGTCGCTACGCAGTTCACCTTCTGCTTTCCTGCGTCTACCCGCAGAGATCCTTCTGCCGCACTGCGTGCCCACGCAATGTTCCTTGAACTGCGCTGCGTAATTTTACTGCAGGGACGCACCCAAAGATACTATCGTGCCGCGTACTTTTACTGCAGGGACGCACCCAAAGATACTATCGCGCCGCGTACTGTTACTACAGAGACGCACCTGAACCTTAGTCGCTCTGCGTACCCACGCAACTCTTCTTCTTATGCTCTGCGTACCGACGCAGATCTCCTGTTTCTGCACTGCGTCCTGACGTAGATCTCTTGTTTCTGCGCTGCGTACCCACGCATCTCTTCTGTTAAACACCTGCGTCCTTCTGATTAGGGCCGAATAGACAGTCCACCAGAGTGGCACAGTTGCTCAGATCTGATCATGCGCTCGAGAGATCACCCTTCACAGATTTCCTTCAACCTCCCTTTCATATAGATCAAGCTTTTAAGACCATAACCCAATATTTCAGATCTAAAGATATTCAATTGCAAAAGATGCTTAGCCAAGTGATCTCCTTTGCTTTATATAGGCAAGCTCCTCCTCAAATCATGGAACGATACCACGAGCCGACACCATAATAACACAATACCGTCGGCTAGATACCAAGAGTAAAACATAAGAAACCCCCACGTGTGCTTTTCTTTGCCTTGAAATGTGTGCACTGGGGGGACGCACCTCCTGAACGGCTGGCCTGCGTATCTGGACGCAGTCCCTGCATGGTGTACCTGCGGGTACGCACCTTCTGAACTGATTTCCTGCGTACGTCTTAATTTTCAACAAATTGAGAGCCTTGCCACGGGAGTTGCCATCAAGTACAACATCTGTAACATATAGCCATACCAGAAACATAATGCCAACAGGTATGAGGTTGCACCAGTGCAAGATTCTAAGAATTTTTTCTTTATAATAAAAAGAAGACAGAGACAACAACATTGATGGCTTTTTCCCACATTGGGTTTCCACCTTAAATCCTAGTGATGATGTGTGATGATTAATTTTGATGGTTTCTCTTATTCTTACTGCACATGGTTACTTTTTATTTAATTCTTAATGAAGTACTAATGCACTGTCTCAAGATAAATGAAAGATGAATTAACTAAAAAATATATTGTACTGGATATATGCTAGTTGTATGAACAACAGTCACGTACACATGTGGGTTCGCTTCAATAAAATTGTGTATAGAAATCAGTATATGAAATTGAAAATTTTAATGGTTTAAAAATACTGATCCTTCCCCCCCCCCCCCCCCTCCCCCTCAGTATTTTTCCCAACATTTCCATAAAGAGTGAATTCATCCATGTATATTTCGACTGTGTCATGCACGAGATTAGAAAAAATTATCAAGAATTCCCTTTAGAAGGTAGCAAGGGCAATGCACAAACCAAATGGAAGGAACCTATAGGAAAATATCCCCCATGAACATGTGACGCTGGTATTTTCCTGATCCTCGGGGTCTATCTTTATCTAATTATACCCACTAAATCCATCGAGGAATGAGAAGAACTTTCTCCCTGCAAATCCATCCATGACTTGATCAATGAAAGGAAAGGGAAAATGATCTTTCTTTGTAGCCTTATTGAGTTCCCTATATTCAACACAAATCTTGCAATTCCAATTTTTCTTAGGTACTGTGACAAGAGTGGATATCCATTCCTTGTTTGAAATGGGGTAGATGAATCCTACATCCAATAGCTTTTGGAGTTCTTGTTTTACAATGTCTTCGAAGGAAGGGTACATTCTCCTCTCAGGTTCGCACATAGGTTTACATCCCTCTTTAATGTAAATATGATGGGTCCAAACTAAGGGATTAACTCCTTTCACTTACTTAGATTCCCAAACAAAAGAATGAAGATGTTGTCTCAATACTGTGCATAGTTTCTCTTCTTGACCTGCTGAAAGGGAAGGGTTGATTTTTAGAGTTTTGTATGCAATGATTTCCACAATATTAGAATGATATTGATTAGAATTAGTAATAAATAATTCAGCTAATGTATTTTTCTCATGTTTCCCTAAGAATTCTTCCACCTTCACATCAATTGGAAGGGAAACAGGATGTTGATTCCACAAGAAGTTTTTAATATGGTGATCCTCATCTAGTTGTTTGCTTCCTACAATACTTTCTAATGTACAAAATGAGTAGATGGATGACTGATAAAAATACTCCTCCTCCTCTTGCTCTACCCATAAAGGTAATTCATGCTCAACAGAGGGTTGATTATGGGGACGTAATACAAGTTTCTTTGGGAGATGCCAATTTTTTATAGTCATGTTGCCAACCCTAGAACTAATGTAAGCATCAACAATGGCTAACCAAGGTCTCCATAAGATGAGAGGGTACTAGTTAAACTTTGCTTTTGGCTCTAGGACAAGGAATTCCATGGGTTACTCCCAAGATTCAATGGAGATGACCATATACTCAATAAATCCCTCAAGGACCACTATAGATATGTCTGTAAGATGTAACACAATAGTGGCCTTCCTCAAAGCTCCTTCGAGATTGAAGGCTAGCATAGTTTCCTTTCCCATGACATTGATTGCATTCGCAAGGTAAATTAGTTGGTTGGGGTCAATAATAATGTTAATGTTCACATCTACTACTAGACGACTGGGATCTAAGTACTTTGGAGAGATAATCCTCCCAAGCATTATATCACACAGTTTCCCAACAAAATAAATGTTTTGGGAATCTATTTTTCTTATTTTAGGGCTCTTCAAGCACTCTCCCCAAATAATATTGTTTTAAATGGAGAAATATTTGATTACCTAGATAAGGGGTATTTTAGCACATAAGTTTTTCAATTTTCCCATAAGTTTAGCTTCTTCTGGGGTGTGTTGTTTACTTTGGACCAACATTTTAGGATAGGGAGTCATACTCACTTGGGGGACATTATATTCCTTGGCCTCTTCAAGACCTTGAGGTGGAGAAGGTGGGTGGGCATCTAAAAGTACCTTCCCATAACTAAAGTTGATCTCCTAGATATCAACAACATAAGCACGATAGGATGTTTCCCCACTATAGACCTATTCTGCCCGCTTGTTATTTAGGTTCATATTGGGTTGAGTAGGAATCTAAGGTTACTTGGGTGGATTATTGTGAGGTAAATATGGTTGAGGTGGAGGAGGAGGAATTAAGGTAAGGTGTTGAAATGTCTAAGACCTCCATCCTTGTGAAGGGTAGCCCCATTGAGGAGGTTGAGGTTGGTATCGTTGGAAGGGTGGATTGACATGATGATGATGATACTTAGGAGAATAGGACCAAGGAGAGGGCATATACTAAGATGAGTGAGTTGGAGGATATGAAGGTTGAACGGGTGCATTCTGGTTTGGATTGAAAGAGGGATAATGTGCACCTTTCATGCCTTGCTGGTATGGGTGAGGACCTTGTGGCCTCCTCTTGTTGATGAAGAAAAGTGTCTCCAAGCCATTCTTTGCAACTTGATATACAACCTTCAGGCATACAAGAGAGGCACATTTGTTTATTGCATGGTTCTCCTCACTAACGAAGAATGCCTCTATGAAATTTAGTGGGCACTCACTTCTAAGGTGCCACTTGGTGCATCTAGGGAAAAAGATAGTCAGCGCCCTTTCTACCTCATCTTGCTTCTCTTTTATCTCCATAGTATCCATCTTCAAGGCCAAGGTGTGCAACATATCACTCTTAAATCCTTCTATAATGCTCCCTACTTCATGTTTTATTGCTAAAGTAGAGGGAGAAGGGTTAATAAAGCCTTGGCTAGACCTAACCCTCTTCCTTGCAACCCTAAAATTATCTTTTGAATGTTGTCTTGATGTCCTCATAGTTTAGCTGGTAGATATATCTACCAGGCATCATATTAAGGGTATCCATCAAATCTTCAGTAATCCTTCAGAGAAGTACAAGATTGAATGATTATTGGTCAAGGGTCTAGTTAGCTCTTCTGTAATTGAATTTGAATCTTTCCTCATATTCCTCTAAATATTCACCTAGCCCTAATGTCATCCTAAATATCTCCTCCTTTGTTTCCCTTGATTGCAATAGTCCCTATATTTCTGATTGAAAGCTTGTTGGATTTGAGCCTAGGTAGTGATGTTGCCCCCTTCCATGCTCATGAAGTAATGCAAGGTTGCATCCTTGAGGGTATAGGGGAATAGTTTTTGCTTCTTCTCATCAGAAGGGTAATCGTAGGTTCTACAAACCACAACAAACTCAAACATAATTGTGTTAGGTTCCTTAGAGACTAGGCCTTGGAAGTGTGGAAGAGTAGTGGTGATTATATTTTCATTCTATCCTCCCATTGGTTTCCTGGATAGGAAAAAGCTCAGTTTTCATGTTCTCAATCATGGTTTTGATATGTGACTTTGGTTCTTCCTCCCTTATGGGTTCTTCAAAAAATTTTGGCTGCTCACCTAAAGGATTCTCTAACTCTTCTGTGCTCAAAGTAGGATTTTCATAGTCACCAAGAAAGAGTAATGGTTGACTGCTAGAATGGTTGTGGGTTTTTGGTAGGAATTTCCCTATATTATCCCTAATCCTATGACGAATGAAATAAGTTTGTGCATTTTTGTTTTGTTTTCATATATTTTTTTCTGAATTTTTTCAAGACAATAAAAAATGATGCAAAGAAAACGAAAAGTGAACATAAAGAATCAATAAGTAGAAAAAACACCTACTTAGGCACTGCCCCTACAAAAATGCCAAAAGGTGATGAGACTCAATATTGTGACAAGAGTGATTCAACTCCCAAGGCTATGGACATTAATTATCAACCTGAGGTTCGTACAAATGTAAGAGGTGACACTGTTGTATTCATAGTAGGCTAAGGTCTACTCAAGTCACTTTAAACCAATGGAGTAGAATAAGGTATATAAATACCACTCTATCAACTGAATCTAGATTTTCAAATAAAAAGATTGTATGAAATAAAAGTTCTAATCTACTTTATAGAAGTGGAAATGTTACTCTATTTGCAAATATGGAGATGCTAGTTGCTCAAATGTAAATGCTAACTTGTTTATAGAAATGTGAAGGCTACACTACTTGAAGGAATGTAAAGGCTACTCTACTTGTAGAAATGAAACCATTAATCAATTTGCATAATATACATGTTGTATTAAAACGCAACCTAGTCTATGGAATGGAAATAACAATTCTTAAAATAGAAATATTAGATTAAGAACCATACAAAAAAGAAAACCAACCTAATCTACCTTGCATAAAGGAAAAACAACATGTAATCAATATTTAATCACTGCATTCTAAAGATATTAGATATAGTAACAAAATTCATTAAATGCTTCATGAGTAAATAGAGAAAATCATCACTTTGTGAACGAATTCGTAAATTTTTCCACTAACCCTAATTGTTGAAATGTATTGTAGTGGTAAAAGGCAAGTCCTAAGTGATCCTCAATCTTCCTCAATCATGGTTTCAGAGCCCAAGGGACAATATTCAAGGCTAGGAGGAAAAAAGCAAGCTTTAAGGGAAAATATGGTCAAGTTTACATGGTGTTATAGGATGATATAGGATTGCTACAAGATTTCTACATGACGCTACATAATTGCCATGTTTTGCTACAAGATTTAATTTGTGAGCATTTTGAGGGTGGTGTAATGTATATGAAGTTTGTATGAGACCCTTTCCAAGCCTAGTACCCTTCAGTAGCCCATCTTGGATAAGAATCAATGGAGACAATGGCCTTTAATAACCCAAAAATATACTCTCAGTGAATAGTGCCTTGACAAAGTTATTGAGGTCAAAGAAAGGAACTTGGTGGTGGGATAAGGAGTGCGAATGGAAATTCTAATTCTAAAAATCAACAATACTACCTACACATCACATAAATTTATTCAATCTTTCCAAACGCATATGCAAGGAGAATACTAATAACAACTACAAAAGAAAGAAACTATATATAGTTGGCTTGCCAATACATTATCCTCAACCATACTTCCGAAAATATAGGTGGTAGGTATACCTACACAAGAAATTTTTATAAACATACCTTGCTAAGAAAAGAAGGAAATGTTGTTAGGAAATAAAATGCATAAGTAAATATACATGAGAGAAACTAGAGCCTCTGTGTTGGGCCCTAACCCAAGGGGACTCAACCCTATACAAAAATATCAGACACAAGATAACAATATAATTCTCATTAACATGAAATAGTGTCTAGGTACATGATGAAAAGAAATGAAATTGACATGCTTGAGCTCCTAGCTCTTAGTAATCTCTATCTCCTTCAAAGGTTTGAATCCTATTGAGCCCTTAGATTTCCTTATTTATTGAAAAATGAATAAGGGGAAGCCTCCTTGGAAAGAGGGTTTTTTACCTCCAAAAATCTCTATAACTATGGATCTAGATCCCTTATACCCTTTCAATCCTTGAGTGCATCAACTGTTAGTGGATCTTCGAACTGTGGGTGAGTAAATTCAAGGAGAAAGTGAAGTTGTAGGTGAGTAAATGTAGTGGAAGACCGTCCTACATCTTCTTGAACTGCCTCCAACATATCTCTGCTTCATAAATGCACTAAAATGTACTCTTGTCCTACACATTAATAACATTAGGCCACATATTATGGCAATCATCCTCTATTCTTCCTAATAAACACATAATAGTAAAAAAAAATGTCATTAAATGCAAGCAAAGAGGTAAATATAGGTTTAAGGAAGTATTAATGGGCCTTATTATTTACCTATTAATGAGTCCCATCAACTATCATTATTTTCCATCATGGCACCAAAAAAATAAACTACGCCAATTAAACATCCTAAAGGCTCATTCTGGACTCAAGAGAGTGAAGACATAGAATTAAGGTTCTCGAAATTAGAGAAGAAATTTAATCAAATGCATGATAGTGTAACACCCCTCGCATACTCCCCCTAATTTTTATATTGTATTTTTACTCTATTTATAAATAACTATAAATTTATTTGAATGGCTTGAAGAGTGTGACCATGTATCCATGATTTAAGGGCGGAAAGGAAGAAGAACTTGAGTGGTGTTAGATGACGCCATTTCTTAATCGAATACGTAGCTAGCTAGAAGAATATTGAAGAATTTTCCTTGAGGAACAAGAAGAGACATAAAATAAAAAAGGGTAAAAAGGAATTCAAACAAGAACAATGGGATCTCTATCGGGGGAATGAAAGAAATTGGATGAAGGATAGAGTTAGATTTTTAGGCTAATAAACCACTCTAAGAGTGCTTGATACAACTAATAAAATACCCAGAAAGAGGAAGTCCCACAGTGATTTCCATAAATGATAAAACACCTATAAAAATATTCCCATACTCCTAGTGTTGAGCTTCGATTCCAGTTGAGTTTCTTGAAAAATCCCCTTGGATGTGGATTTTGTTGGTAGTTGACTATTGCAAGAAATACATGATGTACCTAGTCTATTTCTGAGTGGAAAATCAAAGTACCACCTTCCGTTTCAACCATTGTTAGATCTCATATAAGTGTTATTAATTCTAAGTTGTGAATATGATGATTAGTTCTTTATTGCCTTGATTTATGGCTCTATTGTAATCTTGCATGGCTATAGGAAGTTGTTGCATGGAATTAATAGGAAGAATTCCTGAACTATTCTATGGATTATATTGAAATTCTATCTTGAGGCTATAAGAAATAGTTCATTATTTTTATGTGCAAGTTAATATGTTGCATGTGAAGACACAGAGATTTGTGATTACAACTACTCATATTTATGCTATAACTTTTCATTTGGAAAGTTTTAGAACCTAAAATTTGGACCGTCATGAGCGAAATTCTTGTTAATCCTCTATCCTAGTTTCCATATTTTGGGTTAAAATAATTTAGGAGATATTATTAGAGGAAGTTTAGCTTCGTGATTACTCCTAAAATCATGTATCAAATAGGTCATGTTGGCATTTATGCTATAACTCTTCCTCTAAAAGGGTTTATAATCTGAAACTTGGACCATATTGAGGGGAAATTTGTCTTATCATCTTGTCCAAATTTTAGATATTAGGTCACAATATTTTAGGATATATGAATAGAGGAATTCAAGCTCCTTGAATCCTCCTAAAATCATGCAACATATATGTCATATAAGAATTTCCATTGTAACATTTCTCTTGGGAGGTTCCAAAAGCTAAAACTTTAGCAATTATGAGGGGAAATCCCATTGATCATCAGATTTAGTTTTATAACTTGGATAAATATAATTTAGGAGATACTCCCAAACGAATTTGATATATTACTTTGCATGCAAAGTATTTAATAAATGCCTAAATTTTTTAATGATTCATGGCATACAAATTGTTTGATGAAACGCCTAAATGAAAATGTTTTTTTTTGAATGGGTACAATATTGTTCTATCATAGTATTTCTCTAGTTGATATATGTCTATTTGCAAGAAAATAATTAGGTATATTATTTACATACAATGTGTTTGAAGAAACACTTATATGGCTTAACGATTCATTGCATAGAAGTTGTTTGATTAAAATCCCTAATGAAATTGTTGTTTTGTTGATGGGGATAGTATTATTGTATCATACTATTGTTTTAGATGATATATGCCTATTTTGTATGCAAATAATTTGAAAAGATGTTTTAAAGGTTTTTTATTATAATTTGCATACAACTTCTTTGATAAAATACCTCAATGACAAAAATAAAAGGTTGCATGATGGAGTGGTATGTTTCAGTTAGTAGGTTACAAGAGGAATTAGAGTAATGTTTCAGATTTGATTTCATAAAGAATTTTTGGAAAAATGTATACAAGAAATAAATTACTACTCAATTGGTTGTTTACAAAGTATTTGAAGAAAGGTTAACATGTAAAGTGTTTGACACAATGTATGAGAGATAAAAATCATGTTTTTGCAATTGTGGTTAGGATAAATTTAATAGGCACCTACAAAGTGGTATCAAAGCTTAGTAAAAAATGAAAAATAAATTTTGGGTACCCTATTCCCTGTGTAATTCATCGAGGGAACTAGGTATTTTACGAAGTGGTAATCAAAGCTTCTAGGTTCAACACTTGCACTAGATGGGCTCTCAGGATAGGTGAAATGAAAAGAAAAGGTGCTATAATAGACCGTTGGAGATTAAAATTTTGCAATTTTTGTTATTTTAAAAGAATGATTATTTTTTGGGTGTAAATTATTTCTTTTTGTTGAACTTCACTGGTGATCGTGTACTACATGCATATGTGTTTATGTGATTTTTTTTTTATATATACAAATAAGCTAATGTTACTTAAATATTGATTTGAGTTGATGCAACAAGATAAACTTGCAAAATGTTGACTAGATTCTGCAGAGCAGTCCAACAAGATTGAAAAAGTTTATGACTGAGTTATACAATCAAAATTATAAAGGGAAATCTCTTAACTTATTTCTTTCTAGTTTACACTTTTCTTAGATGTTTTTGAGAAGTTTTTATAAGTTGATGAATTGATGACAGCTCGGCCACTTTTACGTAGCAAAGCTACATCTTTACATTTTCCGCTCGTGGACCTGTGGGTTATGGGCCCATGTATATATCAGAAGCGTTCTAATTGGCGGAAACACAATGAAACCCATAATCCACTGAATCACAACAAACAATGGAATACAACGTAACTCGACCAATCACCCAATGAACAATGAAGACCGAAACCCATATAAATTAAACCCATGTTGATAACATATCAGGTCCACCCGAAATGTTAACCTACATGCACTTTGACATGTGATTACCATCCGATCAGTCAACTAATGAATGGTCACGATTATTGGAACTCAATGAGGTTTTAAGTCCGTCGTATAAAACCTTATAGCATCTGTTTTTGGAATTAATGATTGCGCTTGTTTGCACACGATATGCATTTGATCACCTTTAAATGGACAATCTGATCCTTCTTGACTTTAAGCTCATTTTAATGATTTTCTAGGGTCTCTTTTTAGAGTCAAACTTCAGCGCTTGTTGCCATGAAATGACCATTTGATCTATTGGATTTGTCAATTAGACGATCCTGATCTTATTCTGGGTTTCTTCATGAATTCATCAGGTTTCTTCATTCCTCCAATATTATCCGTCTATCTAGACGATCCGACGATGCCACTGTGTTACTCCAACGACTCCAGTTTCGATTGAAACACTTCTCCTACATTGATCAGTTCTCTAATCCAATGGTTATCATTCACTTATTGATAGAATTCTTTTCCAACACACATTTAACTCTGTCGTACTTTGTCAAAGGTGAAGTTCATAGAACTTTGTCCTTTACACTTGCACACACATATTCATTAACTTACAGTAAAGAACATATGTATAAAGACATAGACACACAAAACTCAAATAACACGAAGATGTATAATAACACATATATTTCCATTATATACATAATTCAATTATAGACTAAGGCCTCACCGCCCAAACCACAAATTACCCCTGTGGCTACATTGTATCCTCTCTCTCCCTTCTATCACACAAAATAGACTCTTTTTATAAATGAAATTACGAAAGCGTGGATCATCTAACATCCACGCTTTCCTCCTACAAATCGCCTAAATCTCTCTATGCACATACGTGGCAGATAATTACATTTAGTCAAGTCTTTTAGAGACTTATCAATTCCATCAATTTAGCTCTGTTTTAACACAATTAGCCCCAGTTTACAATGGTTGTCCACGTTTCACTTTTAACAGTTCAAAATTTCAATTTTGATTAAGGGTGCTCATATGCTCCTGCATCATGAATAATAGAATAGGAACGATAAAACGAAATTCATGAAATAATTTAGAGATGCATGCCCATCAAATAGTTATTAAACATTGATACGCTAGATGATTAAATGCATGCTAGGTGCATACGGTAATGGATGTGCAGTTGTAAAGACTCCAAGTAGTATATTTTCATAACTTAATTAATAGTTGTTAATGATAAACATGTAACTAGGAGCAGTTTGACAACACAATTGGGAATCCACTGAAAGTGTTGAATGTAATATTGAGGAACCAAGGCTATGGAAAATAGGGTGTTGATAAGAGAATGGTACATTTGATGCCTATGTTTTTTTATATAGATGATGTGACAAGTACATTAATTAGATTTTTTCTCCCAGTCAGTGGTCTTCCTCGGGTTAGTGTTCTAAAAGTTATTGACTATGATTCTTGAAATTTATGCACACTTAAAGTGTTGATGGTATTATTGATTAAGTGAATGTTATTTTTCTTATTCAACTTTCTTCCCCTATCATTATAAATTTATAGGACTCTTATGAAGAGCCAAATGATTTCAATAGAAAGATAAATTATATTGTTGAATTTCCAAAAAAAAGGACAATGGGTTAATGAAATGTTGCACTAATACCATGTCATGATAGAAATTTTAATTTCTATAAGAGATTTGGAAACATATTTTAATCTAGGTGATCTAGTAATAATATCGTTTTTTAGACAAGAGGATAGGAAAAAATGTAGAATTTGAAAACTTATGGCTTGGTCCACTTAAAATAACAATAACAAAAATGTAAAATAATTTTATACTTCAAAATAGGGAAAGTGAATTGCTTTAATTTCCCATAAATTTGTAGTGTTTAAAACAATTTTTTTTGGTTCTAAAACTCTTGGATGTTTCCTCTTTGTTATATATATTGGTAAGGAGTGAGATTGGCAAGTGTGTATTTCTTATGATCAAATAAATGAATCCATAGCCTAAGATGAAGACCTTGATATGTGTTTCTTAGTATCTTGTATGGATACATTATCCCCAAATGGAATTGATTTGGTATAAGGGGAGTATTTATGGTCTTTTGTTCAAATAATTAAGTTTATATTTAAAAAATTATTGATTTATCCCTTAGTTTTCCTAAAAAAATGTAAAACTTGAAAAAATTGTATTAGTCATGTGATTAAATTTAATTAGAATTTGATAAGGGTGTCATTAAATGATGCACACATCCAATGGAAGGCACACCATTTTAATGGTCATTATTCCTTCTGCACACCCTCCTCCAACTTGCTTGGTGGATGGCTGGACATTTTTGTCATCGATGTTAATAACCAAAGGGAAAATAAGTCTGGGTATTTGTATTCGGGCCAAGGAATATCTAGATGAAATTCAATGTATTTGGATCACCCTAGTGTGGACCTAACAAACTTTGGGAATTGTGATAATAAACTATCTATAGATTGAGAATAATCAAGTTTCATGAATGCTTGAAATTCCATTTAAACTCAGATCTAGATTGAAGTTATGAGTAGCTAAAGTAAACCCCACAACCATAATTTGAAGTTTTTCCCATAAAATTTATCTGGGTCAAGTTGAATTTAGACCTTGTGAAAGTGTATCACATATGAGTGAACCAGATCAAGAATTTCATGGATCACGAAACTATACCAAAATTGAAGTGAATATATCTATGTTAAGGAGTTGTATCTAGACCAGAACAAGATATCCAGACTAAACCATATGTGGTCTAAATGTATTTGTGTTGACTTCAAATATATTACCATTATAATGGTTAGATCCCAGTTACAAGAAAGAGATTGGTTTAGGGCTAGGTTATAGAACCTAGTCATGTGGGTAGTGTGTATTAAGCTCTAGTGCCAAAACTTGAAAGTTTGAGATTGGAAGAAAATTTGGAATACCATTTATGGATAAATGGGGAAATTCAATATTTATCATGAACTCTCCAAACTTAATCATGGTACTTAATCTATTTTGGATGAATAATTAATCAGGAAAAAACATAACTTAATTATACTATGTCCATGGGCATGAGAATGCAGTTTTGTTCCAAAAAAAGCTAAGACGAGGCTGGCGCAACATAGAAGGTCTAGTTGGAATGAAAGGTGGTGACATGTGGCTAAGGTTGATGATGTGGAAACTAGAGTCAATGACATGTGGCACACATTATTTCAATATTTTACGGTGGCTAATTGGTCAGTTAGAGAATGACACGTGACAAGAAAACATTAGTTATTGGATATGTGACAAACTCTGATTAGGTGTAAAGAATGGTTTTGATGCAATAGTGATAAATGAGGTGGCATATGGGTCCCTCCCTAGGGTACCAGGGCACTAGGCACCAAAGTTCCATTTAAAAAAAAAAGTCATCGGAGGCTCAATATGATGGAGTAGAGTATAGAAAAGAAGTGATGAGATTGCTTGGAAGACCAAATGGTGGCTCGTGGTTGTTCCAATATGGACTGGTGTGGAGAACCCAAGAGCCTTGGTATTTATGCCAAGAACTGTATTGGCGAGTTTTCTATGTGGATATAGTTTTGGCCGAAATGGATGAAACCATCAAATTAGCTTATAACTAAACAATAATTCATGTGGATCCCATGCCAGGCCCTCGTAGTACAAAATATTCATAAATCTATATCACACTATCGAGCTACGAGAGAATGATATATATTAACAAAGTAACACATTATGTAGAGTCAATCGATATAGTAGAAATGTTGTCATCATGTCATAGAACTAAAAACTAGCCAAAGATGATTAATTGGTGTAACAAGCATCCAAATAGAGTGTAGAGTGTCTAATAATAATCATCCAAGTCCTAGATATGGTGAAAATGTGTTAAGACCTTGATCCTAGTACACAATCATATCACTCAATGTGGCTTAGAAGTTGAGCATTAATGATGGAAAAATTTGTTGTTTTTAGCATGATAAAAATTAAAGTGATGAAACCAAAAGATGTTTTATATGGGCTAAATATGTGAATATTGTGATATTAAATCTAGAATAGATGAACCAAAAAGTGTTGTTATCAAGCAGTGAAACAAGGATAAACCCCTCTTCAAAATAAATATACATTTAAAGGTTGCTTAGAAATAATATAAACATACATTTAAAGGTCGGGTGTGCTTATGTTGAAAACAAGAATGTTGTTTGATATTCATATATGAACATAGAATTAAAGGTTGAGATGTGTTCTATTTAAAATAGTTGTGATGTGAAATAATAGAAAAAATAGACAATAGTGGACATGATGAGTTATAACAAATCATGAAAAATATATAGAGGAAGTTGCACTAGAAACGAAAGTAGAAAAATGTGCCAAAATTTGTTGAAGTTGAGACATATCATTAAAGGAGAGAAAATATAAAATTAAATTTAGTAGTCTAAGTGAAATAAAATTGGAGATCCTTTGGACCTAAGTCTAAAAAGCAGGAAAAAGGGGTATGAGTGGAAATGTAGGTGGGTTTCTGTAAAGAATAATGGATTGGTGTCTCCTTTAGGTTTGTTCTTATAATGGTCAGGGAGGCTGGTTCCTCCTACAAGTTGGTGCCTACAAACAAGTGGGGATTTATGCCTCAAGGAAGTGTGTTCTTGCAAAGAAATGTGATTTGGAGCCTCTTGTAGTTTAGTTCCTACAAAATATGATTTTAATTGAATTTGGTGCTTTCATTTACATTAAAATGAAAACTATTTTGTTGTTTTATCCTGTAAGGGTTTCCACATATATCCTGTGCTCATTATATATGCATTTTTATGGATGTATGGTTGTGCTCTTCAATTCTATAATTCATTAAAAATTGCTTGATACCAATTCACACCACTCTTAGTACCAACTTAATTTCCAATAATTGGTAGGAGAGCCAATTCCTCCATTAACAATCTAACCGCTGGAAGGAATAGCCAACTAAAAATACAGCTAATCAAGATGAAGGCTTCACAAATAAATCTCATATATTCCATGGAATGAACTATTGATTTTGGAAAGTGAGAAATATGACTTATCTAATGTATCTTCGTGTATATGTTTAGCATGTAATGCTAGATAGATATGAAAAACCAACTATTTTGATCAACAAATATGACAAGTTGGACTTCTCCTATAATCCTAAAGCAATGAATGCAATCCTAAGTGGTGTTTTTGAATTTTAATTCATAAAGTCATGCATTGAACATCAGTAAAGGAAATATGGGAAAAACAACAAAAGAACTATGAAGGTGATTTCAAGGTAAATAAAGCTAAACCTTAAGTTCATGGATTGAAATTTGAAAGCTTAAAGATCACTGAAGATGAGGATATGGATAAATTTTTCCTTCATATAGATGAAATAGTCAATACGATTAAAGGTATTAATAAAACGGTTGGTGAAGTTGCAGTATTCCAAAAGGTCCTAAGATCTCTTCCTTCTAGATTTAATGTTAAGGTTTTAGCTCTAGAAGAGATGCAAGAACTAGATAAATTGACCTTGGATCACCTTGATGGAATCCTTACTTCCTATGATATGAGGATAGCTAAATAAAAATCAACATCATAATAAGAAACCATCAAGGAAGTAAAGAAATAACATCATAATAAAAAAGAAGTTCAACCGATGAATTTGATGAAGAAGAAGCAAATCATGTAAATAAGCTGAAGAGAGGAATTCATAAGTACAATGGTAAGTTACACTTTAAGTATTTTAACCCTGGTAAAGTTGGTCATTATACTTATAAATGTCCCTATAAAAAGGAAGAAAATGAGTATGATGATTAAGAAAAGAGGAGAACAAGAGATTTTAATTTAAAGAGGACAACTACTCATAAGATGAGGATGAAGGACCTTCCAATGATGAAAGTACCAATAAATTTGTCGTCATAGACATAGAGACCTGAGGTGGACATAAAAAGGAACTTGAATCAAATGAAGAAGGGGGTGAGGAAGAGATTATTAGTGCTCAAGATGAATTAAATAAGGTCAAAAGAGAGAGTGAATATTGAAAGGACAATTGCAAAATGCTAAAGAGGAAATCCATTTTGTTCTGATAAAGAAATAATGAATCTTCAAAAAGTAAATCTAGAAGAAGAAAAAAGAACAAAAGAAATCCTACTAAAGTAGCTAAAGGATAGGAAAAGAGATACGGAATACTAGAAGATGAGAATGCATCATTAAGGAATAAGCTATCTTAGAAGAATGAGAAATAAGGACACAATTATGAAGATTCATCACTTGTTATTCTAAGAATAGAGTTATAGGAAGTGAAGAAGATTGAATACATTATTATATAACATATAAAAGAGAATGAAAAGGAAAGTGAGAATCTATAGGGAGAAAGATTATCCATTAGAAAGGAACTAGATAATATCAAGGCTCAGCTAAACTAAAATTTAAAGTTCATTATAGGATCTAAAAAATTGGAATAAATTCTAAGTTTTCAATGATCTCCCTCATCAAAACTAGTCTAGATTATCAAGGAGAGACAAACACTAGAAAAGATGAAGAAACATAATCAAAAAACTAAGTTGAAGAATGTAAGATACCACCATTGACCCATTGCCCATACTAGGGGTAAAAATATGCATTACTATCACTGACCCGACCTCCAAAGTCTTGTAATGGAATGGGATCATAACATTTCATCATTTCTAAAAAATATTTGAAAATTAAAATAAAAGTCACCATTGTGTATAGCTCTTCTATAACTTTTCAATGATATTTTGTTTTTCAAAACCTAACTTCCAAAGTGGAAGATATGCCCATTTGTATTTGGGGCATTAAAATCTTACCATGTTAGCTTTGTCCTACCATGCAATACCCATGTGAACCCCATGTGGTAGCCTTCCCACTTTTTGGGGAGGTCCACATCATCATTTCTTTCCATGTGGCATAACCAAATAACCATATTTTGGTCCCTACCAGTTGACTCCCTTGGATAACCTATAAAATTCATTTGGTGAAGGAATTGATAGCATAGAGACCTCTTCCATTACTGACATCACCATTTAAAATCCCCGCGATAGAATCCTCTTTCGTTATATGTCACGAATTATCTTTGTTCCCCCACCTATGGAACATAAAATCCCTAGTCCCTTATCATTTTACTCATTCTCAAACTATCAGGGTGGAATCAACCTAGGGTGATGACATTCACCTGTCATGTTGACATCACCCCGGAATAATTTCCCTATGCCTTTCTTGTGTTGCCATCCTTTTGAAACCATTGAGGTGATGTCATTCTATCAACATGGCCACCTCCAAGTGTGCCATGTATCATCCATTATTGGCCCACTTTCCCCCTCCAAAAGGATGTATATGGTGTTAGGAAAAATACTAAGAGGGAGTGGTGAATCAATATTTTACACACTTTAGTTTTTCAATTTCTTATTATGATCTATATATGCTACTATTATTAAGGAAACAAGTATATGTACGCAACTATGGTTAATGCAACCTATGTATATCCAGATAATTATTTTACATTAATTCATCATATGTTCATCTTTAATCATTACATAATTGCATCATTATTCATTAATTAAATAGTAATCATGATCAGTAAGAGGTAGATAGATCATCAACACACTAGCGCCAACACACATGAACACTAGGATTTTCGGTTGAAACCCAATGTGTGAGAAAACCACGGGTACCTTCATCTCTATCATATTATTTAATTAAAAGAAAAACTTATTACAATATTGTATTGGCACAATATCTAACCAATACATAGGCACCCACCTGCAGAATGCTAGAACCTTCTCTCATTTTCCAACACCTACTAGAAGGGAGCTACAACCACCTTTCTAAGGATTTGTACCCTGAAATCATTGTGGACCACCTTTTACAATGTTTTAAACTAGATCCACTTGTCAAACAATCATAAAACCAACTTATATGCCTCCTTGACCCATATCAACCATAAAACCAAACAAATTAAAAAACTAAATCTAAAAAACTGTCACACTATAAACCAACTAAAATTCTGAAGTATGAAGACACTGAATGGAGAACCCAACCAAAAGTAGTAAATATCAAATTGTGTATGTGCGTATAATGAATAAAACCCATGTATACACACACTTTATCTATATAATACATGCGTACAGTTCTCATAATATTGAACATTGAAGTCATTCATCATTGAGTCATTCATAGACCATTTCACCCAATGCAGATCATATAATCAATCACATATTTTTGAACCAATTATAGATCATATACTTTAGTGCCATTAACCAACCAATTCGATTCAACTATAATAAATACATCATCGATAGATAGTATCAAATAAGCCAATCATCAACAGTAAACATCAATCATCATATCTGCAAACGTCTATTAGGAGATTAAACCCTGATTTATGTACGTGACTTTTATAGAGAATATACAAGTATGTATGTGCTTACCATGTATAACACCTGCATACAAATCTTCACATATTGAAAAATTATTTCGCATAATATATACACGACCCTTCAAAGGTAGATTCACATATGTACATGACTATGCCCAAACAGACCTGCATATAGATATGAAAAAATTTCATTGCAAACAGAGTTTCACTTTCCACAGCCTTGATTGTTATTGGTACATACTTCTGAATAGATTATGTAGATCATAACATCATAGTTTGAATAATATTAAACATTTTCAATAAGTAAATCAACTAAGCATACATGTGAATATATTTCAGATCTTTCAAATCTAAGTCTTCTCCTTTCTCCCTAGTGAACAACTATTTCAAATCAAATCATTCATAGACAACAAAAAACTTGCACAAGAAAAAATTTGATCTCCATCTCCTTATATAGCTTTATCCTTAGCCAATACCTTAGGCCAATCCCTTAGTAATGTCATTGGTATTATTCAATGGGATCAAATAACCATTGCCACACTCATTACTACGGGCCAATACCATGGTAAAGACCACTGGTATTCAACTTACCATGGGGCAGATTATGTAAATGACTTTTCTTCATAGTACCTGCATATGTACGTGATATTTCTACATAGGATCTGCATGCCATTTCTATGTTCATCACTGTTGTAGAATCTAATCCATTTTAGATAATCATCATGTTATCATAATGCTAAAATATTTATCAAGTAGGTTCCCATCAACAACAAAAAATTAGCCATAATGGCAACAATATCCCATTTTGGACTTGATGGCAACCACTTTGGTGTTTGGTCACCATTGGACCATCTACAAGCACCTACAAACCCACCTGCAAATACCAAGCCTTGTTGCCAAGCATTTTTCTCCGAAACACCAAGCTTCTCTCCCCATTTAACATCAAGGGAAAAGGGTTGACCAATGATTAATGAAGACCCCCTTTGTACAAACTCCATGCTAACCATGCTCCCCCTGAGCATGTGCTGAAGATATACAAAGGAATCAAAGAAATGACCTTTCCTAACATCAAGGACTCATTATTACATCAAATGCCCAATCATGTGGGTTGACATTATTAGTTCATCATCACATCAATTTCCCAAAATAATGGGTTTACATACAAAGCATGATTTGATCCCAATATCCCATACATGATTGAATATTACAACGAGTATAATGTTTGTCTTTACATGAACTTTACATCAAGGAACAAATATGACATATGTAACGAATAACTAGGACCTCAACAATGATAGTCATTAGAAACCTCCATATATCATATAGAAACCTGCAACATGAATATTTCATGGTAACAATATAACAACAATATGGAAATTTCAACAATAACAATAGAAGTATCCAAACATGAGTAAAGATATGCAACAAGACATGCTTATGGGACTATAATTCCAAAAAGGAGCTTTAGTTATAATAGTTTCTCCCCTTGAACCAACATACTGCACAAACTAATGTCAAAAATAGAAGACCATAATCATGAATCCATATACGAGGCTCCCCCTAAATCTGCGAAATTTTTACTAATCACTAAGATGTATACGCATTTGTCTAACGAAAAAACTGTGTACATATGTGACTGTCCTTCACATCATCCACCTATAGAGAGTAAATTGTAGTAACTTACAGTCTCGGCTCCCCCTGAACATGAAATAGCTATCAGAATAATTAACAGAGTGATGAAGAAGGAACCATTCGTAGTTTTTGTCTAAGATATTCAAAGGAATCACATGGAAGTGGCTTTATAAATATATTTGCAAATTGTTCCTTTGTAGGAATATACTCTAGTTTGAACTTTTGTTCAAGCGCCTGTTGTCTTAGAAATTGATATTTGATTGGAATGTGCTTGGTTTTTGAGTGCATGACATGATTTTTAGGGCTACTTATGGCACTAATATTGTCACCGAAAATAGGTACAGGTTGAGAAAAAGTGATTTGAATGTCTTTCAATGTTTGGATCATCCATAGAGGTGAAGTAGAACAAGATGAAGAAGTATCATATTATGCCTTAGCAATAGAGAAAGAAATGGAGCTTTGTTTCTTACTGAAACCATGACACCAAGTCGGGTCCCAAATAAAATTCTCCTCCACTAGTGTTGTTGTGATCATCAATATTACTGTAACACCCTCCTCCCACATTTACCCAAGTTAACTAGTCTGTTGCAGTAAACATCTAATGAGAGGCTACTATGATATGATTAAACTCCCCATGTATAGTTAAGGAAGTGGAACAAGAAAAAAAAACCAATCTGACATTCTAAACATGTTACAAAACCTTCAGGAACCAACTAACCATTCCAAGTGACCAACCCCTGAGGTAACTTGACATTTTATTCAACTAGAGCCTTATTTTATCCCATGAAATGGGCATGCATATGAATGGGGCCCTCCAGTCACTCCCACAACAATGGCATTAGTGTGATTGGGGAATTTTTCAACTAGTTCTTTTCCAGCAACCCCAGATTATGTGCCCACTTTTTTAGGGCCAGTACTTATGCCACTACCCAGATCTGCATGAAACTTCCATAAATGATAAATAACATAGAACAAAGGTAGTAATTGAAACATTTGATTAATGAATTTATTATACCCCTACTTAACATGACAGGCATTTCATCAAACACATCACAAATATTCATTCTACAGGTCATAACAATAGATTTGAGTATAGTGGTCTCATACTTATATGAGAATCACTAAGAAGCATTGATGCCTTATCTCATTAGTTAAATTATCATATATTAAGTCATATTCTCATTGTACATTAATTTACTAATCAAAACATGATGAGAGCCATACATCATCACTATAATAAAAAATACTCATAACCAACATATAAACAACATAAATAACAAGGATTCAATAGTCATAAAATCCACATATAAACCAATATATTTACACATGAAATACCAAGGAGAAGAAACTCTTATTAATGAATGCATAAGACAACCAGGTGCAAGACTTCCAATGAACTGGCCAGCCATAGATTAGCTAAACCAAACCTTTTTTTGGCCAATCACCCTCATGCCATATTCCAAGCATGATTCCTGAGGCTACACTACCTTACACTAATCAATCAAAGTAGGCTTTACTACAACCCCCACCAGATCACGAGGTCCTAAAAAAGCATGGATGTCACAATATTTCTCTACCTACACTGTGAGGCATTTTCCTATCTCCTAGTCTCTATGCATTACCGTACATCCCACCATTTAAAGGTAGAGAATCCCTAGGCCTAATGAAGAATCCACCCTCTAGGGTTTACCATATATATTTTCATTCATTGACGAAGGATTCCTAGACTTGATCAAGGGCACCCACCTCTAGGCTTTACCGTATATCGTATCATTTACAGTCAAGAATTCTTAGGCCCACTTAGATAACAAAAAATTGGTATTTACCACAACCCACATTCTGTTTCAAGAGTCACTAGTCCAAGGCTTTATGCCAATCCATAGTATGATCCAGGGATCACTAGTCCATGTGTTCCTTCTTTCAGAGACCACCTCACTCATTTTCGAATCCATTCGGCAATGCAACTCGACCAAAACATGAGAACCCCATTAAACCATGGCTATCCGGAAATAGCAAGGCAAGGTTGAAGAATACTTTCAAATTTATCAAAATCCATCCCAATGAGAACAAGGGAACCAAGAACACACATTAATAACCATGCATGCCAAAACTAGCAAGGAAATCACACATACAAATCGATACCTGCAAATAATCTTGTTGTAGTTGTTTGATCCTGCTCTTCCTTGCTTGATCTTTTCTTCCACTTTCTTTATTTACTTTTCTTGATCCAATGCTGAAGTGCTCCAAGAAAACTCTAAGTGTCCAAGAGTGTGAGAGAGAGAATAAGAGAGATCTCCAAAACTAAACTAAAAAAAAGCTACCAACTGGTGGTCATAAACCTTTTTATTAACAAGGCCTCTATTTTCTTCATTTTCCTCCTCACATGCAACTTGTGACCTTTTGTCTTCCTTTTCTCAATATTTCCATTATTTTCATATATAAAATTCCAATTAATGCATCATTCCTTTCCAAAGTCGTTTCCATTTCCTTTATCAATTTCATTATACATAATAAAACAAATGAACACCCACACTAGGATTTTTTGCCCAACATTCAGCTTGGAATAAGTGTCCCATAATTGTGGTTATTATTTTTCCTTTATTAACTTTTATTTACATATAATTTTCACCAGGGTTCTTACAAAGCCATCCCCCTTGTGGGAACACTGTCCTCAGTGTTCAATGACACCTACAACCAACAGGACTGTAAAAGGAAAAACACACTACTGATGGAGCTTTATAACTGAGATTGATGAATTATTTACAATTATCAACATGCTGAAAAGAAAACCAACATGATACAAAACAACATAATAACCATAAAGACATGACACCCATACTACTTAATGGAGCTTTATAACACATCTCCTGGTGGTATTTACATCCATATAGATAATTATGTACATATACCAAAACATCACACCAAAACATACGCCAAAATCATTCGCTTAACCAATAGATAGAGAAGGATACATATCCTATATCTGATCCACCATCTCGCACGTAGCTCCCTTGAGCCCAAAGCACTTCCACTACACTTTAACCTTCCAATGAGGTGTCAGCTGGAATTCTCCATCTGGTTCCATCTACAATACAAATCAGTCAATCACATGATCAACATCTTTAACATACTTCTTAAGAAATGACACATGGAAAACATCATTGACTTTCACTTTCAGAGGTAGTGCAAGTCGATAGATATTGTTCCAATCCTCTCAAGAATCTTTAAAGGTCTGCAAAAATGATGTCCCAGTTGGCACATGATCTAATCCTCAAGGAGCTCTTCTTTGGCTTGGTGCACAAGTACACCTGTTCCATAACCTGATAATCCTTAAATGACCTGTTCTGATCTGCATAAATTGTTTTCCTGTCCTATGTTTCCTTTAGAGTTTTCTTGATAACTTTCATTTCTTGTTCAATCTCTACCAACATATCCGGTCCAACCAACACCTTGTTCACTGGATCACTCCAATTGATGGGAGTATTACAACTTTTCCCATATTGTTCCACAAATAGACTCATCCTCGGAGACTCCTAATACCCATTTTTTTAAGTAAAATCAAGAAACATAAGGCACTCCTCCCATTTCCTCTACTGATGCATCACATACATCCTCAACATGTCTTCCAATATCCCATTGAACCTCCCTATATACCCATCTATCTGTGGATGATAAGTTGTGTTGAAGGCTAGCTTTGTATTGAAAACAACTCTTTCTAAAGCTTGAAAGTGAAGCTAGCATCCATGTCTGATACAATCTTCCTTGGAACACCATACTACCTCACTACATATCTGGTAAATACCTATGCTACATCATTAGCTGAATAAGTAGAATTCACTGGAATGAATTGTGCTACCTTTGTCAACCTATCCACCACAACCATGATGTAATCATGTTGTCTAGATGTCCTCACCAAACCTGTCATGAAGTCCATGGAAATGATCTTCCACTTCCACTATGGAAATGATCTTCCTAATATTTTCCTCCAATGGCGCTTCCTTTGGGATATGCAGTTCAGGTACTGTTCTGCATTCCTCATCCACCATAGCTGCAGGTTGGTCGTTCTACGCCTAAACTTTCTTTTGAGCCTCCAGCACTTCAGACTTCCCTATGAAAATTTGTTTATTTTTGAATTTATACTCACTTATCAATCTCAGTGCATGCTTCTCGTGGGCCTTAAACTGTACTATCACACTTGCTTGTAGTATGTGAAGAAACCCGCTGGGGGGCACAGTTAGTTTGAAGCTAATGTTCTTTAGGAAAGTAAAATTATCTTTGCCAATGGCTGCCTTCATGCTTAAAACTCCATCTGGTAGTGTGACTACCCAGAGATCCAATGATCGAACCATCTCTAGTGGTTGAGTGGTCCACGATGAAAAACTGGTTGATGTAGCACTACTCTGTCCTGCACCTGCCTAGATTCTAGTCATCTCTGCAAATCCTTCTAGATGGTGCTCAGTGCCTGCTTCTGCTACTGCTCAAATTGTTGCAGTAGTTATGCGGTAGTATCCAGCACCTTGACTCCAATTTCATCCAGGTTTCCATTCATCAAAGTAATCAGATCCAGTGATAGCTTGGTGGCTTTTGTCTTCTTCTACGGTCCTTCCTTTTCCTGCTCCCTCTACTACTTTACTCGGAAGGGAGTGCTCTCCTGCTAATCACTGCCACCCTATTTTTACTGCTCTTCTTCGTCCTTTTGGGGCCAAGGAGACGTCTGACTTCTTTCAGAGCCACACTCTTCATGATCTTCCTGTTTCTTGGCAATGAACTCCGCTTCCTCCCGGGCCTTCTCCTTGGCCTATTTCCTTCTTTTATCAGCCATCTCCTAAACCTTCTATTTGGTCGCGTCCTTTTTCGTCTTCTTCGTGGACTTGGTAGTCCCTGTAGCCAGATCGGAAGGAGAATGCCAATCTGTTGGCCAACGCTTGATGACCTCTTTAATAGCATCATATGTAGCAAGCGTGGGTAGGTCGACCCACTTTTTCAAGGGATCCTTTCGCACCCTGATGTGTAAATGGTGGAAGTCCGCTTTGAACTGTGTGTACCCTAAAATTTGCTCAAATACGATTGGTGACAACCGTGGCTTCTAGTTGAAGGTTGTGTTAATGCTCGCCTCCATTAACACACAAAAGAATTTGCTCTCTATGACCCACACGACCTCTTTTGTGGCCTAGAGAGAAGCAAACTTTGCTTCTTCTAGCAGATCTTTCTCCATAGGAGGAAACTGGCTATCCTCTAGCAAATCCCAGGAAACCAGTACAATTGAGAGCAACAACCATGAATAGTGGAAGGTGTTTCTCTCATCTTGTGCTTCTTTGTAGTTTGCGAGGAAATCAATACACAGGTAGTGCATCCAGTTGAATTGTATGCCCTCTGCGCACTATGCTGCCAGTGAAACTACTGGTGCCGACACCTCATCCATCTGATTTTGCATGGAAACCTTTACCATGGGGTCAGTAATTGAAGTAATCGAGTACCCACGTGGCTTCTTCACAATTTTAAACTTGTCCTTCATCTTCTCAGTGAGGTCGCACTCGCTCGTCTTTCTACCAAATTCCTTGGCTGTATTAAAGCTTGAGTGTGGCAATAATGCGACTAATGGATCAGCATATTGGTGATGGTAATTAGCTCATTTAGCCACAGGCACCTATCATGCACTAGGAAAAACAACTTTTTAATGATGATCAGGTTTATATTTGAGTGATGGTAGTGGGGCACCCACAACAGGTTCAACAACCCTGACTTGTTTACTCTGCAGATCCATTCGATAGGCTCCAGCGCAGTGACACTAGATTCTTTGTAAAAGACCCTCTACATATAGGTGTTTGTAGCCAGGTGGGGGAACCACTCGTGGTCTACCAAATACCAATCTTCTAGCTTCAAGTGCGAGATCCGCGCCAAGTGCATACCTTCAAAGGTTATGTTCTCTGATAACACGGGTGTGTTGAGGAGGAACTGTCATGCATCTCGGTCCTTAGGGACCTTCAATTTCCCTTGTGTGGAGGGATATACTCTAGCAACTTAGGTATAAGGTCCACCCATTCAATGTCTATATATTTCATGGCCTCCTCACCCTCTAGATCCACCACTTTTCCCTTCTCTTTCGTGCTCGGCTTTTCTTTCCTCTGAGTTTGTGTAGCATCATGCTTCCTCAATGGCTTGTGCACCTGCACTGGCTTCTTTTGTTTGTCTTTCATCAGATTGGGGACCTCTCTCACCAATGTAGGCTTCAACCTAAATGACCTCAGCACTGTAGGTAATGCTGCTAAAACCTCCACATTCACAACTTCCAGAACTGCTCCCTCTGAAGCGCCATCTCCACCAGTACTCATGGTTTTCATGGGCGTTGGTCCTAGAATCTTTTCTAGGAGTAATGTCTGATTTACCTCTGATAACATGGAAAATGTAGGGCTTGTGACTAAATCCCCCCAATACAAGTGATTCATAGGCAATCGACAACAAAATGAAAAAAAATTAAAAATGCAAAGTGTTTTTCGCTGAACGAGCACACGTAATTTATAGGTGCATTCGAATTCAAATTTGACCGTTCCCCCAAAAACCCATCCATAAATGCTAGATTTGCAGTAGATTTCCAATGATTTCACTCTTAAATTCAACCTTAAATTCCTTAAATTCCCCCCCCCGCCCCCCCATCCCCCTCTCCTCTTAACTCTCTCCTAACAATCAAATCATGAATAGTGACTGTAACGGTTACTTTATGGCTGCACTGTGTGGTCTCTCTCCCTATAGCACAACTCCCTTTGTGCTTCTTTTGATACTATGACACCATAATATTTTGCGCAGACACCTTGTCTCGTAGCTCTATAAATTGGGTAGTGTAGTTTATAGTACCGCGCCTCCTTACAGCTGCTTGCAGAGCTAAGGTTGAGCTACCATCATGTAGTCATTGGGATAGATCCCTGGTGTATGGCTTCAATTGGCTTTTATTTACCTTTCCCAAAAATGGATCTCCATTCAGCTTCACAAGATGAATTTCTCCACCATCTGTAATCTCTTTGACAACATATGGTTTGAGCCAATGCATTTGAAATTTTCTTGGAAACTTATCAAATTTACTGTCATATAATAAAACTAAATCGTTTACCTTGAAGGTGCGAAGTTTGATGTGCTGATCATGCCAAGCCTTTTCACATTCCTTCTGAACTTGTTGATGGAATCCAACCAAAAATCTATCTTCCTCGAGCTCTGTTAGCTACACGAGCCTCTCTTCTAAGGCTCTACGGTCTAGCTACACGAGCTCTCTTCTAAGGCTCTGTGGTCCACCATTCCTCTGAAAGTCACTATGTGTAGACTAGGCATGATACACTCCATGTGCATCATAGCCTCTATGCCGCAAACCTAAGAGGTGTCTGACCAGTAAGCTTTTTATAGGTGGTTTTATAAGCCCATAACACTGCTGGTATGTGCACATCCCAATAATTCCTCTGCGCATTTCAAGCCTTTGTCAGTGAATTCTCCAATATCTTATTAAACGACTCAACCATCCCATTGGCCTGAGGATGATATGGAATGCACTTTTGGTGATAAACCTAGAACTCCTCTGTCAGTGCGCTGATTATTTCATTGAGGAAATATGTACTATGATCACTTATTAAAATATTCAGGCAACTGAACCTTGTAAACACATATTCATACAAAAAAAATTGTTGTTGTTGCCCTTGTACAATCCTTCACAGGCTGTGCCTCCATCCATCTGGTCAAATATTCGGTCGCAGTGATGATATACTGTGCACCCGTCTTCTTGCCTGGAGGTTGAGTTGTTCCTACAAAATCAATTAGCCACTTCTCAAATGGTTGCAATGACACTTGCAAATTCAGAGGTAGTTCATCCCTCTCCTATGGCCTACCTTTTCTCTCACATGCATCACATGCCCTAAAATGTGTTTTCGAATCCTTATGTAGCATTTGCCACCACAACCATGCGCGTAAAATATTATACGTTGTTGCTTTCCCTGCATAGTGGCCTCCTGCAGCTCCTCCATGATCTTCAACAAGTATACTATTTCATTCAAAATCAGGCACATAAAATTGTAGTATTTCATTTGATCCCATCTTATATAAATTTCCTGCAATAACTAAAAAGTCTGCTAGACGTACTACTAATTCTTTCTTTTGTTGACTTGTGTACCCTTCTGGCACCATTATGTAGTTAGGAAATGGATAATGTCTGCAAAGGGATTATTTGCTACATGCACCGCAAAGAGCTACATGTCAGGAAGCCCTTCCTCAAAATTGGTAGGCTCCTCTCCTATTTCAATGTGCAACAGATGGTCTGGCCCTGCATTCAACCTTCCTGGCTTCAAAATCACCTTGAAGTCATACTCCTGAAACAACAACAGCCATCTGCATATCCCCCCCCCCCCCCAACACATGCTTGTTCATTAGGTACTTTAATGTAGAGTGGTCTGTATACATCTTAAAATTTTCACCTAGCAGGTAATGTCTAAACTTCTAGAGCACGTGCACCATAGCCAACCCTTCATACTCTATCATCGAGTAATTCTTTTTAGCCTTAGACATCTTCCTGCTTGCAAATGCTATTGGGTGATCAAATTCGCCTTCACTGGCCTGTGCCAGTACTGCTCCTAGCGCAATACATGAGGCATCCACATGTACATGAAATTCCTTCTTCTAATCCGGGAAGACTAGGATGGACACGATGACCATCTTCTCCTTTAATATATCCAGGCTTCACTAACATTGTTCATCCGAACAGAACGTAGCATCCTTTTTTAGTAGCTTTTCCAATGGCGCGGTAATATTATTATAACTTTTGATGAACTTTCAATAGTATCCTATGTGGCCTAGTGTTGCGTGCAACTCTTTAACACTTCTTGGTGACTCAAAATTAATGATAACCACAATCTTAGTAGTGTCCACCATTAATCCTTGCCTACACACTACATGACCTAGCAAGATTCCGAAAGGGATGCGAATTAAGAATTTCTTCAAGTTTAGCGCAATCTGATACCTCTAGCACGTATCTCGCATCAAGCACAAACTAGCTACATGGCACTTTAGCAATCCAAACATTGTCCAATCATCAAAATATACCTCCTATTTTTTTTAATGAACTCTTTGAACGCCATTATGACTACGCCCGAGAAGATTGTCGGTGCATCCTCAAGCCCAAAAAGCATCACGGTATATTGGAAGCATCCCCATTCTGTTGCGAAGGTCATCTTTCTCCTACTTTCTAGCACAATCTTAATCTGATGGTATCTAGAAAACCCATCAGTGAATGAATAGGCCTCCTGTCCTCCAAAGTTATCAAGTACATCATCTATAAATGGTGTCGGAAAAGGATCATGGACGTAAGCATCATTAAGCTTCTTGAGATCAATGCAAATCCTTATTTCATCCTTATACTTCTTTTCCTGAACTACCATTGGGCTCACCCAATCATTTTCATCCATCGGTTTAATAATACCTACTCCAAGCATCTTTTCCAACTCCAGGTAGACCTTTTCCTTGTATTTGGGATTAATATGATATGGTCTTTGCTTAACAAGATTCATGTCAGGTTTTAAATTTATTTTCATCACTACCAAATCACCTATGATGTCTTTTAAGTCTGAAAACTTTGTAGGGAACAAATATTGATATTCACGGAGTAGCTTAGCAACCTTATCTACTGTGGCATCATCCCAGTAGTCTCCAATATTTGCAGACTTCGGCTCTGCTTTTGTGCCAATGTTTACTTGTCTAGCTTTCAGTGGCTTGGTTATATCTGGATTATATATCTGTGGTCCCTCCACCTCGTGGTGGCCTTCCGTCCCTGGGATGTTAATGTTCCTCAGATCCTCATCTTCTTCTTCAATAGTCACATTATAGCATTCCAACACATGGCGCAGTTGGGTGCTCCAATCTGGTTGAATTAAATCTAAAGGATCCCGCGGTATTCTAAAGATTGCTTCCACGACCTCCTGCAGTGCTTTGTCAATACATTTGAACCCATCTTTGAAGTTGAATGTCATCAAGAATCCCTGTATCAAAATTTCCCACTCTTCAGTGCCATGGCGGAGCTCTGTTTCTAGGTACCAATTCATGAGTATTACATCCAAAGTGTGACAAAATAAATGTAGCCACTCAGGTTGCGGCTCCATTCCATAAACATCAATCCATTTTGCTAAGTGATCACGTGGATCATTCCTTCCATCATATTTCTCTATTAACTGGACTTTTGGTCAAACAAACCACAATCTAATCATTTTTCTGTACTCATGACACCCATCAAAACTGTCTTTATGTGTATCCCACCATCTTTCTTGCATAGTGCGTAGCGCCAAATCTGGTGCTTGGAAGCAATGCTTCTCAAGAAATTACCTTTCAAATGCATCCAAAAATTGATCTACATCAGTTAGACCATCATAATAATGAAAACTTCTTACCTTAGATGATACATAGTGCAATGATTTAGTCATCATATTACAATGCAACATAGATACTTTGTGCAACCTATTCTGCCAGTGTTCTAATTCCTCATCTGAATCTTATGTATAAGAACTTTCGCGGTTGCATGCAATGCATCCATTAGCTATCAGATTAACCCAATCTTGATCTTGCACTATTATCCTATAGATTTGGTCCAAATCATCATTGATTTCCTCATAATGATAGACCCGTTGAGTATAGCGTGGTCCTTTTGTAGGGTCCAAAGGTACTAATACATGGAGTGATTTCCTCTCAAATGACATTGTATGCTTCTTGATATTGATTACCCCATTCATGTCAATAGCCTAATCAATCCCTAGGAGTGTGGGGTATGGATTGATGTCATCCATAATCTCTATCACTTAAAAATCAACCAATACGCTTCTGCCTTCAATATCTACTGTTACTCCCTGCAATCTCCCCATAGGGATAATCTTCTATTGATTTTACATCCTCAATTGAATCGAAGACCACTACAACGAAATTCTCTCCATCCTTTCCCATGTATGTTTAGGCAATACATTCACGCCTAACCCAACATCCAAAATAACTTTATCCATTTCATACTCTCCTATTTGAGCTATGAGCCTCATCTCACGCCCTATTCTTGCTTTATTATTACCAATTTTTTTGACTATGCGAGGTCCTTTAAGAACATTTTCTTTACCAACACACTTATTTATCAACTCTTGCAATCCTTTCATGGCCTCTCTATTGTATAGCAGCTTCACACAGGTCTCCAAGAAGGTAGTAAGAATGGAGGGGTAAACTTCTTCAGACATCTTCTCCTAACTTCCTGAGGTAGAAGCCTTAGCGAATCTTTTCTTTGCTTGCATGAAAGTTTGTTTTGCATGCTCCAAGTCAAACCCAACCTCTTTTTCTAAAGCCTTGCAGACCCACTCGCTTTCTTCAAGTTTCTTTCCTTTATCGTCACTAATCGTCATTCCGCTTCACACCACGATATATACATTAGGAGATCCTCTTTGCGGGGTTCCTCCCTCATCATTTGTAGGTTCTGGGTGGGATGCTGATGTTGCACCCTCTTCTCTCGCATATTAGTTATTAATACAGGGCAGTCTTGTATCGTGTGTTCAAACTAGGTAGAGTATCGGCACGACAGGCACATCTGGCTTGTACATTCCTTCATGTAGTGTCCTGGAACTCCACAATTGTAGCAAATAACTTGTCTCTGACCTCTCGCAGGTCCTCCTCTTCATTGGCCTTGGCCTCATCTGTGCCCCTGATATCCTCTATATGCTCCCCTAGCACCTTGATCCAAAGGCCAAGTTTCTATTTGCATTCGATACACATGTGTTCTTTTAGTCATCAGCTCATAGCTACGGCAGTTATGCTCATCATGACCCATCAATTCAGAGAAGTTCCAGAAGAGCTGTTGCGGTGTTTGCACAAATTTATGCAGCAAGTGGAAATTGTCTGATGCATTTTTCTAGCTACATGACAGATAGTGCACCACAGTGTGGACCCTGTACTTGGCCCTTCTTGAGCTTCCAGTGTCAAAGGCATTGGCCCTCCTCTTGCAACATAACTCGTGAAGATAGGGCAATGATCTTTATCATGCCCCTAGCTTTTACACTTCAGGCACCAAACTTCTTCGCAAACCTCTAGTTGAGTTTCTCTATGTTTCTTCAAGCTTTGGAAATCTAGGCAAAGATTCTGCAACTCAGAGTGAATCTGTTGAACTCCCAAAGAAACATCTGAATCAGTGTCTCATGCAATCTCATCGCAACTTCTAAGGCTTCTGCCTGGGTCCCAATCTTTTGTTGCGATAAGGCAACCCTTAGTTGAGGCAGGAGCAATGCTACAAACCATTCACGGTGCTTTCCATCGGTGAGATTCATGATAGCTTCACGGATCTAGCACTTTAGTTTGTGATTCATCTCCCAGGGTGTTTCACCTGGCCTCATCATGATTTCCTTAAATCCAACGACTGATTGCAATTCAAACTTGGGCCTAATGAATTCCTTATTCAGTGCAGTTTGAGTGTCTGCCAAAAAAATCATTGGGTTATCAATGTAGTACTTAATTTACCATGTTAGCGTCAAACCCTATAGAGAAGTAACCAAATCTACTTTCTTCATATGCTAATCTGTAATATTCTAGGCTATCCACACAACCTTCGCAATGAACCAAAACTGGTCTGCGTCCTCATTTCCAAAGCCCTTGAAAACGGGAAACTTCATCGTATTGAACATATTAAATGGTGGTGAAGGTGGTGGTGGTGTGGGAGAAGGTGTATGTTGTGGAGGTGAAGTCAAAGGTGGTGTTGAGGGATGAGGTATTCGCGGGAACCCTTGTCTTATTAACTCGACAACACTCTGTGGAGAAGCGTGTGCTGCTCCCTTGTTGTCACTCAGAGGAGGCTCAATCAGTGGGTTATATTCAAGGCCTATTCTCCCTCTATCCTTGAAGAACTTTCCACTTCGTGTAGATCCAAACATAAAAGTAATGGCATAACCTACTTTTCACACAAGAGCATCTTAATCCAAGTATTCAAAGATCTTAAATACTTACCTCACGGCACCTTGAAGAAGCATCGCTCTGCTTTGTTGTAATTGACTGAGGTATCGACCGCGAATTCTGTCACAAATCCTGCTACAATGCGTTAAATCTAGTGATCGACAATGTGCACGATCTAATCTTCAAAGACTTCCAATCTTCGCACTAGCTTCGGGGTCCACACTATTGGACCGTCAAGCCTCCACCATCCCTGGTCATATGCCAATTTAGCGATACACTCGTATAGCTCAATCGGGAAGGAACAAAAGAAAATTTCATGTATCTCTCTGTACAGGTACTTGTCCAACCACTCTTGTTTTTTCAGGCGTGGATTTGTGTTATCTTGTGTTACGAATTTGTGGATATTTCTATCCAACGACTCCTCAATTTATTTATTCTTTGGATTACAGTGATGCAACATCACACATCTCTTTTATGCAGATAATGTTCCCAGTAATGGAACCATTTGATGGCTTAATGGGTCCTGACCCGTGTTGAAATTTTGCTTTTCTAAACAAATCCCTACACTATTGTCCCTTTCGGCATCAATCCATGGAGCACAAACTGAAGTCTCATCTGAAGCATTATGGGGGGATGTTGGAACCAAGTTTCTGCACCCAAAGATGAGTGTAAAGTCATTTTATGCCCTAAATATACCTTCACACAGATCGATAAGACTTTAGGGCTTATTGATATAACTACCCTTAATCATCTTCTATACCGCCGTGAATGTACATGACTATCTTTCACGGACCCTAAATACGTGAATTAGCTACTTACGCACATCAAATATTACTCTTAACCCAGTGATTACTTAGATTAGCTTAAGTGTTAATAACTTCCGCATACACTAAGATAATCTTTGCATAAACAGTTAACAGTAATTGCGTTCATGTAACTATATCAATCATGTAAAGTCATGCATTAATACACCATTATTTCATAAAACCATTATAACAAGAGGCACATTCATATAAACAAAAATAAATAGACAAAACATAAGAATTGTTAGAATAATCTATTTATTAATGCTTCAGTTCTACTTACAGACTCAAGACTTCCCTGTGCACTCAGCTACAGGGGTCCGAGCACTCAGTTGCAGACTCTACTCTAGGCCTTTACATACATAGTTTTCGAGTGACTTCTTCACTCTTACCCTTACTGACCCATTACATTCATCTTCATTCTTGTTCTGCTCTATCTTAGACTTTCCAAGACAAACCTACTTATACAATCCCATGGTCCATGGACCATGGGTAGATCTTCAAAAGCTGAATCAACTTACCTAAAAGAAGTGTAAAACCATTTATGACACTTTAACTATCTACGAGCTCTGCGACCATAACTTGTGGAGACTTTACATTTTATACATCAAAAATTGGGTTTTTTTCCCCAAAAAAATGGGCTTCTGCCCCAAAATTGACCCTAGTGGACCCTATCCCAACAAGATCCCAGTAAGAATAATTGCACAAAGAACAAGGGGTTGGACTTGGTGAACACCTCTAGTAGAGTCTAGGAAAGATGGCCTAGAAGAAGGCAACCCTAGTTTAATTCCTCTAGCTTGATGATGCTGAGGTCTTGAGCAAGTTTGTGAGTGTAGCGTTTCTTTGAATGGATCACGAAAATTCTTAGAAGAAGGCTGCTCAAACTGTAGATCCCTTAGGCTTGATCATATACTGGCATACAATGAACAACACTTATTGGGTTTGCCATAAAGTTACTATCACAAACATGTCACAAGAAATGGGAGGCTAGGTAGGACACATCCTTTAAGTAGCATCTTGATTGGGATTTGTATGGAATGCTATCCAAGGAGGAGGTTCACTTTCAAATGTAATCAAACCTTTAATTTGTTCTCTAGAGTATGCCAACAGAGTTGTAAGTGGTATTGACTCTTGAGGGACCACTTATGGAGCTTGAAAGTTGAGGAGGTTGTTATTTAAGGTTGTTTCTAGTAGTTTAACACATGCATTGAGATTAGATAGGCGAGGGTCTATATGGAGTTAGACATTTTGCAATTTTTTGTTTGGCTTACAACTACAAATGGTGGCCAGCCAAATAAACTATTATGAAATGGTTTCTTCAAAGACAATCCCATCTGCATAGAATTTACAAGAAAAAATCATAGGATCATGCTATGATCAATCTATAGCTCTATTAAACAAGAAGATATTTCTACATACATGAGATTACTGCCTCAGTCCATTTACACTGTTCAAATTGTGTTGTAAGTGACCACCATGATCTTCTCTCTTCCTTCAATCCACAAACTCATGTTTTCTCCCACATCTTCCATAATTCTTTTCCTGGATATTTTCTCTTGAATTGTATCCCCTCTTCATGAGTGATCTTACTTTTTTTATAGTCTGCGTTGTTCTCATCATTGAAGAACTCCACTTCATTAGAAATATCTTGATCATGTTCACCAGAAGAATCATGTTCTTTTGTGTACAAACTTGGGATATGTCTAGTACAAACTTTACAAATTTTGGAACATATGAAACATGTACCTCTTCCCTTGCGTAATCGAGCATATCAGCAATAGTATTATACAAAATGAGGAGTTTCTATCATATCGGTCATATAAAAAACCCTTATTTTAAGCACCTACTTGTTATTTCCATAAGGAATCTACTAAGTGGAGTGAGCTAAGAGTTATTTTCCCTAAAATCATCTGTCCCTATTTCTTATTTCATTCTCATTTCACTTTCAAGTTCCAATTTGTGATAACATAACTCATTGCAAATGTCTTGTTGGATAGTTCTTGGTATTATGTGTGTCTTTGGATGTGCACTCAAATTTTCTCTACTTCTGGGCTTCATGTACATCGATAAGTCCCCATAAGTGAATTCTACTAGTCTCACTCACCTGTGCAATTTTCCAGATAACCACCCAAAAATTCTATTGCATTTGGTGGATACAAGGGTGCCCTACTAATGCTAAATGCTAAATTCCAATAATTCTAAAGGCTAGATCTAATTATTGGAATTTGATTGCTTTTGGCCAAATAAATTGCCTTAGTGTCAAAGAATTACATGACATATGGTGACTTAGTAAAGATGGTCTCTCTTCCAACTCTCCATTTCATGATATATGTTTTAGCTATGTATTCCATCATCTCTGCCATTATTGATAGAAACAAGGATTTACCTTACATGGAAACCTGGGTGTAGGCCAGCCATTCTGTTGTCTACAGTACATAATATTTATAACCATGAATTTCTTGAAATTTTTAATTCCTTTAAGAGTCAAATTCATTGAGAAGTAGTATTTGAAGTCCTTGATGCTATTACAAAATTTCTATAAAAACATGTTCTAATCATTATCCAAAGAAACCAGAACAAACATGATTTATGGATTGGAGTCTCCCTCTTGCTTGAATGTCCACTTTAATAAGTCCAGCATCTCTTGGATTCGATACGCTTACATTGCGTGAATCTTCATTCCCATTATTGAGACCTCAAGGGTCTTTTGGTAGAACAATGTCAATGATTGACTCTCACTGTTATTGATTTTAGGATGGGGTTCTTTCCATAGGTTTGGAAGTGGGAGTGTTATTTCATTAGCATGTAAGATAGTTTTGTTCAATCAGAACTATTGGTTCTGCATCTAATTTGATGTCTTCTTACAGAAAATTCTTAGTATGGTGTAATGAGATTTCCTTAAATTTGTTTCTGATTTGTAAGAAACTTTCATGCAGTAACTTAGAAATTATTTTTCAGTTTCTAGTAGTGATACATTTTTGATATAGAGTTCTTTACAGTCTGAGTGAGTTGGGAAGATCCTTCAATATCTGGTGCTTGCATATAAAGGATTGTTTTAGTACAGTAGTGGTGAATTAAATCTAGATGGCCAATTGGATGCAATTGAAAACATGGACACTAGAGGTAAAATATTGAAATTAAAAAATATGCAACCTCAAGCTTGGTGACTACACTTTAGCTTGGAAACCTTGAAGGTGCATATCAGGCTCACTTGGAAACCTTGGGGTGCATATCAGAATTGGGTTCATATTGTTCTATTATAGTATTAATTTAGCCAGATTTTGTCTATTTTTGCAAAATAAGAGTGCAAGTATAGAAACATGTATTGTTTAAGATGAGGATGGTGGTTGGGTTTCTCTTAGGCTATGTCTGTCGTGATGCTACAGATTTTTCCAGAAGCCTTAATAGCTATTTAGTGTGTTAGTTACATGTGTTTTTTTGTTGTGAAATAACAGCTAATATGAAGATATTGTAATTCTCTATTCAGAATAAGGGAAGATGGCCTATGCTATGGGTAGTATGACAATAGTTTCCACTTTGTCTCCTTGGGTAACATTGGAAAGGAGAGGAAGTTGGGTGCAATATTTGACAAAAATGCCAGGCAATTGTCTTCTCTTGTTTCTTTTTCACCCATCTCCTTCAATTTCTTAAGAAGAAGGAAAACCACAAGATTACGTAGCAGAGAGTGGGTAGTCAATCCAAGAGCTATGGCAAAGGAGTTGTACTTCAACCAAGATGGGTCAGCAACAAAAAAATTGAAGGTCAGGAAAAATATTCCATTTAAAGGAACGTTCTTTTCACATAAAAATTTACTGTGGTAAATCTTTCTTTTTCCATATACCTTTGATGTTAATAGGTGGTTTGTAAGTAGGCTTGGTATGACATGTATTCTAACATTTTATTGTGCATCTATTGCAAATATTCTAAAATTGTCTTGCATTCTGGTGTCAACGAGCTTGCTGATCTTATCAGAGTGACCCTTGGACCAAAGGGCATAAATGTTGCTTTGGAAAGCAAGTATGGTTCTTCGAATATTATCAATGATGGTCTGACAATAGCTAAGGACGTAAATTGTAGATATGGATTGTAATTTCTTATATTCTATATTAGTTTTCCTTAACTAAATGTCTTACTATATTATACTTGGGGGGAAAATTTCTCACGGGCCGTAGACAACATATTGCTCTTTTGATGATCTACCTAGTCTATGGAGTAGCCACAATATGGTAATGAATCAAGCTTTAAATAGTTGAAAACAAAGACTTATGTGCCAGATGTTGATGAGTCATGGTCAATTGTTATTACTAGTCTAGTTAATGCATTTCAATGCTGCACCCTGCTTCTGACAGGTTGAATTAGAGGACCCAATTGAAAATATTTTGGCCATGTTGGTAAGACAAGATGGAACAAAGATAAATGATTTAGATGGTGATTGATATCACATGGATACACACCCACACAGGAGGACATAGATCTAGTGTCTGTGGCATAGGTGTAGTAGGG